>CM060907.1:573854220-574454220 GCA_030737815.1 Allium fistulosum
TAAATTAGCAGATCGGTTAAACACGTACACTTAAAAGCTATATACTATAACTAACAGACACCCTACAAATTGATATGCGAATACTTTTTATATAAGACTTAAACAAACTGATATGCTACAGATGACTAAAGCTACTTTTTTTAAAAAAAAAAAAAAAAAACAAGAACAGGTAACCAAATATAACAAGCAACTACCCAAAGCCTCTGTACATGTGCTTACTAGATTACAAGACCCTTTAAACTAACGTAATATATAGGCTAACCTTTAAATATAAATTACTTACATATAGATCAGAAGGAGAGATAGTGGGAGGCTCGGTTGGATCGGGTCGCACGATTTCGCGTGAGGTCGGAGCATGGGGAGAAGGTGGCGATGTGGTTCGACGGAGGACGAAGGTGAGAGGCGGAGGTGGGTGCCGAGTCTGGTCTGCAAGGTGGAGAGGACGGTTGCACTCGGTGGGGCCGGATCTGCTGCAGCATGGAGGAGGGTGGTTGCGTACGGGCTGAGGGTGGATGGTTACAGTGGAAATAGAGGGAAGAGATGGGAGCGGACGAACAGGTAGATGAAGATAAAAAAAATGAATGGACGAACAGGTAAAATGCAAAATGAAACGTGGCTTCAAATTTCTAGAGGTGAGAACGAATGAGAGTGTTTGAACCGGTTGGAATATTGGAACTGATGAAAAATAAATAGTCGAGCATGAAAATTTAAAAAATAAATAAATGCACACAGCTGTATGGGATTGGACGGCAGATAGATGAAGGGACAGATGAAACCCAAAAGGTTTTAAAACAGGTACCGCTACGGTCCAACGTTTTACAGATTTCGCCGTCCATCGAACGTCGAAATACATAAAAGAATATACTGCGGATATTAGCACGACGAGACGATCAAAACGGTATACAGATATCAGTGGTACGATTGAATTATAAAAATTCGAATTTTCTAAAGCGGAAAAATGCAAGAAAAACACTGAAAAATAAGATCGACGGAGCCAAAGATGTCCGAATTTGGAAAAACGACAAACTGACATCTTGCTCAGAAGATGGTTTAGAATTTTTCTATGTAAAAATATTTAGATTTCGGAAACATTTTATTTTCATTTCTTTTTAACTGATTAAATTGAAGTGAATTTACGCGCGAAATAAATTTTCATATTTTCGAACGAAAATTTACCAGTTGCTATGTTTAACTAGACGTATTCAAATTTTTATTTCAAAATTTTATCGTTTGAAATTTCGCACAATTTCAACTAATTACGTTATTAAACAGTTGAAATTTTATGGGTCGTTACAGAAGTAAACAATAAAACACACCTTGCATAATGATATCTCCTTAGATCTTCGAGCCCCACACCCAATCCTTGCAAGAGATTGATGAACCACTTGTGTGTCATTATTATTTTGATGTTTGCATTTGATTTGGAGTTGAAAAGTTTGGAAATTTTTTTCTATTTTTTGCCATGGAAGGTTAGGAGGAGAGAAGAGAGAAAAAATGAATTAGAAAGAATGAGATGTATGTAGAAATGAATTAGTAGATATGTTTTAATTAAAAGCATGAAACCTTTCTCATTCTTTAGTTAAAACTTTTCTAATTAATTCTCTTGATTATCTCTCTCCCTACTCCTCTCTCTTTACATGATATGACTGAAATTACATACAATCAAATGACATTAAATTTGCATAAATTACTATATGCAATTATCTTTTATTTAAATTACATCGATATCATATATCAATACATGCAAATATAACTTTTATAAATGCATTCAAATAATTATTAACAACTCCCAAACATCAACTAAATTGAATAATAATTAATATTTCTTAAATATTAATTTATTTAATCAATTTAATTTTTTTTATAAATTAATTAAATTATATTGTTTTTCGGAGAATTCATCATTACGGTTGTGTGATTCAAAGGTTTTAATTCAATCAACGATTAATATCGAATTATTCAAATATTAACATTCACATGTCACCTTAGCTAGTGGTGTGATATTTTGGCTGAATTTATCGCTTACACATCTTTTGGTAAAATCCAATTTTACTTATTATAAGCGGTACTTAGTAGTGACGATTATTTACACCGATTCCCTTCGTCAAAACAGTATCACTTTGGACTTTTGGAATTTGGTAATGGTCAAGATTCCAATACCGTCTATATTCAACTTTATAGTCCAAACACAAAGTTTTTGATTTAACAATAACAATTATTATTAACCGTAATGCTCTGGCCATGGACTTTGACTTTAAGTTGACTTCAGTTGACCGTTATACTAAACTCATATAATTGAGGAGACGAATCCTCCCTTAAATAATGTTCCACTTCCAATGCTTCCACTCGACCAACTATAGCCGTTTGATGAACGCTGTGTCACGATTTAACTATGATCAAAGCGGAGCTTCTACATTGAAGGTCAACAGTATTCTCAAGTCGAGAGAACCATGTAAATTAGTCACGTTGATATTTTCTGTTTGACCTTAGTTATATTAATCAACAAAATATTATCGAGTGAGTCATTCCATAGTTATCTAATAACTATCAGTACGTAATCCCTTGATGCCCCCAACAGCCATGAGTAATAAACTGTCCAACATTAGGAGAGCATTACGTACTCTAGTCTCAACAGATATATTGATATCCGGTCTCGATACATCTTGACTAGGAATATTTAACATGGTATATTTATTTTCACTGTAATAAATTACTCATGGTTACAACATTTTGTAACTATTATCACGAAACATACAATTTATGGATTTTCTATAAAATATACTTTCAATTCAATTAATTGATTAATATATAACACATTATATCAAGTATATAATAGAAAGAAAACACCTTTTATTTTGAATAAGATTGGTTATCGAGTTAGATATATGCAACAAATTGCATAATTGCCCCTAGGGCATTCCCATAACTCTATCAAAGTTATATATAACCAAATTACATAATTTTTCATACGGCACACCTTTAACTCTAATGTTAATTAGGTGCCAAATCCTCAACTTGATTGGTGGAGGATCAATTTCGATCAGAGGTGTGAGTGGTTGAGTTTGACCGTACATGGTGGCATTCCAATCATCATGCGGTCAAGTTCAAATGCTTGGATCATCATCTCAAGTAGCATTGGTAATTCGGTCGAGATTGGCTTCAATCTAGTTTATGTCATTTTCATTGTTTTGCAAGTTTTCTTTATCTTAATTCTGCATTTGGGTCTTCATAACATTGTTCTAAACGTTTGCATCCATTTCAACGTTCAATCTCAATTGTAAAGCTTGCAATAAAGCTCATTGTTTGGTTTTCTCCTTAATTACCATTTAAAACATAGTTTTCATTTCAACACCCATCATTCTATGATTTTACTGAGCAATGCGCCGAGTGGAATCTCTCTGACTTGTATTACCGGTAGAGTTTCTTTTGTGTATGGAAACCACAACGAAAAGATCAGGTAGAAATATTGCTGTTTTCTTTAAATTTGTTTTTAAAGACCCGAGAGAAGGTATGATCCTTCTCAGTTAAAACACCAAAATTTTGGATTGTTTTCAAACATACACGAGGAGATTGCATAGATCTTCATCCTTGGAATGTAGATCCACAATATGACTAAAGGAAGGAATTCTATCAACTGTAGCAATATAAGTATAGTAAATGAGACTAATTAGAACAATTCAAATCATAGGCTGCAACATCGATAGAAATAAATATAAGAATATGCAAACTTTTATAGTTGTTCAAGCCATTCTTTTATTATTTTTGATATATATCCTATGTATTTTGTTTACAATTGATTGAAAAGGAGTTTTAATCATTTTTCTTTGAAAATAAAGAAATTTTGAGCAAAATAATGAAGTCACATCCATATCTTTGTCTAAGGCGGTTAAGGGTGGAGTATCGAAGCTCTATCTTGAAGTAGTTTTCTTTGGAGCTCCCATCTTATATTCGTAGTCTTTACCTAAAATATCATGGTAAAAGTTAATTTTGGAGATTGAGTGTGCTTTGGAGAATAAGTGGAGCAAAAAAGGTTGTTTGGTGGGTTATATCCAGCGTCGAGGTCAAATTCGACTGGTTGTTGGAGGAGAGGGGTAGGGCTCAACTGCCCCAAATTTGGGCTCGAGTTCAAATGCTTCTGAACTTTGTTGAGCTTGAGTACATAGGTTTGCTTCTAGCGATCGTAGATTTGGTTCAAGATCAAGTGTTAGGTGCTTTGGATCAAATTGTTGAATGCTTCAGGGGTCACTTCAAGAGTAATCGAGTCCAATATCGAGTTCCTCCCGTTCAACCTAAGTATTGTGAAGTTGTGATTTTTGAGTGTTTTGTTCATCATTTCTGAATGCTACCTTGAACTAATTATCAATAGCAATATCTTCGATCTGTATGCAGCCTTTCGAACTTGTCTCGGTGCATAATATATGTATAACGTACATCATATATGGAAGGAAATAACTATAAGGATATCACAAAATGCTAAGAGGAATAATTTGAAGTGTGCAGAATGATCAAAGAGGATGTGAAAATTCTTATGTGCAAGTCAAGAAAGTCCACACAAAAAACTGATTATAATATTAGTGTTTGGAGTTATGATAATTTGAGTTAAATAAGGAATATGTTAAGCTTTCATGTAACTATGGATAATAAACATAAGGAATAATATACTTTTGTTTTTTTTACTATGTAGTGCTTACATATGTATTTGGCCTTTGTTATTGTTTATCTTTTTATTTCTGCATACTCTTACTTTTTCTGATTGATGTAATGACTTATTTTAGTTGATAATTAATTTTACTAATTTTCGAGAAAAACCTATATTCAAATAAAAATTGACATTTAACAATATTAAACTCTATGTAATATTTAGCTTAAAATTTTTATCCACAAAGAAATGTGTATGTAAATTTCAATATGTTGTAACTCAAACAAATAATTAATTTAATTTTATTAAAATCATTAATTTTTAAATACATTATTCTTAAACATGAGAAAGGTAAGAATATAAAAAAATTGTGTGTTATAAATTATTTTTAAATAGAATAGATTAAAAGTAATGAATTGGTTGGTATGTAAAATATTATATTATTATAATAATAGCTTTGTCCTAACTGCATGGGTTCTAATATTTCTTAAAGCACGTACTTATGTTCTTGATAGGTCGATAACATCAATTTTGGATATCATCATAAACATTATTTATATAACATAACTAAAAATGACAAGACTACATCTGCATATTATAAGTTAAAGTCGTCATTTTTCATTATTATACAATTATAGTTTTAGTGTGATGATCTTTTAACATTATTTGTGTGTTACACAGGTGGATTACATGCTAGTCTAAATCAATAAAGCAAATCGAGGATAACTTTGTAATAAGATCTATGTTGGCATGTACAAGTTAGACACAATTTACTATTAATAGTTGGAATCAAGTTTGTAAGGTTTATCGTTGTGTCTTTTTTTCAACAATCATAAATGATTCATCTATTGGATAAGGTGCATTGATAGCAGAGTAAAAAAGGAGAATCTCAAAATATTCCTTTATATTAAATTGCACTAAATCGTATTTTATTTTTGCATGAAAATTTTAACTTTTCATTAAATCATATTTAGTGGATTTAATAAAAGAGGGTGCGTTTTTAATATAATTCAAATAATTTATATTAAAAGTTTATGTTTCTATATTATCATTTGTATTTATTAAATATAATATCTAATGCTGCCTATCTTCTTTAGTTAAAATTTATATTTTAAGGTATGATGTATTTTCATTCACAATGCAAACATGGTAAGTGTTATAAATGAGGTAAACTGATCTAGGGTGTATATAAGTGAATATATATCAGATTTCTGAGATGTTTTCATTAATTAAACTTGATAACTATTATAAACATGGGATATTAATCTATGGTATTCATAAATGAACATATGTCATATATATGTAATTAAGCATTGGGATCTATAATTAACATATATGGTACAATGTCAAGGGATGATAATTATGGTTATATATTTGCGTATACACACAGTCACACACACATGAGATGTCTAGGGATGACAATTTTAGCATGGGAAACATCATTCATGTAATCTGTAATACACACACACATATAATTTTGTTGATATACATATACATATACATATAATATTATTTCAGTTAATGCATATTTTATAAACATTTGTAAGCATATGTTTATATTTATTTATATATACATGTATAAACATATAATAATATATAAATGTATGTTCAACAAATACACAAACACAAACACACCCATACATATATGTATGTATGTATTTATTTACTTATTTTAAAATAAAAGTAAATAAGTGACCATATATATATATATTTATATATATAGAAATATGATTTTAAATATGATTTTTCTTTCAAAATTTAGTATTTAAATTAGTCATAGTAAGTCTAAGGTTCATTTTAAAATAAATCAAAATCTTTAGCATATGCATATATATATATATATATATATATATTGTTCGGTCTAAAGAAAAATGATTTAATTAAAAAATTAAACACAAATACATACATATATCTATGTTTTTATGTGTGTATTTTGAAATTTTCTTTCATTTCTTTTGAAACTATAAGAAAAAGATTTTTCTTTATAAATTAAAATTGAATTTAAATGGTAAATAGTGAAAAGGTTTTTTGTAAAACATAATCAAATAGGTGAACTTTGTTTATAATCTTTTACATACATACGTTTATGTGTGTATGTATGCTAATTGATTTTCAAACAATTTTTTTTATTATGGTCGAACTAGCATATGAATATACACACACATATATATATACACATGATAACAAGGGTGATACTTTATTCAAGTAGAGCACTCACAATATTATGTTGTCACAGGGATCGAACCCATGAACTCTAGAACCTCTATCTAAAGCACCATACCTTCAACCACTTGACTTAGAGGCTATTTACTATATATATATAATTCCATTTATATAATTTCATTTACATAAAGCATGTACCTTTTATGATCTTATCAGTTGCCGACACGTTGTTAGCAATTTCCTCCTTAAACTCCAAGTCACTTGTCCTTGAATAGAGGTTGCAAATATTCATAATAGGCTTCCTAATTTTATTTGAGTAATGGTGGCTAGGTTTTCTATTTGTTTTTTCTGTTAGGGTTAAAGAGGAAGAGATTTATTTATAGACATTTTGGTCCATGGGATAAAAGATCACTTTCTCTCTTTCTTTTCAATCAACAAATGATCTTTTATAAATCAAAACCATAGCCCCTCTCCTCCCTTTTCCTGATCAGACACCGTTTATGGCTTTTATAGGCTTGGAGCTAATTAATTTAAATATTAAACTATTATTTAATTAATTCATTTAGGCCCAATTTTTAGCATATAACAATTATACGTCATTTTAACAAATTGTTAGGCGTCAAATAATTATTTAAAATGCAATAATAAATTTAATAAAACATTTGTTTTAATTTATTACTAAACCTATAACATGAATAATTAATAAAAAATTGTCTAAACTCAAAAATTAGTTAACAACACGGTCGTGTTAACTCATGGTGTAAACTCGGCCATCGGCCAGTATTTAATCAATTTGAATATTGAAGCCCATACAGACTTCGCTTAAGTATAGTATCAGCCGCAAGTTCAAGGCTTATAGATCATCTAGAAGAATCCAGTTTCTAATCTATTTTAAGCTCACCTAGTAACTATTGGATCATGTGCATTGGTAGTGGGGTTAAAAGGGTGAATTTCACAAAAAAACAATCCTTTTATTAATATTCACAAGATCGAGTTTTGTGTTTATATAAAAAATAAATTTATACTAAATCATATTTAGTATTTACTAAGACACATTTTTCGGGATTCAATTGTAATTGAAATATTTATTTTTTTGTTATTTAATAATAATACTTTATTATTAATTTAGTTTAAATTTAAATTATCGATTTGACTTTAATTTAATTTGTGTTTTTATATTTTGATAGTTCATATTCGTAATATGAACATTGTATCAATATTGAAAAGGGTTTATCTAACCTATGAGATAATATGGAAACATGTGTACAATTAACCATTATGACTTACGATCAACAATCTTTTGGGTTAAGATCATATCTCAATAATGATGTTAAAAGAAATGTTTTATTCACATAATAAATGATTAAACATATAAACACAATAACAGAATTTTAATCGATATTCATATTTACAATATGATAGAAAGTATTTTGACATTCTAAATAAAGAAAGATACCGATTTAAAGTTATTAATTTTATCAAACAAGCCACTAATAAGAGATGACTTTTATATAATAAAATTTATTTATCGAATCCTAACAGATTTATAAATACATAAATATATAAATATATATGTTTTCAAAATCTAATTTAAAAAGTGTTTTGCTTTCAAATAAAATAAAAATTGTTTTGTAATTAAATTTGAAATCTATAGGTAAAAAATGATAATTTTTCTAATATAAGTTTCGTGCGATAGTGTGTTTGTATACACACATACATACATGTATATGTATGTGAAAATTTAATATATTTCTTGATAGTCATTAGTAAACCAAAACAATTTTAACTTTTTATATAATTTCCATGTGGCAATTTATATATTGTACACACACACACATACATATATATGTGAAAATCAAAATGATTTTTTTCAGAAACAACACAATAGAAACATTAGAAAAAAAATATATTTCTTTAAGTATTAAATCAGAAACTATTATAATATTTTAGTTATAAACTATTTATGTATATATATACATATGTTATATATATCTATAATTTCAAGCTCGAAATAAAAATTATTTTTCAATAAAAACAAAATAGATTTAAAACATATAATATATATAAGGTTTTCTCATGAATTAATTATATAAAATACAAATGATTTTTGACATTAATTTTTTTTAACACGGTTGAAAATAACATAGCTCGTATATGAATAATATATATATATATATATGTGTATGTATGTATTTGAATATATTAAAAATAGAAGATTACCTTCTCCATGCAATCTTGCCAACATTCTAGCACCTTTAGTTATTTATTGTTTCCTCCATCTCTTTGGTTACGAAATGCGCTTCACTAGCGGATGCTAGGGGATATGGTTTAGAGATTTCTTTTGTGTGTCATGGATGGAGAGGAAGATATATATATATATATATATATATATATATATATATAGGCACTTTGAGCCATGGATAATGTAACGACCCAACTATGTGACCCTCGAATGTCGACACTAATACATCCACGGTATTCGCGTGCCGAGCATTCAAGTGCCGGAAAGACAGAAAGTTAGGGTAAAATAAAAAAGGAAGTTAGAACAATGAAGGTGAACACAACATCAGAATTTCACAATGGAATGGTAATATATAATATCAAAAGATTAGTACAAAGATTTACTCTGAATATAGAAATCTCAAAGTTACTAAGACCGAAGTACTATCATTAGCATGGACAGTTATAGCTGTCTGTCCTCACAATGCTGATATATACAATATAGTAATGCAGCGGAAATAATAATACTACGGTAGATAAACATCAAGCTCGTCTACATAAGAAAATAACATCCGACCAGTCCAATAAACCAACGTGAGAAACTCAAGAAATAAGAGTGACATATAATAGCACCTTTTTGATACCATATGGATTACCGTAATGGTTTTCCCCTCAAATGAAACCAACCACTCATTAAATTTAACATATAGTGGTATGATAGATAATGTCTATAATGTTGCACATAAATCATATCAAATAGCAGTCGTGTGAACGCTAATACAATAATAGGTATACAATCAATACCGCTAAGGTGCATTCGCATATGGATTTTTCCACGGAGATCTCCTCGGTCTGGTCACATCTGAACTCCATGACAAGGATCAGAAACCACCTTCGGAGCATCGTATATCTCTAGATAGGATATACTCTAAGGTATACATAACTGGATCACCCTCGATGTGTGATCCGAGTCATATCAACTCCTGCTAGCAATAATCAATAAGCATCTCTAAATATGGAGATGATACACTCTTGAGGTTAGATAAACCCCCTGGCCATGCCCCTTCTTTGTTTTCTATCATTTTCCCGATGTCAAAGCTACGTTCGACATCTCTCATAGGAGTCTTCATCACTTGAACAGAACACGAATTCCCAATTGGATTCCTTCATCTCAAACATATCATGAATCACTACATGGATTCGAGCATCTCGAATAGATCTCGAACCTCCATATAGGTTCCTCGCATAAGTCTTCCAACGAATGCTAATGCTATCCTCTCTCTTGGAATACTCCTCAAGATAAACAGTCCCATATGATAACATCGCTTGAAATGTTAATGCTGACCTCTCCTTTAGACTTAACCTTAGGATAGACAGTTCAACTCTATAACATTCCACTTCACAACCGCTTCCAGTACAAGGATTGCGTATATGGTTTTGAAGTGGTTACGGGTTTGAGTCATGCCATATAAGTTGTAACGACTCACATTTTTGATTATTAAAAATATTAAATTAAATAAGACCTTGGAATTTGATATTGGGAGAAATTAAATTTATGATTTATAAATGGAATTTTTTTAATGTAATTTAATAATGTTGATCGAATGAAATTGACAATTATTAATATGATTTCAATCAACTGTAATGGTAAAGCTAATTGGGAATGTAATTGTAGAGCTTAAATTGGAAATAATTGTAAGTCAATAAGGAATGAATTAAATATTGTATTAATGGTGAAATCATATGTATAAATTGAGATTAGTTAATATAGAAAATGAAATCAGTTTGGGTAAGTAATTTATAACCCTTGGTTGTAAACAATGAATTAATAGATATGAGTTACTAAGTTGTAACAATTGATTTATTAGCATCTCATTGATTAAATCAGTTTGGAATTAATTTGGAAATCAATGAAATTTAATGTAATTAAATATTGCAGTTAATATTAGTTAAGATGATAACTGTAGAATATGTATGTAATAAAATGTAAACTAATGTTAATTATATTCATAAGGTAATAGTTGATTCAATAATAAGAGTGAGAATCATAATAAAAGAATTTATTGGAATCTTGTAATTAAAAAGAGGGAAGACGTTAATTGTAAACATATATTGAAATAAATTTAAATTAGGTGATTTATTTCCAATTAATTCAGTTCATGCTTCAAAATTTAATGCTAGTTTACTGCATATATGTTTATACCTAAATTTAAACTTATGTTTTAGATCCAATTATATCATAAAAAGGGATTATTTAGGTTTGAAATCTCATATGGTATTAAATTAAATGTTAATAGGAGATGATAAAGGGGTAAAATAGATTTACACTTAACTATTTCCTTTTCAATTAGACTTGATTAGATTTTAATTGCAACATAATTTACCTTTTCATCTTCACTCTTCTAATTTACTCTTACATTCATTGCCTCCTTATGTGGATTATTTTCATACCTTTTATTTATGAATGTAAACTATAAGTGGCGATAAAGATGTACATTGTAGCCACCCGCAGTTCTGTACCCTTTGAGTTGATAATAATTCACTCTTGTTCAACCCAAATTGTACGAAAGAGCGAATAAATAGGGTAAAGAAGAAGAAAGAGATAGAAGAAAATAGAACAGCAATAACACAGAATCTCACAATCGCAGCGAAATAAAATATAATATATAATAACAGATTTTATACTAAGAATCTATAAACGTTTTTTATTTACAATCATCAGAATACAATAAACAAACATCAATCTGGATAGTTATAAAAACTTGTCCTCATACACCGGAAATATAAATCAAGTACGGGATTACGTCTCTATCATCCAGCTCGTCTCCTGAGCTCCATAGCATCCTATCGTGAATCTGTAATACTCGGTCTGACCCAAGCATTATAATAAAATAACACCCGAGCCAGTCTGGAAAACCAACATGAGAAAACACACTCAATTTGAATTATTACTAGTTTCAAAATCCTTTGAAAAACAAAGGTATCTCGTAAGACCGCGTCACACATAAACATGATGGGTTTTTCCCTTACGATAACCAAAACATTTTATATCAAAATCATATGATATTATTATAGTGTCTATAGAAAATAAATAGAAAATAGCTGAAATGCTTGCATCTCACGTTTCAGCATAGTTGGGCACAATCAAAACCATACGACGCTTATTGGAGAATGGTTTCCATATAATGATTAGGCACTGGGGTACCACCTATCACAGTACACTTCTAGAAAAATGTACCGAGGACCTCTGTGACGCCCCACCTCTATGCTCACGCTAGCCAAGGACACTACGTGGTAATGCCGTCGACTAGCGCGAAGAATAAGGCTATTGAGGAGCGACCATCTGTGTAATTGCTTTGTGCGAGCTCCGATATGTCAGATAGTATAACATGCATTTCATTTCAAGAGGAGACCCGACATACTGATACAAACTCAAAGCTACCACACAGTGGCTATGAGGCCTTCGAAAACAAATATAGAAATAAGCATAACATAAATCAGTCACAGATGTTCATATCTCAAAGGCGGAAACAGATATGAATATAACACATAAAAGGGTACATCAGAGTAATGGTCAAATAAGATTCACTATATCACAAAAGAATAGATACAAGTGCTAGACAAAAGAATAAGTATACATCATAGAGTCTATATCTCAAATGTATAACAACAAAAACTACAAATGTAATGTAGTTAGACAAAAGTCAGAAGATGATCCCAGATAAGGAGTCAAGCAGAAGCACCTGTAACATCTCGGTCTGACCCGAGTATTATTTAATAAGAAAATAATAAATGGATCAGTCTAGCTATAATTATCATTAAAGAAATGAGATATAAGCAGAGATATAACAAGTACGTATGATAACAATAATGTCATACTAGGTCAAGTATGATTTAAACAACAACAAAATCATACAATATCTCAAGAATCTCAAAGCAACAAAAAGAATATCATATTCTTTATTTTATTCACCAAACTACAAATATTGACAAACATATTAATGCTAATCGCAAAAGTTGGTGAAACACAAATTCTAGAAATCGTCAATTAAAAATCCAGAAATCACAAAGGGGGAGGCCTATCACAAACAGGAGCATGAAAACTCACCAACACGTGTATCACAAATGGGTCACTATCCCGTGGTCGCTAACCATAGAGCCGGTGCAACAACGTAGTACAATAACGGTACGCCCGATGAACCTGATACTCAAGTGATTCGGAACAACGACGTAGTACAATAACGGTACGCCCGATGAACCAAAATGCCGAGACATCGATGTAGTACAATAACGGTACATCCGATGAACCAAAAACCATAAAAGAACATGGGTCGCTAGCCCATAAAGGAATGAGACAAAGCTCAACAGAACGGGGTATAGTCCCCCACGTGAACAAAGAGACATCGCACATTGCTAGTCTAAACCATAAAATGATCTTCATCGATCATTAAGAAGTGTTGATTACACTAAGCTAGTAAATATAAGAGTTTAGCTTCATGTCCCATAACCCCTTGCTTAACTCAAATATTTACGAATAGATTGTAGATTCCCACTCAAAAATTGTCGCAAGAATTTCAATCGAACAAGTCCAAAATTAACCGACGAAGTAAACGCAAGCGTTTCATACCACTTGTTTTGCTAAGCCGTTTAATTAGAGTTGAAATCATCTTTGCAAAAGAGTTTGAATATTTACTACTAGTATAGAAACCTTTGTATTTAGAAGTGACAAATCACAAAAATGATTGTATAAACAATCAATCACCAAAGATTCACACCCGAAGACGTGAATCAAAACCATAGAAATCGATATCAAATCCATCAAAATGGATATTCCCAAAAAAATCCAAAGAGAGAAGTCATCAAAGTCGATAGTGAGTGATAAAAAATATCCGGATCAACTAAAATCGATTAAAATTGGAAACCCACATAAAATAGTCAAATTGGACCGAGACAAGCAGATTCAGACATCTGAATTGGATATTTCAGACGTCTGAACCTGAAGCTCTGGGCAATATCTTGCCTAGGCCAATGATGGCCAAATCATATCTAAAGCGATCGAATGAGTGACAATTGCTAGGGGTTGACGCCAAACGACTACCCAACCCTAAAGACTTGCCAATACTCTCCGACCAACATGTCCAAACGTCATATAAGGATTTTCATAGATTTTGATTTCAAAACACCAAAATTGGAATATTCATCAAACCAATTCAATTCAAAGGCAATGGAGAAGAAATAGATGTTAGGAATTCATACCCAACGACTATCAAAGATATAAACATAGATGTGAGTTCCAAAAACTCACCTTTAAACCCAAAAATAATGAATGAGAAGCTTAATCTCAAAGGAAAGATCAACCACTCTTCACTTCAACCCAAGAAGCTTGAATCTAAGCTCAAAAGAAGAACATTTCCTAAGTTAGGTTTAGGAAATTTCTGAAACTAAAGAGAGAATGAGTTGGAGAAGATGAAGAGGATGCTTACCAAAGCTTCTCCTTGAGTTTGGAGCTAGAACTTGAGTTTGCAATGAATCTAGGGCTTAGGAATTTCTAATTCCTTTTCTCTTCCTCTATTTTTCTAAAGCTTGAAGTGTTAGGTAATGAAATGAGTGAATGGAGGGGAGAGGGGGCTGAGTTAGGGTATAGGATGAGTTGGGTGAAACCCAAACCCAAGCCCAAAGCCCTAAGTGAAAAATAACAAAATTCACTCAACTACAAACTTATCGATGCTTATACTCAAAAAAGTCGCAAACACCATTTTGAACTCAATGTAAGTGGTCTCGAGTCCAAATTGTTGAATCTCAATTTCAATCCTCATTCAGACGTCTGAAATTTCCAATTCAGACGTCTGAATCTGGAAAACCAGATGTTGTCTAGTACAATATTCAGACGTCTGACTCGGGGATTTCAGAATCTGAAAATGGCTATTTTAGCCTGTTTTCTTTCTGGATTGACTCGAGCAATTTCAGACGTCTGAACGATTGATTTCAGACGTCTGAATGTCTATGTGATAGAATTTTCAAATAGACACTTCCAAATAGCACTATCCACCTAGACTTTTCACTAATTCGACTGTTCTTCTACGAATAGTGACTTTTTCGGACTAAAATCCGACTAACGATGCTATATTTAAATTAAACATTTAAATATACGAATCGTAAAATATGCGGGTTGTTACAGACTCCCCTCCTTAAAGAAATTGCGTCCTCGCAATACTTAAGAAGAAAATAAAGAGTAACAACCATAAAATCATATCAACACAAAAGAAATTTGAAATAAGAAGTTCACCATAAAGAGCATGAAAGAGTAAGTCCAGATGTGTTTGCTCGATGAATTCTCAAGATTCCCAAGAGCAATTCTTAGGATTTGAGGACCATTGAACTTCCATAAGAAGAACATCTTTATTTCGAAGGCGTTTAACCTCCGAAGCAATGATACGAATATAATGTTGCTCATAAGTCAAATTTTTTGAAACTTCAATTTCCTCGATAACAGAGGACTCAAGATTAGAATCGGAATTCCTAAGGCATTTCCGTAGTTGAGAGACGTGGAATACGTCATAAATAGCAAAAAAAAATTGAGCCGATAAATAAAAAGGCGATAAGCCATGGAACAAATACGTTCGGCGATGGGAAATAGACCATCATATCGAGGTGCTAATTTTCCCGATCAACTGAAACGCACAACACCCATCATAGGTGAAACACAAATAAAATCTGGACCTAAAACCAGCTTCTCACCAGCTTCAAGCCAACACAAAGGAAATCGGCACGGCCTTCCATAGAGTGCCTCGAAAGATGCCATACCAATATAAGATTGGAAGCTATTATAGGAAGAAAACTCAACAGGAATACGATCTTCCCAACTTCCACCAAAATCAAGAACACATGCACGAAAGAAGATCTTCAAGAGTTTGATTCACACGCCCGGTTTGTCCCTCGGATTGAGGACGATAAGCGGTTCTAAAATTAAGCTTTGTTCCCAAAGCTTTTGAAGACCTTTCCAAAATCCACTAGTAAACTAAAGGATCATGATTGCTAACAATAGAAGTAGGAACTCCATGCAATTTAGTTTGACATAGAGTTTAGCCAAAAGAGGTATGGTCCAAAAGAGAAGGACGAGCCTCGAGGCTACACAAAACAAGAGATGAACATGAATTGGATTCACGATCTCGAATCTCACAAGTGGATAAAGTCTCGAGATCATTCCATTCGGATATCATCAAAGAAACAATTGCTTGTTGCTTACAACTAAGGGCATCAGAAACTCGATTACCCTTTTCCGGAGTACAAAGAATATGAAGATCATAAGATGCAAGGAACTCGAGCCAACGTTGTTGACGCAAATTAAGTTCCTTTTGAGAAAATAAATACTTCAAAAACTTATGATCGGGGTAGAGAACAAATTTCTCTCCCAAAAGATAATGACGCCAAAATTTAAGAGCGAAAACAATAGCCGCGAGCACCAGATCATGAATGGCATATCTAGTTTCGACAAGCTTTAATTGTCAAGAAGCATATTTGATCACACATTCCCTTTACAAGAGAATGGCACCCAAACCAATACGACAAGCATCGGTAAAAAACAATAAAGTCTTGATTCCCTTCGAGAATCACAGGAATATAAGCATCGGAAAGGAGTTCTTTCAAATGATCCCCTTTTCCAAAAAGCTAAGACATTCAAAATTATCATTAACTTAAATGTAATCATCTTTTTAGAAAATTTTTACTTACTACAAGAATTTACTGTGTTTGACTGTCTCATCATAGCATTTAGGAGATTCCTATCGATAACGTTGATCAAGCGCATCGACCAGAATTCTTAAAGCACTCAATGGGCAAAACAACACAAAATTATCTTATATATATGATAACCATGTCTCTTATAAAATTTACAAAAACTCTTTGCTCGTTTAAGAACAAAACCTAATTATACTTATAAATATCTCATTAAAAAGATTTGCAAATTTTAAATTTGTTATTTTCATCCATAATCAATAAATATAAGGATAAACTAATCGAGATATTCGTAGAATACTCGATTCACAAAATGGATGAAATAAGGTAGAAGGTTCGTCAAATCGAATGACATAACGAACCGCTTACAAGAATCATAACGAGTGCGGAATGCGGTAAGTGGAATGCTAACCTCCGCAACTCGTAGCTGATGAAAACCGGTGGCAAGGTCGAGGTGAAAAGACCTTAACGCCACACAAAAGATTGCTTATGTGATAATCCTAAGACAAGCTCAACTATATTCTGGAAAATTCACAAATTACTTGAATGAGAAAAATAACATCTTCTTCGTCAAGTGGGTTTAAAGAATAAAATGTTGCCACCAAGTTTGGAAATCAAAATCTTTAAAAACAATAGAAATCTGCTTAACAGATTGAGAATGTCGAAGATATAAAGTCCGCTCAGGACATAGGATGTGGGCTTCATAATAATAAAGCTAATCCTTTCCCAAAAATCAATTTCGAAGTCTAAATAACGCATAATATGCAAATCGGATCGGAAAGAATAATCACTTAAAATAATCTCGACATCTTCATAAAGTAAACTGAGTGTTGCGGATCCACCAACCGGATTCGCAATTCTCAGCGAGGTCATCAAACCCATAATATTTAAAGAAAAGAATCAACAAGTTCTCTTGATATAAAAGAGTGGGACGCACCCATATCAAAAGAAACCAAATAGGAAGATGATGAAATAAAATAATACCATCAAGGATAGAAGGAGAAATACCTTGACCAAGAGAAGTGTCACTAGGGGCTTGAACAACATTTAGCTTTCCCTCTCTCTTGTTTGGAAGTTTGGGGCATGAAAATAAAAGATGTCCCGAATCTTCGCAATAACGACAAAAAAAAGGTTTCAGACACTCATTTGCATATCCGTAGAACCACAATTGTAGCATCGTCCACAACTAGAGGTAGAAGACTTTGCTATCGAAGTTTCTTGCTTCCCTTTATTGTTGGGATTAGGGCCTTTGAACTTAATAGGCCTCTTCATGTTATCGTTGAAGTTCTGCTTGGCGTGCACAACTTCAACATCACTTAAATTATCGGCCTCCTCAAGTCGAAGAGCGATATCAATAAGCTGATCAAAAGAAACTTCTAGTTTCAGAAGCAAAGGCTTTTTAAGGTTCTTATTCAACCCATAGACAAACCTTTGATTTTTCTTCAATGGGGTATTAATATACTCGACCCCATATTTAGAGAGAGATTCAAAAGATGCGACATAGTTTGCCACGGAAGATTCACCTTGAACAAGGTCAATAAAACGTCGGGCTAAAGTTACTTTTTTAGCCTCCGGCACAAACTTCAATTCGAACCTTTCCCGGAATTGCTCCCAAGTAAGATCCGCTTCGATAATTTCAAAAATCAAAAGCTCATACCAATCTAATGCTCTTTCTTGGAGCATGCTAGAAGCCACTTGGACTCGAAGTGAATCAATAAGATCCATCTGGGAAAAGATGCGATCGCATGATCTAAGCCAAGCTTGAATTTCTATAACATTTTCGGATCCCTTGAACGGCCAACCACGCAAAGCGGTATAGTCTCTGCACAAGCATGCAAACCCGGATTTAGGGTGAGTAAGCGCTGGAACGGGTCCAGCAGCTCGGGCATTGTTCACAAGATCTAAAGTTGTTGAGCTGACATAAATACTCCATCCTAAGGAGTAGCAATAGATTGACCGGCGCTGGGACGGCCTGGTCTAACCATTTCTCTACTTTAAGAAAGAAAGAAAAGAGAAAAAAGGTTATTCATAGAATGAATATCAAACAAACTTGATTGATAAAACAAGGCATCATAAAAAGAAATAGGATAGAACGGTACGAAGAGTCGAATTAAATCCTATGGCACGATTCCTAAGAAAGACTTAGGACAATGATCCTTGCTAGATTATTCTACATTGTTCCAAAGTTTGGCTTTGATACCAAGTTGTGACGCCCCACCTCTATGCTCACGCTAGCCAAGGACACTACGGGGTAATACCGTCGACTAGCGCAAAGAATAAGGCTATTGAGGAGCGACCATCTGTGTAATTGCTTTGTGCGAGCTCCGATATGTCAGATAGTATAACATGCATTTCATTTCAAGAGGAGATCCGACATACCGATACAAACTCAAAGTTACCACACAGTGGCTATGAGGCCTTCGAAAACAAATATAGAAATAAGCATAACATAAATCAGTAATAGATGTTCATATCTCAAAGGCGGAAACAGATATGAATATAACACATAAAAGAGTACATCAGAGTAGTGGTCAAATAAGATCCACTATATCACAAAAGAATAGATACAAGTGCTAGACAAAAGAATAAGTATACATCATAGAGTCTATATCTCAAATGTATAACAACAAAAACTACAAATGTAATGTAGTTAGACAAAAGTCAGAAGATGATCCCAGATAAGGAGTCAAGCAGAAGCACCTGTAACATCTCGGTCTGACCCGAGTATTATTTAATAAGAAAATAATAAACGGATCATTCTAGCTATAATTATCATTAAAGAAATGAGATATAAGCAGAGATATAATAAGTACGTATGATAACAATAATGTCATACTAGGTCAAGTATAATTTAAACAACAACAAAATCATACAATATCTCAAGAATCTCAAAGCAACAAAAAGAATATCATATTCTTTATTTTATTCACCAAACTACAAATATTGACAAACATATTAATGCTAATCGCAAAAGTTGGTGAAACACAAATTCTAGAAATCGTCAATTAAAAATCCAGAAATCACAAAGGGGGAGGCCTATCACAAACAGGAGCATGAAAACTCACCAACACGTGTATCACAAATGGGTCACTATCCCGTGGTCGCTAACCATAGAGCCGGTGCAATAACGTAGTACAATAACGGTACGCCCGATGAACCTGATACTCAAGTGATTCGGAACAATGACGAAGTACAATAACGGTACGCCCGATGAACCTGATAAACCGAGACAACGACGTAGTACAATAACGGTACGCCCGATGAACCAAAATGCCGAGACATCCATGTAGTACAATAACGGTACATCCGATGAACCAAAAACCATAAAAGAACATGGGTCGCTAGCCCATAAAGGAATGAGACGAAGCTCAACGGAACGGGGTATAGTCCTCCATGCGGACAAAGAGACATCGCACATTGCTAGTCTAAACCATAAAATGATCTTCATCGATCATTAAGAAGTGTCGATTACACTAAGCTAGTAAATATAAGAGTTTAGCTTCATGTCCCAAAACCACTTGCTTAACTCAAATATTTACGAACAGATTGTAGATTCCCACTCGAAAATTGTCACAAGAATTTCAATCGAACAAGTCCAAAATTAACTGACGAAGTAAACGCAAGCGTTTCATACCACTTGTTTTGCTAAGCCGTTTAATTAGACTTTCTCGTACGAATGAGGTAAAGGTTTGTATATACTAATAGATTAGAAAACGGTTTTATAAACGAGCTTTGTATTAAAAATAGAGTTGAAATCATCTTTGCAAAAGAGTTTGAATATTTACTACTAGTATAGAAACCTTTGTATTTAGAAGTGACAAATCACAAAAATGATTGTATAAACAATCAATCACCAAAGATTCACACCCGAAGACGTGAATCAAAACCATAGAAATCGATATCAAATCCATCAAAATGGATATTCCCAAAAAAATCCAAAGAGAGAAGTCATCAAAGTCGATAGTGAGTGATAAAAACTATCCGGATCAACTAAAATCGATTAAAATTGGAAACCCACATAAAATAGGCAAATTGGACCGAGACAAGCAGATTCAGACGTCTGAATTAGATATTTCAGACGTTTGAACCTGAAGCTCTGGGCAATATCTTGCCTAGGCCAATGATGGCCAAATCATATCGAAAGCGATCGAATGAGTGACAATTGCTAGGGGTTGACGCCAAACGACTACCCAACCCTAAAGACTTGCCAATACTCTCCGACCAACATGTCCAAACGTCATATAAGGATTTTCATAGATTTTGATTTCAAAACACCAAAATTGGAATATTCATCAAACCAATTCAATTCAAAGGCAATGGAGAAGAAATAGATGTTAGGAATTCATACCCAACGACTATCAAAGATATAGACATAGATGTGAGTTCCAAAAACTCACCTTTAAACCCAAAAATAATGAATGAGAAGCTTAATCTCAAAGGAAAGATCAACCACTCTTCACTTCAACCCAAGAAGCTTGAATCTAAGCTCAAAAGAAGAACATTTCCTAAGTTAGGTTTAGGAAATTTCTGAAACTAAAGAGAGAATGAGTTGGAGAAGATGAAGAGGATGCTTACCAAAGCTTCTCCTTGAGTTTGGAGCTAGAACTTGAGTTTGCAATGAATCTAGGGCTTAGGAATTTCTAATTCCTTTTCTCTTCCTCTATTTTTCTAAAGCTTGAAGTGTTAGGAAATGAAATGAGTGAATGGAGGGGAGAGGGGGCTGAGTTAGGGTATAGGATGAGTTGGGTGAAACCCAAACCCAAGCCCAAAGCCCTAAGTGAAAAATAGCAAAATTCACTCAACTACAAACTTATCGATGCTTATACTCAAAAAAGTCGCAAACACCATTTTGAACTCAATGTAAGTGGTCTCGAGTCCAAATTGTTGAATCTCAATTTCAATCCTCATTCAGACGTCTGAAATTTCCAATTCAGACGTCTGAATCTGGAAAACCAGATGTTGTCTAGTACAATATTCAGACGTCTGACTCGGGGATTTCAGACGTCTGAAAATGGCTATTTTAGCCTGTTTTCTTTCTGGATTGACTCGAGCAATTTCAGACGTCTGAACGATTGATTTCAGACGTTTGAATGTCTATGTGATAGAATTTTCAAATAGACACTTCCAAATAGCACTATCCACCTAGACTTTTCACTAATTCGACTGTTCTTCTACGAATAGTGACTTTTTCGGACTAAAATCCGACTAACGATGCTATATTTAAATTAAACATTTAAATATATGAATCGTAAAATATGCGGGTTGTTACAGACTCCCCTCCTTAAAGAAATTTCGTCCTCGCAATACTTAAGAAGAAAATAAAGAGTAACAACCATAAAAGCATATCAACACAAAAGAAATTTGAAATAAGAAGTTCACCATAAAGAGCATGAAAGAGTAAGTCCAGATGTGTTTGCTCGATGAATTCTCAAGATTCCCAAGAGCAATTCTTAGGATTTGAGGACCATTGAACTTCCACAAGAAGAACATCTTTATTTCGAAGGCGTTTAACCTCCGAAGCAATGATACAAGTATAATGTTGCTCATAAGTCAAATTTTGTGAAACTTCAATTTCCTCGATAACAGAGGACTCAAGGTTAGAATCAGAATTCCTAAGGCATTTCCGTAGTTGAGAGACGTGGAATACGTCATAAATAGCAAAAAAATTGAGCCGATAAATAAAAAGGCGATAAGCCACGGAACAAATACGTTCGGCGATGGGAAATAGACCATCATATCGAGGTGCTAATTTTCCCGATCAACTGAAACGCACAACACCCATCATAGGTGAAACACAAATAAAATCTGGACCTAAAACCAGCTTCTCACTGGCTTCAAGCCAACACAAAGGAAATCGGCACGGCCTTCCGTAGAGTGCCTCGAAAGATGCCATACCAATATAAGATTGGAAGCTATTTTAGGAAGAAAACTCAACAGGAATACGATCTTCCCAACTTCCACCAAAATCAAGAACACATGCACGAAAGAAGATCTTCAAGAATTTGATTCACACGCCCGGTTTGTCCCTTGGATTGAGGACGATAAGCGGCGCTAAAATTAAGCTTTGTTCCCAAAGCTTTTGAAGACCTTTCCAAAATCCACTAGTAAACTAAAGGATCATGATTTCTAACAATAGAAGTAGGAACTCCATGCAATTTAGTTTGACATAGAGTTTAGCCAAAAGAGGTATGGTCCAAAAGAGAAGGACGAGCCTCGAGGCTACACAAAACAAGAGATGAACATGAATTGGATTCACGATCTCGAATCTCACAAGTGGATAAAGTCTCGAGATCATTCCATTCGTATATTATCAAAGAAACAACTACTTGTTGCTTAGAACTAAGGGCATCGGCAACTCGATTACCCTTTTCCGAAGTACAAAGAATATCAAGATCATAAGATGCAAGGAACTCGAGCCAACGTTGTTGATGCAAATTAAGTTCCTTTCGAGAAAATAAATACTTCAAAAACTTATGATCGGGGTAGAGAACAAATTTCTCTCCCAAAAGATAATGACGCCAAAATCTAAGAGCGAAAACAATAGCCGCGAGCACCAGATCATGAATGGCATATCTAGTTTCGACAAGCTTTAATTGTCAAGAAGCATATTTGATCACACATTCCCTTTACAAGAGAATAGCACCCAAACCAATACGACAAGCATCGGTAAAAAACAATAAAGTCCTGATTCCCTTCGGGAATCACAAGAATAGAAGCATCGGAAAGGAGTTCTTTCAAATGATCCCCTTTTCCAAAAAGCTAAGACATTCAAAATTATCATTAACTTAAATGTAATCATCTTTTTAGAAATTTTTTACTTACTACAAGAATTTACTGTGTTTGACTCTCTCATCATAGCGTTTAGGAGATTCCTATCGATAACGTTGATCAAGCGCTTCGACCAGAATTCTTAAAGCACTCAATGGGCAAAACAACACAAAATTATCTTATATATATGATAACCATGTCTCTTATAAAATTTACAAATACTCTTTGCTCGTTTAAGAAAAAAACCCAATTATACTTATAAATATCTCATTAAAAAGATTTGCAAATTTTAAATTTGTTATTTTCATCCATAATTAATATATATAAGGATAAACTAATCGAGATATTCGTAGAATACTTGATTCAGAAAATGGATGAAATAAGGTAGAAGGTTCGTCAAATCGAATGACATAACGAACCGCTCACAAGAATCATAACGAGTGGGGAATGCGGTAAGTGGAATGCTAACCTCCGCAACTCGTAGCTGATGAAAACCGGTGGCAAGGTCGAGGTGAAAAGACCTTAACGCCACACAAAAGATTGCTTAGGTGATAATCCTAAGACAAGCTCAACTATATTTCGAAAAATTCACAAATTACTTGAATGAGAAAAATAACATCTTCTTCGTCAAGTGGGTTTAAAGAATAAAATGTTGCCACCAAGTTTGGAAATCAAAATCTTTAAAAACAATAGAAATTTGCTTAACAGATTGAGAATGTCGAAGATATAAAGTCCGCTCAGGACATAGGATGTGGGCTTCATAATAATAAAGCTAATCCTTTCCCAAAAATCAATTTCGAAGTCTAAATAACGCATAATATGCAAATCGGCTCGGAAAGAATAATCATATAAAATAATCTCGACATCTTCATAAAGTAAACTGAGTGTTGCGGATCCACCAACCGGATTCGCAATTCTCAGCGAGGTCATCAAACCCATAATATTTAAAGAAAAGAATCAACAAGTTCTCTTGATATAAAAGAGTGGGATGCACCCATATCAAAAGAAACCAAATAGGAAGATCACGAAATAAAATAATACCATCAAGGATAGAAGGAGAAATACCTTGACCAAGAGAAGTGTCACTAGGGGCTTGAACAACATTTAGCTTTCCCTCTCTCTTGTTTGGAAGTTTGGGGCATGAAGATAAAAGATGTCCCAAATCTTTTCAATAACAACAAAAAAAAGGTTTCGGACACTCATTTGCATAGTGGTCCGTAGAACCACAATTGTAGCATCGTCCACAACTAGAGGTAGAAGACTTTGCTATCGAAGTTTCTTGCTTCCCTTTCTTGTTGGGATTGGGGCCTTTGAACTTAATAGGCCTCTTCATGTTATTGTTGAAGTTCTGTTTGGCACGCACAACTTCAACATCACTTCAATTATCGGCCTCCTCAAGTCGAAGAGCGATATCAATAAGCTTATCAAAAGAAACTTCTAGTTTCAGAAGCAAAGGCTTTTAAGGTTCTTATTCAACCCATAAACAAACCTTTGATTTTTCTTCAATGGGGTATTAATATACTCGACCCCATATTTAGAGAGATATTCAAAAGATGCGACATAGTTTGCCACGGAAGATTCACCTTGAACAAGGTCAATAAAACATCGGGCTAAAGTTACTTTTTTAGCCTCCGGCACAAACATCAATTCGAACCTTTCCCGGAATTGCTCCCAAGTAAGATCCGCTTCGATAATTTCAGAAATCAAAAGCTCATACCAATCTAATGCTCTTTCTTGGAGCATGCTAGAAGCCACTTGGACTCGAAGTGAATCAATAAGATCCATGCGGAAAAAGATGCGATCGCATGATCTAAGCCAAGCTTGAATTTCTATAACATTTTCGGATCCCTTGAACGGCCTTCCACCCAAAGCGGTATAGTCTCTGCACAAGCATGAAAACCCGGATTTAGGGTGAGTTAGCGCTGGAACGGGTCCGGCAGCTCGGGCATTGTTCACAAGATCTAAAAGTTGTTGAGCTGACATAAATAATCCATCCTAAGGAGTAGCAATAGATTGACCGGCACTGGGACGGCCTGGTCTAACCATTTCTCTTCTTTAAGAAAGAAAGAAAAGAGGAAAAAGGTTATTCACATAATGAATATCAAACAAACTTGATTGATAAAACAAGGCATCATAAAAAGGAATAGGATAGAACGGTACGAAGATTCGAATTAAATCCTATGGCGCGATTCCTAAGAAAAACTTAGGACAATGATCCTTGCTAAATTATTCTACATTGTTCCGAAGTTTGGCTCTGATACCAAGCTGTGACGCCCCACCTCTATGCTCACGCTAGCCAAGGACAATACGGGGTAATGTCGTCGACTAGCACGAAGAATAAGGCTGTTGAGGAGCGACCATCTGTGTAATTGCTTTGTGCGAGCTCCGATATATCATATAGTATAACATGCATTTCATTTAAAGAGAAGATCTAACATACCGATACAAACTCAAAGCTACCACACAGTGGCTATGAGGCCTTCAGAAACAAATATAGAAATAAGCATAACATAAATCAGTCACAGATGTTCATATCTCAAAGGCGGAAACAGATATGAATATCACACATAAAAGGGTACATCAGAGTAGTGGTCAAATAAGATCCACAATATCATAAAAGAATAGATACAAGTGCTAGAAAAAAGAATAAGTATACATCATGGAGTCTATATCTCAAATGTATACCAACAAAAACTACAAATGTAATGTAGTTAGACAAAAGTCAGAAGATGATCCCAGATAAGGAGTCAAGCAGAAGCACCTGTAACATCTCGGTCTGACCCGAGTATTATTTAATAAGAAAATAATAAACGGATCAGTCTAGCTATAATTATCATTAAAGAAATGAGATATAAGCATAGATATAATAAGTACGTATGATAACAATAATGTCATACTAGGTCAAGTATGATTTAAACAACAACAAAATCATACAATATCTCAAGAATCTCAAAGCAACAAAAAGAATATCATATTCTTTATTTTATTCACCAAACTACAAATATTGACAAACATATTAATGCCAATCGCAAAAGTTGGTGAAACAAAAATTCTAGAAATCGTCAATTAGAAATCCAGAAATCACAAAAGGGGAGGCCTATCACAAACGGGAGCATGAAAACTCACCAACATGTGTATCACAAATGCGTCACTATCCCGTGGTCGCTAACCATAGAGCCGGTGCAACAACGCAGTACAATAACGGTACGCCCGATGAACCTGATACTCAAGTGATTCGGAACAACGATGTAGTAAAATAACGGTACGCCCGATGAAGCTGATAAACCGAGACAACGACGTAGTACAATAACGGTATGCCCGATGAACCAAAATGCCGAGACATCGATGTAGTACAATAACGGTACATCCGATGAACCAAAAACCATAAACGAACATGGGTTGCTAGCCCATAAAGGAATGAGACGAAGCTCAACAGAATGGGGTATAGTCCCCCACATGGACAAAGAGACATCGCACATTGCTAGTCTAAACCATAAAATGATCTTCATCGATCATCAAGAAGTGTCGATTACACTAAGCTAGTAAATATAAGAGTCTAGCTTCATGTCCCATAACCACTTGCTTAACTCAAATATTTACGAACAGATTGTAGATTCCCACTCGAAAATTGTCACAAGAATTTCAATCGAACAAGTCCAAAAATTAACCGACGAAGTAAACGCAAGCGTTTCATACCACTTGTTTTGCTAAGCCGTTTAATTAGATTTTCTCGTACGAATGAGGTAAAGGTTTGTATATACTAATAGATTAGAAAATGGTTTTATAAACGAGCTTTGTATTACAAATAGAGTTGAAATCGTCTTTGTAAAAGAGTTTGAATATTTACTACTAGTATAGAAACCTTTGTATTTAGAAGTGACAAATCACAAAAATGATTGTAGAAACAATCAATCACCAAAGATTCACACCCAAAGACGTGAATAAAAACCATAGAAATCGATATCAAATCCATCAAAATGCATATTCCCAAAAAAATCCAAAGAGAGAAGTCATCAAAGTCGATAGTGAGTGATAACAACCATCCGGATCAACTAAAATCGATTAAAATTGGAAACCCACATAAAATAGGCAAATTGGGCCGAGACAAGCAGATTCAGACGTCTGAATTGGATATTTCAGACGTCTGAACCTGAAGCTCTGGGCAATATCTTGCCTAGGCCAATGATGGCCAAATCATATCGGAAGCGATCGGATGAGTGAAAATTGCTAGGGGTTGACGCCAAACGACTACCCAACCCTAAAGACTCGCCAATACTGTCCGACCAACATGTCCAAACGTCATATAAGGATTTTCATAGATTTTGATTTCAAAACACCAAAATTGGAATATTCATCAAACCAATTCAATTAAAAAGCAATGGAGAAGAAATAGATGTTAGGAATTCATACCCAACGACTATCAAAGATATAGACATAGATGTGAGTTCCAAAAACTCACCTTTAAACCCAAAAACAATGAATGGGAAGCTTAATCTCAAAGGAAAGATCAACCATTCTTCACTTCAACCCAAGAAGCTTGAATCTAAGCTCAAAAGAAGAACATTTCCTAAGTTAGGTTTAGGAAATTTCCGAAATTAAAGAGAGAATGAGTTGGAGAAGATGAAGAGGATGCTTATTAAAGCTTCTCCTTGAGTTTGGAGCTAGAACTTGAGTTTGCAATGAATCTAGGGCTTAGGAATTTCTAATTCCTTTTCTCTTCCACCATTTTTCTAAAGCTTGAAGTGTTAGGAAATGAAATGTGTGAATGGAGGGGAGAGGGGGCTGAGTTAGGGTATAGGATGAGTTGGGTGAAACCCAAACCCAAGCCCAAAGCCCTAAGTGAAAAATAGCAAAATTCACTCAACTCTAAACATATCGATGCTTATACTAAAAAAAGTCGCAAACACAATTTTGAACTCAATGGAAGTGGTCTCGAGTCCAAATTGTTGAATCTCAATTTCAATCCTCATTCAGACGTTTGAAATTTCCAATTCAGACGTTTGAATCTGGAAAACCATATGTTGTATAGTACAATATTTAGACGTCTGACTCGGGGATTTCAGACGTCTGAAAATGGCTATTTTAGCCTGTTTTCTTTCTGTATTGACTCGAGCAATTTCAGACGTCTGAACGATTGATTTCAGATGTCTGAATGTTTATGTGACAGAATTTTCAAATAGACACTTCCAAATAGCACTATCCACCTAGACTTTTCACTAATTCGACTGTTCTTCTACGAATAGGGACATTTTCGGACTAAAATCCGACAAACGATGTGACGCCCCACCTCTATGCTCACAATAACAAAGGTTATTATAAGAAATAACGTCTGCTATTGCGAAGAATAAGGCTTGTTAGAAGCGACCATCCGTATGTTATGCCTTAGACGAGTATTGATTACATCGATAGAAGCTGTATAAATTACTCCCAAAGATATATATTCAATCCAAATCTAAAACGAAACTACGGTGGCTTAAGAAAAATCCAAAACAACTCATAATAACAATAACACAAATAGTATAATCACATCAGAACAGAAATATCAGATATATAGCGGAAGACTAGTCTGGAATACATGCTACAACAATCGATAGTTCACATGAACCGATACATATACATATCCATCAATACATACATAAGATGAGGACTACTAAACCAAAAGAACTCCTCGGAGGCTAGACAAAAGATGATGCGAAATCCCAAAAGCTGAAGCTGCTACTAAATCAGAGATGAAGACTATCCTAAAATAACTCGGTCTGACCCGAGTATTATTTAAAAGAAAATAATAAACGGATCAGTCTAATTTATTCTCAAAAATAAGTGAATGATAAACAACACTTAAACAAATAATTATAGTCTCGAATGAGACTATACAACGTAAATAATCAGCATAGTTTAAATGAAAAATCTCAATTTAAACTCCATCAAAATCAGCTTTCAAATTCACAATTGAATTTAAAACAGCAATACGCAAATTTATAATCTCAGATGAGGTTATACTCAAACTCAACTTCCAAATTCATAATTGAATTCAAAGCCGCAATTCACAAAATCCAGAAATCAAAATAGATAACTAGAAAATCAACAGTCGCAAAATCTAGAAATCAAAACATGATAACTAGAAAATCAACAGTCGCAAAATCTAGAAATCAAAACATGATAACTAGAAAAATCAGCATAAAAGGTGGATCGATCCCATCAGATGGCGAGTTTTTAATTCGCCGCACGTGCATCTCAGAGTGGCCGAAGCCTACCAAGTACTCAACATAATTTTGGCGCCCATCAGATTGACCCGAAGGTCCGCAGAGTGACCCGAAGGTCTAGTACTGGTATTTGACCCGAAAGTCCGCAGGGTGGCCCGAAAGCCCAACAAATGACCCGAAGGTCCAACAAATGACCCGAAGGTCCTCATAGTGGCTCGAAAGCACACGAAAGCATCAAAATGTTTCAATTAACGAGTCCGGAATTAAGCGAATTAGTAAAAGCGTGGTTCCATACTCCGCACTTTTGCTAAATCGTTTAAATCTCTTCATCGTTTCCTTGAAAGTGCAAAATTGTGTATTTTATAAAAATACATTTTACGTTCTCAAACGGACAAGTCCGGAATTAAGCGAATCAGTAAAAGTAAGGGTTCATAGTCCTTAGTTTTGCTGAATCGTTTAAATCGCTTCCTCATTCTTTTGAAAGCGCAAACTGTAGAATTTTTGGAAACACTTTTATTTTAAAACGATTTTTAAAATACGTGATTAAAACAGCAACATCTGTGGCAATTTCGACGAGGAAATTGCGCTTCACAAAACACCGTAAAAACGGGTATCAAATCAGCGTTGCGTGATAACCGCTTTAAAATTCACTTTAAATTTGACAGTTACTGAAGTCAAAACGACAGTAATTTTTATTCGTCAAAAATCTCATAAAAACAACGCGCTTCAAAAATATAACACCGGCGTAAAAATTCCGTTATAAAAATAACGGCAACAAAATACATTTTAAAATGAAACGCCGGTTCAACGTAAACTTTACATTACCAGCACTACTGATATAAAATATTTAAAACATTTGGTAGCCTGGACAATAACATTACAACCATTGCTACCTCAACATATATGCACGGAAACAATATAAGTCTAGGTGACCTGTAGACATATTTGTGCATGCAATAACTGACCTTAAATCAAAAATCAAAATGACCACATGTTATCTTTATTTATTTTCATGGAACGCCTGCATATACTAAATGGGATGCTAATAATGAAGTGACCTGGCAATACACTTCATACTACTATTACAACTAAGACCAGCATATACTATGTACGTAGGTATGAAGATGCTAAAATAATGACCTGGACTCATTCAATTTTCACGCAAACAATTTTCTTAATAGCATTTATACACATCAAGTAAATTCGAACTAACCCATTCATTTAAATGCATGACAATTTGCACGCTGGTATAAAACATGTTTTGTGCCTTTCGAAAATGAAAAATGCAATTTTGACTCAGACAACACCTAGCACATGCGCACTAATATAAATGAAACAGTGGTAATTTGATGATCTGGGCACACTTAACTTGCACGCCCATAAATGAACGCACGCATGGGAAAGAAAAAGAAAGGCCTGGCCACTACTTCGATTTCATATTTGTTAGCATGTATGTAAATAAACAATGGATGCCAAGCAAAACTAAATGTTCCTCAATTGATGCACGTAATTAACATAAAAACGATTGTACCTTAAATTCACGCAAGTGGCATGCAGTGATAAAATAAACATATCGGCAGTAGTTTTACATTAGGAATGTGAGTTGCACTCACGTAATTTCAACAAGACTAGAGCATTGCACTACACTATTCAAACACATGCACACACGCCCTGATGCTTGCACACTAGTTTAAAATGGCTTGTCTCTTGAAATATAAATCAATGTAAAAGAAAATTCCATTACAGTCGAAAATTCCACTCAACCACTGTCTCGAAATCATAGTAGAGAAAGGCAGTGAAACTCAGGTTGCAGTGTTACCAAAAATCACAACAAAACAAAATTCAAACCAAAGAAAACTATGATTTCAAAACAAGGTCAAAGAGCTACTAACTATAAATTAGAAGTGTGAGTATAAACTCACCTTAGCTTGTTTTGAATACAGTTTGAACAGGGGATTACTATATTGGAGCCGCTGCCATTAATGACTCCTCAAAGTTTTGCTTGTTGAGACGAAAAGTTTGCAAAGAAAATATTATTGTTCTTTTCTTCAAAATGGCATAAGTCAAGGAAGTGTGCTTTTGCCTTCTTTCAGGTACACTTTGCATTTAATGCAAACATGCATCTCAAGTATTGTACACGGCTACTCCAATTAAATAATGATGGTGACTATGTTTGAATTTTCCTTATAACATGAATGGCCCAGCAATGCAAATGTTGAAGGAAAATAATGTAATGTATACACTACTTTTCTTTTCTTATTTTTGCGCACAAGTCAAAAGAATAACGTGCTGGGAATGGTTTGTGGTACAATTGCATTAAATTGAAAATGTGCATCAGCGCAACAAAGGACTTGCTGCACATAAATTGATGAAGGAAAGCAAAGTGTGTACAACTTCTTTTACAAAAATAGTGACAGCAAAGCAAAATAAACAAAAGTGTGCATACTATTGCCTTTGAATTGGACCCATTCACATACGTGAAAGGCAAAGTGAAGCATAGCATAACTTAGATATATTCAATGTTACATGCTATTGGCAACTGACTTTGCAAAATGAATTTGCATCATTTTAAATTTCCAAATTTCCATTTTTAAAGTTTCTATTTAAAATATTTATTACGACAGTAATTTAAAAAATCACGGTCGTTACAAACTTTAATATGTTTATTACAACGGTAATAAAATCACGGTCGTTACAGACTCCCCCATTATAAAAATTGCGTCCCCGCAATTTTCATACTAGAAGCAAACAATAATGCAAATCATTAATCACAACAAAGATTTCAATTAGAAAAGATAGATAAGAATGCTCACCGCCACCCGAAGAGGAGAGAAAACCCGGTTAAGAACGTTCGATGAATTCTCTAGTTTCACAAGTGCAATCTTTGGGGTTTGCAGACCATTGAATTTTCACAAGTGGGACTTCTTTGTTCCGAAGGCGTTTAACCTCCGAAGATAGCACACGAATAGGATTTTGCACAATAGACAAGTCGGGTGAGATCTCAAGATCTTGCAACGTAGGAGGATCAATAATAGAATCCAAATTCGAAGGCATCGACGAAGCTGGGATATATGAAATACGTCATGAATTCCCAGAAACTGGATAGGTAGTGATACACGATAAGCAACAGGACCAATGCGTTCCATAATAGGAAACAGTCCAATATAACGAGGAGCCAATTTCCCGAAGCTACTAAAACGCACCACACCCTTCATCGGAGAAACACGAATAAATACGAGATCGCCAATAGAAAATTCCAAAGGCTTCCTACGATGATCGGCATAAGATTTCTGCCTATCTGAGCCTCTTTCATTCTCTGTCAAATAATATCGATCCTCTTAGAAGAATCACGCATAAAATCGGGGTAGAGAACTAACTTTTTCCCTGATTCCAACCAACAAGATGGTGATCGAAACGGTCTTCCATAAAGAGCTTCGAAAGGAGCCATACCGATACTGGATTGGAAACTATTGTTATAAGAGATTTCGACAAGAGATAAGTGGTCTTTCCAACTACCACCAAAGTCAAGAAGCAGTCCGATTGGACTTGATAGGAATAAAATGGGATGATTTAGTCAATCGATCACAATCACCCAAACACTAGAATGGCCCGACCTCGAACGAGGTAGACCATTAATTAAGTCCATAGAAATTTGATCCCATTTCCATAATGGAATCTCAAGAGGCTACAAAAGACCACTAGGACATGGTGTTCTGCTTTGATAAGTTGACAAGTCATGTAACGACTCACATAACTTGCAACATCACGCTTCATACCTTTCCAAAAGTATAAGCGTTTCATAACAGCATACATCACATTACTATCTGGATGGATAGTATGCTTAGAATGATGACAGCCCTTATGAATGTCATTTCTAAGATTAGAGACACTAGGCACGATCAATCTACCCTTCTTCCGAATACAACCATGAATATCAATATCGAAATCCTTTAGATCATCACTTCGGGATTCCGATTTACAACTCTGAATAAGATAAGCAATATGTGGATCTTGTTTCTGGGCATCGGCAACACGATCCAACAAACTATGACGAGCTTCCATACTAAATAAAAGCACGGAAGGATTAGAAACTGAAGGACGGTCTCTAATATCACAAAGAGATAGAGCTTCCAATATATTCCACTCTGCTAGCATCATGGAAACAACAATTTGCTGCTTGCGACCAAGCGCATCAACAACTCAATTACCCTTACCGGAGGTATACAGAATATCGAAATCATATGAAGCTAGAAATTCGAGCCAACGCTGTTGTCTCAAATTAATTTCTTTCCGAGTGAATAGATACTTCAGAGATTTAGGATCAGTGAAGAGAATAAAACGCTCGCCCAAAATAATGTCGCTAAATCTTTAGAGCAAAGACTATGGCGGCTAACTCCAAATCATAGGTAGCATAACGAATCTCGTTAGGCTTTAATTGTAAAGAAGCATAAGTGATAGCACGTTTTCTTTTTGCAAGAGAACGACACCCAAACCAATACGACTAGCATTGGTATAAACAATAGAGTCTTGGTTCCCTTCGGGAACAACAAGAATAAGAGTATCGGAAAATAGTTCTTTCAAATAATCTTCTTTTCTGAAAAGCTAAAACTTCCAAAATTACAATTATCTTTATGAAATCATTTTCCAGAAAAATTTACTTTTTATAGGTCAATTTATTGTGTCAAATTGTCTCATCAAAGCGTTTAGGAGATTCCTATCGATAACGTTGATCAAGCGCATCGACCAGAATTCTTAAAGCACTCAATGGGCAATACAATCACAAAATCATCTTCTATATGATAAACACAAATTCAATTATACTTGTAAGTAAATCTTATGAAAAAGATTTGCAAAATTTTAAACTGTTGTTTTCATCCAAAATCAATAAATATACAAATGGAGTCATTGAGATATTCGTAGAATACTCGATACATAAAATGGATGAAATAAGCTGGGCAAACTAATGACATAAGTCATTTATAAGGATCATAATGAGTGCGGAATGCGGTAAGTAAAATGCTAACTTCCGCAACTTGTAGCCAAATGAAAACCGGTAGTAAGATCGAGTTGGGAGAAGAGCTAGAACGAATAAATCGCTTGACTTCCAACTCAGATAATTGAAGCTTGAGTTCCTCATTTTCCTTAACAAATATCCTCATGGGAGGACGACTGACAGGATGAGCATCAAAGATAAGATCAATACGGAACTCAATTTCCCTATTCGACGGCAAACTCGAATTAGGCTCAAAGACAACAGAAAAATCATAAACAACTGGAATATTTAGCTATAACAGCCTCTGATTCGAAGGAAAAATGGTAGCATTCGAAGTACGGTCCATACTTCGAAATACAATAGATAACTGCTCGATAGCATCGGGATGTTTGAGATATAAAATTCTTTCGGGACATAAGATTTGAACTTCATAACGGACGAGCCAATCCATACCCAATATCATATCAAAACTAAGATGATCCATAACATGCAGATTCGCATGAAAGGAGGAACCACAAAGAATAATCTCAACATCAAAACACAACAAACCAAGAGTAACGGATCCACCAATAGGGTTTACGATCCTCAAAGGGTCGCAAAGAGTAGTAACATCCAAATGAGTAATATCAACAAGCTCCTTCGACACGAATGAATGTGATGCACCCGTATCGAAAAGAACTCTAATAGAACGGCCATGAAATAAAATAAAACCTTCAAAACAGAAGGAAGAATACCCTTGGGCTGAGAAGAATCACCAGAAGCTTAAGCAACATTAAGCTTCCTAGATTCGAAACCCTTAAGAGCAGTAGGACAATCAGAAACAAAGGACTTTCCTTGTTTTAACTCAAGGAAACTACGAGCAAGATTGGTAAGGAATTTTTAACAAATGGAATACTACGGAAATATGAGATATATTCCTAGACATATTCTAACTTGTTAGAGAGGATAAAAGTTTAAGAACAACGAAGGAATAGATTTGAAAGGCACGAATAAAACCCTCGAATAGTTGTAACACGTGTTCTATTTTACTTCTGTTCTGTGTTTATTATAATTTGTTCTGAAAACCTGGCTCTGATACCAAGCTGTGACGCCCCACCTCTATGCTCACAATAACAAAGGTTATTATAAGAAATAACGTCTGCTATTGCGAAGAATAAGGCTTGTTAGAAGCGACCATCCGTATGTTATGCCTTAGACGAGTATTGATTACATCGATAGAAGCTGTATAAATTACTCCCAAAGATATATATTCAATCCAAATCTAAAACGAAACTACGGTGGCTTAAGAAAAATCCAAAACAACTCATAATAACAATAACACAAATAGTATAATCACATCAGAACAGAAATATCAGATATATAGCGGAAGACTAGTCTGGAATACATGCTACAACAATCGATAGTTCACATGAACCGATACATATACATATCCATCAATACATACATAAGATGAGGACTACTAAACCAAAAGAACTCCTCGGAGGCTAGACAAAAGATGATGCGAAATCCCAAAAGCTGAAGCTGCTACTAAATCAGAGATGAAGACTATCCTGAAATAACTCGGTCTGACCCGAGTATTATTTAAAAGAAAATAATAAACGGATCAGTCTAATTTATTCTCAAAAATAAGTGAATGATAAACAACACTTAAACAAATAATTATAGTCTCGAATGAGACTATACAACGTAAATAATCAGCATAGTTTAAATGAAAAATCTCAATTTAAACTCCATCAAAATCAGCTTTCAAATTCACAATTGAATTTAAAACAGCAATACGCAAATTTATAATCTCAGATGAGGTTATACTCAAACTCAACTTCCAAATTCATAATTGAATTCAAAGCCGCAATTCACAAAATCCAGAAATCAAAATAGATAACTAGAAAATCAACAGTCGCAAAATCTAGAAATCAAAACATGATAACTAGAAAATCAACAGTCGCAAAATCTAGAAATCAAAACATGATAACTAGAAAAATCAGCATAAAAGGTGGATCGATCCCATCAGATGGCGAGTTTTTAATTCGTCGCACGTGCATCTCAGAGTGGCCGAAGCCTACCAAGTACTCAACATAATTTTGGCGCCCATCAGATTGACCCGAAGGTCCGCAGAGTGACCCGAAGGTCTAGTACTGGTATTTGACCCGAAAGTCCGCAGGGTGGCCCGAAAGCCCAACAAATGACCCGAAGGTCCAACAAATAACCCGAAGGTCCTCATAGTGGCTCGAAAGCACACGAAAGCATCAAAATGTTTCAATTAACGAGTCCGGAATTAAGCGAATTAGTAAAAGCGTGGTTCCATACTCCGCACTTTTGCTAAATCGTTTAAATCTCTTCATCGTTTCCTTGAAAGTGCAAAATTGTGTATTTTATAAAAATACATTTTACGTTCTCAAACGGACAAGTCCGGAATTAAGCGAATCAGTAAAAGTAAGGGTTCATAGTCCTTAGTTTTGCTGAATCGTTTAAATCGCTTCCTCATTCTTTTGAAAGCGCAAACTGTAGAATTTTTGGAAACACTTTTATTTTAAAACGATTTTTAAAATACGTGATTAAAACAGCAACATCTGTGGCAATTTCGACGAGGAAATTGCGCTTCACAAAACACCGTAAAAACGAGTATCAAATCAGCGTTGCGGGATAACCGCTTTAAAATTCACTTTAAATTTGACAGTTACTGAAGTCAAAACGACAGTAATTTTTATTCGTCAAAAATCTCATAAAAACAACGCGCTTCAAAAATATAACGCCGGCGTAAAAATTCCGTTATAAAAATAACGGCAACAAAATACATTTTAAAATGAAACGCCGGTTCAACGTAAACTTTACATCAACAGCACTACTGATATAAAATATTTAAAACATTTGGTAGCCTGGACAATAACATTACAACCATTGCTACCTCAACATATATGCACGGAAACAATATAAGTCTAGGTGACCTGTAGACATATTTGTGCATGCAATAACTGACCTTAAATCAAAAATCAAAATGATCACATGTTATCTTTATTTATTTTCATGGAACGCCTGCATATACTAAATGGGATGCTAATAATGAAGTGACCTGGCAATACACTTCATACTACTATTACAACTAAGACCAGCATATACTATGTACGTAGGTATGAAGATGCTAAAATAATGACCTGGACTCATTCAATTTTCACGCAAACAATTTTCTTAATAGCATTTATACACATCAAGTAAATTCGAACTAACCCATTCATTTAAATGCATGACAATTTGCACGCTGGTATAAAACATGTTTTGTGCCTTTCGAAAATGAAAAATGCAATTTTGACTCAGACAACACCTAGCACATGCGCACTAATATAAATGAAACAGTGGTAATTTGATGATCTGGGCACACTTAACTTGCACGCCCATAAATGAACGCACGCATGGGAAAGAAAAAGAAAGGCCTGGCCACTACTTCGATTTCATATTTGTTAGCATGTATGTAAATAAACAATGGATGCCAAGCAAAACTAAATGTTCCTCAATTGATGCACGTAATTAACATAAAAACGATTGTACCTTAAATTCACGCAAGTGGCATGCAGTGATAAAATAAACATATCGGCAGTAGTTTTACATTAGGAATGTGAGTTGCACTCACGTAATTTCAACAAGACTAGAGCATTGCACTACACTATTCAAACACATGCACACACGCCCTGATGCTTGCACACTAGTTTAAAATGGCTTGTCTCTTGAAATATAAATCAATGTAAAAGAAAATTCCATTACAGTCGAAAATTCCACTCAACCACTGTCTCGAAATCATAGTAGAGAAAGGCAGTGAAACTCAGGTTGCAGTGTTACCAAAAATCACAACAAAACAAAATTCAAACCAAAGAAAACTATGATTTCAAAACAAGGTCAAAGAGCTACTAACTATAAATTAGAAGTGTGAGTATAAACTCACCTTAGCTTGTTTTGAATACAGTTTGAACATGGGATTACTATATTGGAGCTGCTACCATTAATGACTCCTCAAAGTTTTGCTTGTTGAGACGAAAAGTTTGCAAAGAAAATATTATTGTTCTTTTCTTCAAAATGGCATAAGTCAAGGAAGTGTGCTTTTGCCTTCTTTCAGGTACACTTTGCATTTAATGCAAACATGCATCTCAAGTATTGTACACGGCTACTCCAATTAAATAATGATGGTGACTATGTTTGAATTTTCCTTATAACATGAATGGCCCAGCAATGCAAATGTTGAAGGAAAATAATGTAATGTATACACTACTTTTCTTTTCTTATTTTTGCGCACAAGTCAAAAGAATAACGTGCTGGGAATGGTTTGTGGTACAATTGCATTAAATTGAAAATGTGCATCAGCGCAACAAAGGACTTGCTGCACATAAATTGATGAAGGAAAGCAAAGTGTGTACAACTTCTTTTACAAAAATAGTGACAGCAAAGCAAAATAAACAAAAGTGTGCATACTATTGCCTTTGAATTGGACCCATTCACATACGTGAAAGGCAAAGTGAAGCATAGCATAACTTAGATATATTCAATGTTACATGCTATTGGCAACTGACTTTGCAAAATGAATTTGCATCATTTTAAATTTCCAAATTTCCATTTTTAAAGTTTCTATTTAAAATATTTATTACGACAGTAATTTAAAAAATCACGGTCGTTACAAACTTTAATATGTTTATTACAACGGTAATAAAATCACGGTCGTTACAAACGATGCTATATTTAAATTAAACATTTAAATATACGAATCGTAAACTATGCGGGTTGTTACAACCTCGTTGGGATCCCCTATAACACAAGACCGGCCCTATCCCTAACATTCATAGAACCGAATATGTTATCACCCCAGGTGTTCCCACCCTTATCGAGAGCTCCTTTTCCATGCACCACTGTATCCATAATTAATAATATATCCGAGGGTATCTAGAATAGTGATAACATACCCTAATTGGGTGCGACCCACTTAGCCTTGCTGCATCTTCCCTGATTTTCAGTCATTGCGGTTGATGAGGCTTGAGGCTACGATTACCTTTCAAGAACAATTTCAGTTAGAATGCTCATCGTCCTCTAATGATGATTTTCTGATAACATTCGTCCATACAAGTTGTCCTAGGTCTAGACAAACTGTACCACCGCCTTCACTATCTTCACGATATCCATTCGTAACGCTCAAATCAGATCGAAGTGGTTTTCGGACAATTAAATCCGATCCCGGTCTCTTCGAAACGATCAACGAAATTGGCTAATATTTGATAGTCGTTTATTTAACTATCAAATAACATCCATAAGCAGTCATTAGGCCATCGTTTATAATTCTTTTAAAACATTCATTTCAAAAAGTCTTTACAAAGATATATATTCCAATCTCTTTCAAATTTATCAATATTTTAAAACATTCTGAATACTTGTTTCCATAACAGGATATTTCCACCTGTACCTCACTTCAACACTTAGTGAAATATTTCCAACTTCGATTTATGATCCATTACTTAGAAAATATCTTGATATAAATCCTTCATCTCTAAATATTTTTCAAAAACCTTCCATTTCAACACATAGGGGAATATTCTAAGTCCATTTTCCCAAAATCATTTCTAATATCAATACTTAGGAGTTTTCTTATCCTATCTCCATATTTCCGGAATTTATATTAATTCCTTTTTACCTTTTCCAAGGTCTATTATACTCACTTATAATTTCATCTATCCATTTACAACTTCTAAAATCATATCCGTTTATCACATCTCGAGAGAGTTTATAATAAATAAATAATTGAAATAATTCAAGACTATATATATAATATGTATTTTAAAGAATAATAATTTATTTTTGAAACATGTTCAAATATTTGTTTGAAACATCAAATAATTTTTAAATAAAACATTAATAACTCATTTTTCAATCCATCCTTAATTACTAATTGATTTACAAAACTTGTTATAAAAGTTAGAATTTATTTTCAATAAGAACTTATATTTGAATAATCCACTTTCTAAAATATCCCAATATTAACTAGTTTAAAATTTCATAGTTAAATAAATAAAATTTCCCTTTTAAAACAATTTAATTCATAATTAACTTCCAAATTATTTAATTCATAATTAACTTAAATTTAATTCATAATTTAAAGCTAATCCTAAATTATGAATTTCCCTTTTATGGTTTTGATCTTCCAAATAATTTAATTCATAATTAACTTAAATTTATAATTTTTTTTAAATAAAATTACCTTAAGCTTGTCATAACACTTCCAATCACTCCCCAGCCCATTCAAGATCGCGTTCAACACAGCTCCAGGTCGTATGAGACAGCCTCCACGCTTACTGACTTCCGGCCACACACAGCAAAACACGGTTTCCTTAACCCTCCTCCTCGAGCCACCAACCTCGTCTTCATCTACACTCTGCCACACTCCCTATTGCAAACCGAACTCACCCAGGAATCGCGACCAACCCCATCGCGATTTTGAATTGCAGCGTGTCCGAACACAACACTGTCGACGCCAGCTCCTACCCTCCTTCCTCCACCAATCGAGATGATTTTTAACCCATAGCATCCACGCCATCGATAATGAGTATGCGTCCTTCTTCCTAAACCACCATCCTGATTTCCGTCTCTAACCTTCATCGCGCACGCATGCAATGAGCCAAAGCCCTAATTTCAACTACCGCCGTGTTGATTGTCAGGTCGCTATCGCGTCGCTATAGCCCACCTCCCCTTTTGTCGACTTCCAACCTATACTCGCACACGACACGAGCAGCCACGCCGACCCCCATACCTCTCCGCTACACCCACGTGCGCGAGCTCAAATTTCTCTGCTCCCCCCCATTTTTTTTCTCTGAGTTAATTTTGGTTTCAAGATCTTTTTTTTTAAACGAACGAATTTGATTTTGTTTTTCTGAAGAAAGAAAGGAGAGGGTGTAACGACCCGGATTTTTGGTTGTTGACTTTGGACATTTAATTTATTTTAAATGTTGAGTTTTGGAATGTGAATGGAAGTTTAATATGAAGTTTATCGATCAAAAATAATGTAATAAGACTTAAGTTTCAAATATAGCGATTCAATTTATAAATTTAAAATTGTTGAGTTAATAATTAGAAATCAATTAAATAATTGGATTGGAGTTGAATATGAAACTGGAACGATTTCTAATGTTGATATAAATTTTATTTGAATTAGAATAGAGTTAGCTAGTTTTTAAAATTGGAATTTCAAGCGATTTCGTAAAATTTTGAAATCATCGATTTAATCGACGCGTTAAAATAGCGATCTGGAGCATAGTCTCAGAATTCAACGAAACTAGTTTCTTTGAATTCGTAATAATGTATTATTATCGGATTTCAAATTTCTGATCGTTTGGGTTTACCGTTTGGTCGTACGGAATATAAACGCTTGGAAATAATTTAATCTAATTTAATTTAGATAGTCGATTTAAAAAGCTAACTTCTCCATAAGATCGAATTTGGACTCGAAACCTTTTCATTGCATTTGAAATAGGGGTATAACATTATGAACGGCTAGCGGCATGCCTCAATAGGAGTTCGAAATTGCACAATAGAGAATTCGAGATATTTTGAAAAAAATAAATAAATTAGAAATAGTTAAATCAGATGAATAGTTGAGTCCCCTTCAACTTGGCATCGCACGTCCCTTTTCCTTCTGTAATATGCGACTCCTCTTCCTTCATTAAAAAAAAGCCCGACCTCGTTCTCCCTTGTTCTAAACGAAAATCGATTCGTTTATAAAAAAATAAAAATAAAAAAAGGAGAAACCGAAATCGCAATCTCCAGTATAAAAAAAACAAAATATAGATCATGACAAGGTCACGGGTCATTCTAGATCACGACAACGCTACTAGGGGGTTCGATTGAAGCTAGGGCGTTGGAAAGGGGAGGTTGCGAGTCTTGTGGTCGCGAGCTGGAGCGAGAAGCGACTTCAAACTCGACCGGTGGCGCGGCGATGCAGGCCAGGTCGAAGGTGATGTAGAGCAGGCGAAAGGGAAGGATGGGGGAAGTCGCGTGTACGGCTAGGGCACGCGAGAAAGTCACGTTCGTAGGAGGTGCGGAAATGGATGAGGTGCGCGCGTATGGGTTGTGCGTTCTAGAGTGTCGAGCGTGCTTCAGAAGTGCAGACGAAAGAATGGGAGAAGGATTTTGTAAGTAGAAGAAGATAAGGTTTGGATCCGACGGGCCATTGTACAGTTGTGAAAGGAGGTTTCAGAGGTTCTGGAATTTGTTTATCAGACGCAGAAGGTAATTTGTATTTTAAATATGATAATCAGTTATTAATTAATGTAATTAGCAAACTGGATTTAAATTTAAATTCGTTAACTAATAAAAATTCGTAATGCTTTTATACGAGGTCCAAAATTAACGTAACCCGTCACGTTGGATTCGCAGCAGCAAATACTACGCAATGGACTAAATTGGAATTGGAACGATAAAAAAATTCAAAAATTAAAGGTGAGAAATTCTCACTCATTTGGATTACTAGAATTTATTTTAAGTAGTTAAATTAATTATTGGATGCATGATTGAAGTTATTAATTATTATTTTTTGAATGATATATTATATATATAATAGTATATATATATTAGTTGGAGTGAAATTCCCGCACATTTTAGCGGATGAGACCCTATGCGCCCCGCATAATGGCGGATGACCCTTTATACCGCGATATCCCACTCAAAGTGGGATTGGTATTTTTATGTTGTATTTACATCTACGGATGTAGGAAAATAGGTTAAAGGGATCCAACTGGATTCCTCAAAATGTTGAATTTAATTTCATATATTATGATATATGGTTTGTGTAGAATAATCTATTACAGATTATTGTAGTGATTGGAATTATTGGATGCTATTGTAGCATTGGCCTGAATTTTTATATTTTAAATACCGTAAATATATTTTTAAAATTTAAGGAATTAAGGGAATTTTTTATATAAAAATATTTATATTGGAATTGGGGGTATTTTAAAGAAATTAAGTTAGAAAAAAATATATTTGATTTTTGGTTATACTTAACTATTCGTAAATTGTTTAAATGGAGGTTTTTAAAAATGAATTATATAAAATAATTTATAAATAATATTCTGGAAATATAAAAAGGAATTGAAGTCGATATAAAAAAATAGATTGGAAGTTATAAATGGAATTTATAAAGAAATGGATTTATAAAATGGAATTTTATAAATAAGATGGTATTTATAAACAAGTAAAACTCAAAGGAGTATAAAAATTTATAAACGATGTTTTATAAATAAGGTAAGCGATATCAGTTGATATATTGGGAATATAAGTTTATAGGGTGAATTTATATTAGAATGTGGAAATAAGGTTGAGGAAAATAGTGGATACTATTTTTCAAAAGTGGAGATAGTTAGGAGAATCGGAATGAAATCGATGGGTTATGAATCGAGAGGAATTTATAAAATTAATAGGTTATTGAGATTTTTTTTAAAAAATTATTTTTATTTAAGAAGTTAAGTTGTTTTTTTAAAAGGGAATTTTCATTTATTAAACTAGGTGATTTTAAACTAGTTAGTTTTGAAATATTTTAATAAAAAAAAGTGGATTATCCAAATATTTAATATTAATTAATATTAATTCTAATTTTTATAATTAGCTTTGTAAATTGATTAGCTTTATTTTAAAATGAGTAGGAAATGAGTTATTGATGTTAATTTAAACCGTTTAAATATTTTTAATAATTACTTAAACATATTTGAAAAAATAATTTATTATTCTTTAAAAATACTTACTATATATATATAGTTTTGAATGATCGCAATTTATTTATAAGTTCTCTCGAAAATATGTAAACGGAGTTGTTTAACGGAGATGATTCCTATAAGGGAATCTTATAGTCGAATTCTGGGACTTAAAAGGAAACTTCCAAAGTATTTAAATATGGAAACTTTGGGAATGAATTAAAGTTCATAAAAGGAAGTTAGAATGAGTAGTCGAGATTTTAGACAAGTATAAATCAATTTTGGGGAATTTTAAAGGAAATGGATTAGTGAATTCCGGAAATTTGAAGAATCCATTATAAATGAATTAAAGGATTTTCAAGCCAATTGTAAAGAATTTGGAGGGATAGGAAATTAATAGGATTATTTTCCTAAGTATTGGGAATAGAATGGTAAGGGAAAAATAAAGTTTTGCAATATTTTCCCAAGTATTGAAACAGAAGATTTTGGAAATATTTTATCGACGAGATGAGTTGTATAGGAATACTTTCCTAAGTAATGAAATTTTAAAGGGAACTGGGAGATATTTCTAAGTGTTGGATGATTTGAAATATCATGTTATGGATTTAAGTATTCGAAATTGTTTTCAAATATTGGAATATGGAAAGGAATTTGAATATATATCTTAGTAAAGATATTTTGAAATAAATGTGTGAAGAATTATAAAATAAGGCCTAGTGTCTGCTTATGGATGTTTTATTGATAGTTAACCGACTATCAATATTGGCCAATTTCGTTAATCGTTTCGAAGAAACCGGGAACGGATTTAATTACCCGAAAACCACTTCTATCCGGTTTGAACGTTACGAATGGATACCGTGAAGATAGTGAAGACGGTGATCCGGTTTGTCCAGACCCAAGGCAACTTGTATGGACGAATGCTATCAGAATATCGTCATTTGGGGACGATGGGCATTCTAAGTGGAATTGTTTCTTGAAAGTTAATGTTTAGCCTCAAGCCTCATCAACCGGGAATGACTAAAACAAGGAAGATGTAGCAAGGCTAAGTGGGTCGCACCCAACTAGGGTATGTATCACTTTTCTAGATATCCTCGAAAATATATATAAATTATGGATATGGTTGTGCATGAAAAAGGGAGCGCTCGATTTTTTTTAAGGGTGGGAACACCCAGGGTGATAGCATATTCAGTCTATCCAGGTTAGGGGTAGGCCGGTCTTGTGTAGCATGGGATCCCGGCGAGGTCCTCGGTACAGTTTTCTAGATGTGTACTGTGATGGGCGGTACCCCAGTAGCCCAGTCATTGTATGGAATCCATTCTCCAATACGAGCCTTTACGGTTTTGTTTGTAGAGCCTAGTATGCTGGAATTTAATCAATGTAACAATTTCAGCTATTTGAATAAGTATTTGTACTTAGACACTATTATAATATCACTGGATTTTTCTATAAGATGTTTTGGTTATCGTAAGAAAAAAAACGGTCGTGTTTATGTGTGACGCGGTCTTACGAGATACCTTTGTTTTTCAAAGGATTTTAATAGCTCTAATAATTCAAATTGAGTGTGTTTTCTCACGCTGGTTTTCTAGACTGACTCGGGTGTTATTTTATTATAATACTCGGGTCAGATCGAGTATTACAGATTCAGGATAGGATGCTATGGAGCCTAAGAAACGAGTTGGATGACAGAGATATATCTCTGTACTTATTTTATATTTCCGCTGTACGAGGACAAGTTACTATAACTGTCCAGATTGATGTATGGATTGTTGTACTCTGATGATTGTAAGTATATAAACTGTTACAGATTCTTTTGTATAAAAATCTGTTGTTATATATTATATTTTGTTCCGTTGCGATTGTGAGATTCTATGTTGTTGTTTATTTTCTGCTGTCACTTTCTTCTTCTTTACCCTAGTTATTCGCTCTTTCGTACAATTTGGGTTGAACAAGGGTGAATTATTATAAACTCAAAGGGTACAGAACTGTAGGTCGCTACATTTGGTATCGAAGCTGAAGGTTAAGCGAGAACCTTGGCTCTGGTGGGGATTACTCATTAGAGATAGGGTCAGTAGTACCCTAGATTGAGTTTGAGTGTATTAATAGATATGAGCGCGTATTTTTTAGTGAATATAAATTGTTTTATATTGTGTTGATTTATCTATCGAGTGACATATAAATTCTGGTCGAGTAGTGGGACGCCACTAAACCGATAGGAGTTTCTAAACACTTAAACACGGTAAACCGAAACATTATAGTTTTGAAACGAGTAAAGGAAATAATTTTACCCAAACTATATTTTGATATAAAAGGGATAATTTTCTGAAAAATTATTATAGTGATGTGTTTGGGTGTTATTATATAATAAAAATAAGATTATAAAAATTGGAAATGGTTTATATAACCAACCGAAAATTTTATAAGCATGAATTATAGAAATAGATTATAATTAAAATAGATTCAAACCCGAATTCAAGAAATTAAAAATTCTGGAAGATTTGGAAAATATTTTCACAAGTGTTATGGAAATGAAATTGGTGTTATTCTAAAAAATATTTTGAAATAAAAAGGGTTTAAAATGGATTTAGAAGTGATATAGCACTGAACTCAATACAGTCGTTGGAAAATAATTTCGATGATGATCGCGACATCATCGGTGTTCATTTTCGAGTTTCTAAGTGATGAGTTGCTATCAAGGTAAATTGATATGGAGATTTTTGGTGAAAACAAATGTTGTTTTAGAAATTCCAAGAGAATTTTCTTTTGGATAAAACCAAGTTTCAGTTTAAAATTCCAAGGAATGGTTTGTTGAAATAAAGAGTTATATATATATATATATATTTGATTTCAAAGTGATTTGAAATAAATACAGGGTGTTTAAGAAAATTCTGGAATCCTTATTAAAAGTTCTAGAGAATTTCAGAAATTATTTTTTTTAATTAAAAAAAACTTATAAGTGGAAGATGATATTTATAAGGGAAGAGTGTGAGAATTGAATTTTGGAATTAAAATTTAAAGTGAGAAAATTAAAATGGAATTCAACTTAAGTTAAGTTGGATAAATTAAATTTTAGAAATTTAATTGACTAGATTTGAATTAGATTAACATAGTGTATTAATGAAATGGGAGTTAACTTAAGCGAAGTAATTGAAATATATAATGAAATTGAATGATTTAAAAATAAATTTGTTTAGAGTGAAATTTAATTTAAGTATGAATAACTCGGATATGGTTTTGAAATGTTGGTTAAACGGAATTGAAATTTAAATAAAAAGGTGAATTGGATTTGAATCATATGGAATTGAATTAAATATGTAAATGTGAATTATAAAGTGACTATATAACTATAAGTTATAAAATTTGAATTGGATTAGAAATAATATCGAATTGAAGTAAATATAAATTTTGAATTGTGAAATAATTATATAACTATAAGTTATAATTTTGAATGGAATAAAATTTAAGTAGAAATTGTTGGAAGTGTGAATAAACGAGTTTATATATCTTATAAAAAATTGGAGTTAATGAAATAAATATATATTTAAGCTATAAAGTGTTCTATAATCTTGAGTCAATAATAAAATGTGAATATACTTGAGTATAAAATTGATGAAAATATGAGAAATAAGTTGTGTAACTTATAAAATTAAAAATGGAATGGTAAAACTAAAATAAAAATAGTGGATATTTTGGTAACCAAGTAAAAATCCAAACTTGAGTTATAAAATAAATTTGAACTCAAGTAACTTAAAAGAAGTGATTTTTGAGATAAAAATCAGATATTGAGTTATAAATTGGAGGTGAACTAATTAGATAATTAATTAGTTAATTGAATATAGAATGGATATTAACTTGGTTGAAAAAAATCGGATTGTGGATTAAAGATTGAAGTGGATTAAGTGGATAAACTAATTAAATTAATTAGTAAATGGAATGGAATTGACTGAATAAGAATCAATCTAAAATGGAAATGGAATTCGATTGCAAATGGAAATGAATATAAGTTGTATGGTTAAAATGATTGAAGTAAATGAATTAAATTAAGTTAATAATCTTGGATAGAAGCTTAGCTTTAATAAATTTATGAAATGGTTCATAAGTAAATTAGCATGGAATCAATTTAGAAAAAAGGATATGAATGTACTGAAAGTAGATATGGATGGAATGCAATTGAATAGATTGAGAATAAATTTAAAATTGAATATAAATTGATTTGGAATCAATTTAAAATAGATATAAAATGGAATGGTTATTTTATTAAATGAATATCGCCGGATTTGCATAGAAAAATTTTCGTTTGACGCAAACGAAAGTAAATAAAAAATTCTATGAATAAATAGAAGTGAATAAAATTGATTTTTAAATCAATTTGGAATGGGTATGAGTTGTTTGGTATAAATATGATTGAATTCAAATAAATTTGGTTGTAAATCATTTCGGATTGAATGGAATGATATATAAATCGATTGAAAGAATAATCGAATGTTGGAAACTTATGGCTATAAATAAATTTATGCTATGGCATAGGTTATTAGTGAAAAAATTTGTGTTAAGTTGTTAAAGAAATGAAATGTTATTGAATTTGCATGTTTTGGAACTTACATATTTAAATTGAGTAAGTACAGGTACCCGGAGGACGTTTGGCTAGAGTTGATTTGCGCAAATTGCATATAAAATAAGCCGCTCGCTAAAAACACTAAAATAAGGTACGTTTTTGGATTTAATACCGCAAAATATAAATATTGATATATATATATATATTTTGTTTTCCAACCGTGTGGGTCGATGTATATATTTTTATCACTCTTGTCATATTGAAAAAGGCTCTCCGTACAAAGGAGACTCTGCCAAAAAAATTCGGAAATTTAGGGTGTTAGAAAAAGTTTGAATTTTTTTGGAAAGGTTTTGTTAACGACAATTTGATTTCGAATTGTAATTGGAATAAAGGATTTTGGAATTAGAATTGAGAACTAATTGTTTTGGTTGGAACTAAAAGATTAGAAAAGTGAATATCGGGTTTTAATAAGGGGATTTTGATATGGGTTGGAGCGTTTTCCTACCTTAGCAATTTCGGGGACAAAATTCTTTTAAGGGGGGAGGAATGTAACGACCCGGATTTTTGGTCGTTGACTTTGGACATTTAATTTATTTTAAATGTTGAGTTTTGGAATGTGAATGGAAGTTTAATATGAAGTTTATCAATTAAAAATAATGTAATAAGACTTAAGTTTCAAATATAGCGATTTAATTTACAAATTTAAAATTGTTGAGTTAATAATTAGAAATCAATTAGATAATTGGATTGGAGTTGAATATGAAACCGAAACGATTTCTAATGTTGATATAAATTTTATTTGAATTAGAATAGAGTTAGCTAGTTTTTAAAACTGGAATTTCAAGCGATTTCGTAAAATTTTGAAATCGTCGATTTAATCGACGCGTTAAAATAGCGATCCGGAGCATAGTCTCGGAATTCAACGAAACTAGTTCCTTTGAATTCGTAATAATGTATTATTATCGGATTCAAATTTCGTATCGTTTGGGTTTACCGTTTGGTCGTACGGAATATAAACGCTTGGAAATAATTTAATCGAATTTAATTTAGATAGTCGATTTAAAAAGCTACCTTCTCCATAAGATCGAATTTGGACTCGAAACCTTTTCCATTGCATTCGGAATAGGGGTATAACCTTATGAACGCCTAGCGGCACGCCTCAATAGGAGTTCGAAATTGCACAGTAGAGAATTCGAGATATTTTGAAAAAAAATTTAATCAGAAATAGTTAAATCAGATGAACAGTTGAATCCCCCTGAACTTGATGTCGCACGTCCCTTTTCCTTCTATAACACATGACTCCTCTTCCTTATTTTAAAAAAAAAATGCCCGACCTCGTTCTCCCTCGTTCAAATTGAAAATTGATTCGTTTATAAAAAAAAGGAGAAACTGAAATCGCGATCTCCAGTATAAAAAAGTAAAATAAAATATAGATCGCGACAAGGTCGCGGGTTGTTCTCGATCACGGCAACGCTGCTAGGAGGGTTCGATCGAAGCTAGGGCGTTGGAAAGGGGAGGTCGCGAGTCTTGTGGTCGCAAGCTGGAGCGGGAAGCGACTTCGAACTCGAGCGGTGGCGCGGCGATGTAGGCCAGGTCGAAGGTGATGTAGAGCAGGCGGAAGGGAAGGATGGGGGAAGTCGCGTGTACGGCTAGGGCTAAGGCATGCGAGCAAGTCACGTTCGTTGGAGGTGCGGAAATGGATGAGGTGCATGCCCATATGGGTTGTGCATTCTGGAGTGTCGAGCGTGCTTCAGAAGTGTAGACGAAAGAATGGGAGAAGGATTTTGTAAGTCGAAGAAGATGAGGTTTGGATCCGACGGGCCATTGTACAGTTGTGGAAGGAGATTTCAGAGGTTCTAGAATTTGTTTATCAAACGCATAAGGTAATTTGTATTTTAAATATGATAATTAGTTATTAATAAATGTAATTAGCAAACCAAATTTAAATTTAAATTCGTTAACTAATAAAAATTTGTAACGCTTTTATACGAGGTCCAAAATTAACGTAACGAGTCACGTTGGATTCGCAACAGCAAATACTACGCAATGGATTAAACTGGAATTGGAACGATAAACAGATTCGAAAATTAAAGGTGAGAAATTCTCACTCATTTGGATTACTAGAATTTATTTTAAATAGTTAAATTAATTATTGGATGCATGATTCAAGTTATTAATTATTATCTGTTAACTGATATATTATATACATAGTAGTATATATTAGTAGTTGGAGTGATATTCCCACACATTTTAGCGGATGAGACCCTATGTGCCCCGCATAATAGCGGATGACCCTTTATACCGCGATATCCCCCTCGAAGTGGGATTGGTATTTTCATGTTGTATTAACATCCGCGGATGCAGGAAAACAGGTTGGAGGGATCCCACTGGATTCTTCAAAATGTTGAATTTAATTTCATGTATAGTGATATATGGTTTGTGTAGAATAATCTATTATAGATTATTGTAGTGATTGGAATTATTGGATGCTATTATAGCACTGGCCTGAATTTTGGTATTTTAAATACCATAAATATATTTTTTAAATTTAAAGAATTAAGGGAATTTTTGATATAAAAATATTTATATTGGAATTGGGGGTATTTTAAAGAAATTGAGTTAGAAAAAAATATATTTGATTTTTGGTTATACTTAACTATTCGTGAATTGTTTAAATGGAGGTTTTTAAAAATGAATTATATAAAATAAATTATAAATAATATTCTGGAAATATAAAAAGGAGTTGAAGTCGATATAAAAAAATAGATTGGAAGTTATAAATGGAATTTATAAAGAAATGGTTTTATAAAATGGAATTTTATAAATAAGATTGTTTTTATAAACAAGTAAATCTCAAAGGAGTATAAAAATTTATAAACGATGTTTTATAAATAAGGTAAGCGATATCAGTTGATATATTGGGATTATAAATTTGTAGGGTGAATTTATATTAGAATGTGGAAATAGGGTTGAGGAAAATAGTGGATACTATTTTTCAAAAGTGGAGATGGTTAGGAGAATCGGGATGAAATTGATGGGTTGTGAATCGAGAGGAATTTATAAAATTAATTGGTTATTGAGATTTAAAAAAATATTATTTAAGAAGTTAAGTTGTTTTTTTAAAAGGGAATTTTCATTTATTAAACTAGGTGATTTTAAACTAGTTAGTTTTGAAATATTTTAATAAAAAAAAGTGGATTATCCAAATATTTAATATTAATTGATATAAATTCTAATTAGCTTTGTAAATCGATTAGCTTTATTTTAAAATGAGTTGGAAATGAGTTATTGATGTTTATTTTAACTGTTTAAATATTTGAATAATTACTTAAACATATTTTAAAAAATAATTTATTATTCTTTAAAAATACTTTATATATATATATAGTTTTGAATGATCATAATTTATTTATAATTTCTCTCGAAAATATGTAAACGGAGTTGTTTAACGGAGATTAATCCTTATAAGGGAATCTTATAGTCGAATTCTGGGACTTAAAGTAAATTTCCAAAGTATTTAAATTTCCAAAATTTATTTCCAAAATTTAATTTCCATATTCTTCTTTAAAATCATTCACCATTTATAAGTTCATAACTTATTTTCTGATATTTCTAGAACATTTAATAAGGATTTCAAAATTCAAATACTCGGTATTTATTTCAAATCACTTTGAAATCAAATATATATACACACACTCTCTTTGGTTTAACAAACCACTTCCTTGGATTTCCAAAATCAACCTGATTTTTTTCCAAAACAATTCCTTTCAGAATTTCCTAAACAACGCTTGTTTTCCCAACAAATCTAAAATATATCAATTACGGTAGCAATCCATCACTTAGAAACTCGAAAATGAATACTGATGATGTGGCCGTCATCATCCGAATTATTTTCCAGTGACTGAAGTGAGTTCAATGCTTTATTACTTCCAAAATCCATTTTTAAATCCAATTTAAAGCATTTTCTAATCCAAAAATAATATCACCATTATTTATTTCAAAATGCCTTGGAAAACCTTTCCAAAAATCTCCGGGATTTAATTTTCCAAATTCTGGTTTGAATCCATTTTTAGTTTTTAACTCATTCGTATAATTCATTCTTATACAATCTAATTTTAATAAACCATTTCCAATTTTATAATCTTGTTTTGATTATATAATAATAACCAAACACACCAATATACTATAATAATTTCTGAAAATTATTTCTTTTATATCAAAATATAATTTGGGTAAAATTATTTCATTTACCCGCTTTTAGAACAATACTGTGTCGGTTTACCGTGTTCAAGTGTTTAGAAACTCCTATCGATTTAGTGGCGTCCCACTATTCGACCAGAATTTATAAGCCACTCGACCGATAAGTCAACACAATATAAAACATTTTATATTCACTAACAAATACGCGCTCATATCTATTAATACACTCAACTCATTCTAGGATACTACTGACCCTATCTCTAATGAGTAATCCCCACCAAAGCCAAGGTTCTCACTTAACCTTCAGCTCTGATATGAAATGTAGCGACCGGCAGTTCTCTACCCTTTGAGTTGATAATAATTCACTCTTGTTCAACCCAAATTGTACGAGTGAGCGAATAACTAGGGTAAAGAAGAAGAAAGAGATAATGTAACGACCCCGAAATTTAAATTTATTTAAATTAATAATTAAATGAATTTTTGAATTAAATTGAGTAATTAAATAAATTTTTGGATAAAATTAGTAAAATAAATCGATAAAATGGAAGCGAGTTTCCCCGATCGTATATGAGTGAATTTGAAAATAATAAATATATTGATATATATTCTATTTGAGTTTAAATTGTAAAATAAATGATGATGATAATATTAAAGTAAAATGTTTGAAATAGAATAAATTAGAAATTCAATTACATTGTAAAGTAATAAAATAACAAATACAACTTGAACAAAAGTTAAAATAAAAGAGAAATAAAAATAAATCAAACAAATAAAAGACAAGTATTCAAGCAAATAAAAATACATTCCCATGTGAACAAGTCAAAATATATAAATGTTAGCACTCAAAAATCATCTCCCCAGCCGAAAGCAAAGATAATAGAATATCTTTGTACAAATAAACATAAAGTAAGAATAGGATGAAGCATAGGGTACCATTACATTTAATGCAATACCTTTAGCCTCCACAACATCTCATGTCAGCCGAGCTAAGTAAGCAAAGCAAAGAAAAGATCTCTGTCCTTGATTGTATAAACAAATATAATTCCCCCCTGTACAAAGCATGATATCAGCCACTATACAAGGAAGAAAAGTGATCACTTGTACTAAATAAATAACATTACCCTATACAAATACATCATCCAATGATCTAGATATCAAACTTCTTCATTTCAGTTTCGAAAATCCTTAGCAAAGAAAAACTGAGATATCACTTGTACCAGTTTTGTATACCCTGTATACTTCTATCCCAATATACTTCTTTCTTTATATCTTCGTCATCACCACTTTGTTTCATTTAAAAATAAAGCTAAGAAAGAAACTGAGAAAAAGAACGTCATTCAAAACTCAAGCAAAACAATACAAACTAGAGATCAAAACCAGAAGGCTTTCAACTTGAATTATCAAAACCTGTTTCAACATTTTTCTCTGTTCTTCTTCTGGGTAAACAAGGTGAGCAACATTTTATATTTTATAAACGTAAGTATAAATTGGTTGTTTGTTTATTTCTGGAGATAAGTGTGTTTGCATGCTATATTTCAAGTTCATTTTGGTAGATGTATGAATATATGCCTGCTGATTGAAAATTTGATCTTGCCTGTTCTAGAATTCCAGGTTTAAATCTTGATCAAAATCATGATTTCATGTTCAAATCCTTGTTAAGGCTTAAGATTCAAACCAAGTATGGGTATGTAACATAAGTTATAGTTTGAAGTTTTATTTAATATGAAATAAAAACTGTAATGTCTCTGGAAAACAAAATATAACAGAGCAAACATTTTGTAAGTGAAAATTTAAAAATCCAGATTCATTGATCCAGAAGTATAAGTTGATTACGTGTACTAAAACTTGATTTTTAAAACATAAATTATAATTTTTAGTTTTAAAAATGATGGAGTATTACTGGTTTAACCAGAAATAATGTTTTGGGTTAGAACTGTTGGTCTAGGAGGTTGGGTTGGCCAGCATCGTTTCTGGTGGTGGAGTGATGATCGAAGATGCAGGGAAAATTATTGGAAAATGGATTAATGCAGTGAGGCAGGGGTAATTTAGGATTTAAAATTTTAACCCTAGTTTTAGTAATGGTCGGTAAACGATCCATCGCCGCTTCGACTGTTGATCGAGTGCCAAGGGGTTTTGGAGGTGGCTAGAGGGATAGTAGGCGAAGTGGTGGCCGGAGGTGCTGGTGCTCCGGTGGTCGGAGGAGTGGATGCGAAGCGATGACAGGTTTGGTGGTTGGTCGCGAGTCTGTGTTCCGGTTTCGAATTTATACTCAAACTCGATTATGCGTGAGTGATGGAGTTCTGGCGATTGGAGATTAAATCGTGGGTGGACTTCGACATGCTCGATGAAGTGGTGGCGACTGGAGTCGATCGCTGGCGACGTGCACGTGCACCGTGCATTTTTTCTTTTCTGATGATGTTGGGTTGACTGGGTGAGGAACTCGAGACTTACTCGAGTAGTTCGAGTGGTTGGCTCGAGGAACTGGGGCTTCGAACTCGAAGCAAGAGGTAGTGCCTCGGGTTAGTTTTGGGGTTGTACAGGTTTTTGTAAACCTGTCTGCAAATTTAATTTAAAAGCAAATTTAAAATGGAATTTCAATTGTGATGATAGATTTAAACAAGTTTAAATCTAAGTTTGGATATGAATTCAAGATAGTTTGAATCTGAATTTATAATAAAATAAGTTTTTAAAATTTAAAATGGTTTAACAACCTAAAATATGTAAGTGGGTTGAATTTTAAGGATGAAAATTTAAGTTTGAAATGTAAGTTTAAATCAAAGTTTCAAAGCCAAATTTAATCAAGTGTTTTGATATGAATTAAAATAAATATTTGAATTAATTTAATAATTAATGGTTAATTAATGGGCCATTAAGGATTAATTTATTAAGGAATTATAAATTAATGAAGGTGATTAAGGAAAGATAATAAATTAAGGGCTAATAAATCAATGTGATTAATTAAGGATAATTAATTTAAGAATAATTTATAATTTATTAATTATTAGTTAATAAATGATTTAAAGGATAATTAATTATATTGGTTTGTAATTAATTAATGATTAATTAACCCGAATTAGAAATTCATAAGTAATTAATCTAATTTGAATAAATCAGATAATTAACTGACCTTACTTATGAATATTTGGATTTGATTGGATGATTGAATTGTTGATATCCCTGATATGTGATGCTTTGTGATATACCCTGATTTATGTTGTGATCTGTGATAAATTATCTGTGATGTAATTTATTATCTATGATATTTATATATCTGTGGTCTGTGCATGAAAGATAAGCGATATAGTTTATATCGTTTATCAACTATATCCTGTATTTTGATCTGTGATGATTCATTGTGTTGCACTATTGTGTTAAACCCCGGACCACACTGTTACACACACAAATATGGATTTCACGTGGAAATCTGTTAAGTCACAGATAATTTAAATTTGATGTTTTTGAAATTGAAATTTTAATTTCAATTGATTTTGAAATTAGAAATTTGGGGTTTAAAGTGAAAAGCTTTTGAAATGGAATTTCAAATATAAAAGTTATTTTGAATAACTTAACCGAGTTTTTGAAAATTTAAATAATTAGATTTAAATTTGAATTCAAGTTTGAAATTAAATCTATGATTTGGAAACTAGGGAGTAAAGATGATATAAATGTGTTTATATGAATTTAAACCATTTTAAAAGTATAAGTTGGGAATTTGGATTTAACCCAAGAACCTTAACTCGTATAAATGAATCAGATTTCCAGAATGAAAACTGTTTGTTTTCAAAGAATAAAAGCTTTTAGATAAGAAATGAAATTCCAATTTAGGTAAAGGAATTTCAAGATTTAATTGAAAAATGGTTTTCCAAGTTATAAATGAATTCTTTTCGAAAGCTATGAATTAAATCTGTTTATTTTTAACAGATTTAAAATAATGTTTTGTTAAACCATTCGAAATGAAATTGTTTTGAAAACTATGAGTTAAATCTTTGATTTAAAGATTTAACGAATTAATCAAATTGAAAAGGAAATTGATTTGGAAAATCTATGAATGAATCTTTGTGAAATTAAGTGAACTTTGTGAATTGAATCTTTTTGTTTAAAAAAGATTAAAATGGAAATTCGTTTAACCATTTGAAAGAGAAAGTTTGGGTTTAAATTGTGACTTAATTGAAATCCCATTATCCATTTGTTTTTGAATATTGCGCTCACTATTCGGGTTAGCCGGGAAAAGACATCTGTGTCATATAACCCATTCCGAATAGTGATACGTCGTATATGGATAGCATTTGAAGATCGGTGTTGAAGACCGGATATTTTTGAAAATGAAAGGACAACCTGTCGAATGTCTCTGCACTGGGTAGCTCCTGGTATAGAGATTTATATCACTCTTTTTGTGATGGGAAGTCTGGACGTGTTTTGAAAATTATCCGGATTTGCAAGGGCTTCGTGAGAAGTGCCTTCGGTTCTGTTCGATCTCGGAACAGACTTGTATGGATTGTATGTCTGACATTACACTTTGAGATATAAAGCCGATTTCTTTCAAATACATATCTATTTGGTGGCGGAGAATTTATTCTCTTAGCTTAACACCCTTCTCTGAGACGTACGAGCTCAGAGGTTATTTAGTTGAAATTTATCAGCGATATATCCCAATCTGGTAATGTGGCATGCTGAGTGTTGCTGTGTGATGATCAGTGTTTGATCATTTGTGATATGATCATCTGTTTGATCATTTATCTTTGTGATCATAGGTTGATCATCTGTTGACCCAAAGCGTGGCTTTTTGAAAAAGCGTAGCTTTGTGGACGAGACTTCGTCGAGCCTCACAACCCGGTAATGGTCGAAACAGGAATCGTGCGGCAAGGTTTTCAAGGGTAGCTCCCCTAGGGTATGACCATTCCTTCTGGAAAAGGGTAGTATCATGGTATGGAGCCCAGATACTTACTCATGTGGATACACTTTCTTTATGATGTGTGATGTTGGTTATCGAGCGCTCGGTTAAAGGTCCCAAAGGACCGGGGGTGGCATATCTGAGGTTTCTTTTATCCCTTGGGAAAAGGGGTTGCCGGCCTTGTTTGGCAGAGAACAGTTGGTTCTCGGAACGTCCCGCCAGAGGCGTTTCTTTCGTGGAATAGGAAGTTCCTTAGCCTGACCATTTGTTGGAAATCCAAACAAAACAATACGAGCCCTGTACGGTTTTAGTTGTATTACCTGCCATGGAATGTGGTGGTAACCTGCTATTGAACATGGTAGCTATAGTAGGCATAAGTGCGAAATGTCTATGCTGGCTAAGATTTATATTCTACTTTCGAAATTGTTTTCTACACTATGCACTAGTAATAATATCAAATGATTTGATTTTGCGTAGTAAGCATCTTTGACTATCATAAGAAGAAATCTCCTCCAATTCTGCGTTTGCATTGTGTGTGTGGTGGGAGGTCTTATGGTAGTTTCATTTTCCAAAAGCATTGCGAATTGACTTTAAAATTCTCTGCTATTTGTTTTAAAGATAAACTGTTTTTGTTGCTCACACCAGTCCCATGACTGATCCGGAGTTTATTGTTTATTTCCTAAACTCTGGATGCTCAAAATTTTTCTACACGAGCAGTCTAGAGTTTGGTTTTTCAGATAGTCAGATTAGTAGGTTATCTGGAGCTAGTTCAGTCTTTGGATCGGACTGCACTTGCTTATCTTGGTGTATCGTTATTGGGAGTTCAAGCTATTTCTGGATTAGTGCTTTGAAGATGGAGATTATCCGCTGCTGATGTTATCGTTTTCTTTTCCGCTGCTATTTGTTGTATCATATCTCTGATGTATATTGATATTCATTGTATCATTCTGCTGTATCAGATATTGTATATCAATGTATTATTCATTTCTTCCGTTGTGTTATTTACTTAACTGTGTTATAAGCTCCGGCGACTCGGATTTGAACGGTCGAATCTACGGCATTCGAATACGATGTAAAGTATGGATGTCGATTTTCGAACGCGAAAATTTGGGACGTTACAGATAAAAGAAAATAGAACAACAATAACACAGATTCTCACGATCGCAACAGAACAAAATATAATATATAATAACAGATTTTATACCAAGAATCTTTAACCGTTTTATATTTACAATTATCAGAGTATAACAAACAATACATCAATCTGGACAGTTATAATAACTTGTCCTCATACAACATAAATATAAGTCAAGTATGGGAATACGTCTCTGTCATCAAGCTCGTCTCCTGGGCTCCATAACATCCTATCATGAATCTAAAATACTCGGTCTGACCCGAGCATTATAATAAAATAACACCCGAGTCAGTCTGGAAAACCAGCGTGAGAAAACACACTCAATTTGAATTATTACTATTTTCAAAATCCTTTGAAAAACAAAGGTATCTCGTAAGACCGTGTCACACATAAGCACGACGGGTTTTTCCTTACGATACACAAAACATTTTATATCAAAATCATCTGATATTATTATAGTGTCTATAAAAAATAAATAGAAAATAGCTGAAATGCTTGCATCTCACGTTTCAGCATAGTTGGGCATAATCAAAACCGTACGACGCTTATTGGAGAATGGTTTTCATACAATGACTAGGCACTGGGGTACCACCTATCACAGTACACTTCTAGAAAAATGTACCGAGGACCTCGTCGGGATCCCCTACAACACAAGATCGGCCCTATCCCTAACCTGGATAGAACTGAATATGTTATCACCTCGGGTGTTCCCACCCTTATCGAGAGCTCCTTTTCCATGCACCACCGTATCCATAATTAATAATATATCGGAGGGTATTTAGAAAGGTGATAACATACCCTAATTGGGTGCGACCCACTTAGCCTTTCTGCATCTCCCCCGATTTTCAATCATTTCGGTTGATGAGGCTTGAGGCTACGATTACCTTTCAAGAACAATTTCACTTAGAATGCTCATCGTCCTCCAATGACGACGTTTTGATAGCATTCGTCCATACAAGTTGTCCTGGGTCTAGACAAACCGAACAACCATCTTCACTATCTTCACGATATCCATTCGTAACGCTCAAATCAGATCGAAGTGGTCTCGGACAATTAAATCTGATCCCGGTCTCTTCGAAACGATCAACGAAATTGGTCAGTATTTGATAGTCGGTTATTTAACTATCAAATAACGTCCATAAGCAGTCACTAGGCCATTGTTTATAATTCTTTTAAAACATTCATTTCAAAATGTCTTTACAAAGATATATATTTCAATCTCTTTCAAATTTATCAATATTTGAAAACATTCTGAATACTTGTTTCCATAACAGGATATTTCCACCCATACCTCACTTCAACACTTAGTGAAATATTTCCAACTTCGATTTATGATCCATTACTTAGAAAATATCTTGATATAAATCCTTCGTCTCTAAATATTTTTCAAAAACCTTCCATTTCAACACATAGGGGAATATTCTAAGTCCATTTTCCCAAAATCATTTCTAATATCAATACTTAGGAGTTTTCTTATCCTATCTCCATATTTTCGGAATTTATATTAATTCCTTTTTACCTTTTCCAAGGTCTATTATACTCACTTATAATTTCATCTGTCCATTTACAACTTCTAAAATCATATCCGTTTATCACATCTCGAGAGAGTTTATAATAAATAAATAATTGAAATAATTCAAGACTATATATATAATAAGTATTTTAAAGAATAATAATTTATTTTTGAAACATGTTCAAATATTTGTTTGAAACATCAAATAATTTTTAAATAAAACATTAATAACTAATTTTTCAATCCATCCTTAATTAAAACTAATTAATTTACAAAACTTGTTATAAAAGTTAGAATTTATTTTCAATAAGAACTTATATTTGAATAATCCACTTTCTAAAATATCCCAATATTAACTAGTTTAAAATTTCATAGTTAAATAAATAAAATTTCCCTTTTAAAACAAACTTAATTTCTAAATATATATATATATATATTTAAAATTCTCAATAACCAATTCCAATCTATAAATCCCACTCGATTCACAACACATCGATTTCCTTTCCAACTTCCTAACCATTTCACTTTCCAAAAAAATAGATTCTACTATTTTTCCCAAAACTATTTCCATATCTCGATATAAATCCACACCGTGAATTTTTATTCCAGTTTATCGACAATTATCATTTCCTCTATTTATAAACATCGTTTATGAATTTTATAACTCTTTTGGGTTTTTCTTGCTTATAAAACTAATTCCGTTTATAAAATCTCATTTTTATAAATCCATTTCTTAATAATTTCCATATATTTCACAAATCTATTTAAACTATCGATTTTAACTCTTTTTCATATTTTCCAGAATATCACTTAAAAATTCCACTGTTAAAGTTCTTTATATAATTAATATTTTCTTAAATTCTAATTAAAACATTTTACGAATAGTTAAGTCCAATTCCAAATTAAATTTTTATTTTATCCAAATCAATCTCTTTAAAAATAACCAAATTTCTATATAATATTTTTATATTCAAAATCTCCTTTTTAATTCCTTCAAAATTTCAAAAATAATGTTTATGGTATTTAAAATTCCAAAATTAAGGCCAGTGCTACTATAGCATCTAATAATTCATATTCAACAATAATCTATAACAGATTATCCACACACATCATATATCACTATATATGAAAAATAAACAATATATTTGAGGAATCTAGTTAGATCCCTCCAACCTATTTCCCTGCATCCATAGATGGTAATACAACATAAAAATACCAATCCCACTCCAAGAGGGATATCGCGGTATATAGGGTCATCCGCTATTATGCGGGGTGCATATGGTCTCATCCGCTCCAATAGGTGGGAATAATCAATCCAACTACTAATATATATATATACTAATATATATAATATAATATTCAACTGATAATGATAATTATCAACTCAACCAATCAATCAATAAATGATTTTTAATATTTAAATTTAACACTAGCAATGCAAAAGAGTGAGATTTACTCACCTTGATTTTTAAATTGCCAAACATACAGATTTTAAATTATTTAAATTTCCAGCTGACTCCGAAAAATTCCAAATAAATTCCAGCTGGTATATTTCTCAACTACAAATCCAAACTCGTCTTGATTTCATGATTTTTGGACCTCATATGAATTTAATATGGATTAATGATCTTCGAAATAATTTAATTCATAATTAACTTAAATTTGTAATTTGTTTTTAAATAAAATTACCTTAAGCTTGTCATAACACTTTTAATCACTCCCCATCCCATTCAAGATCGCGTTCAACACAGCTCCACGTCGTACGAGACAGCCTCCATGCTTACTGATTTCCGGCCACATACAGCAAAACACGGTTTCCTGAACCCCCCTCCTCGAGCCACCAACCTCTCTTCATCTACACTCTGCCACACTCCCCATTGCAAACCGAACTCACCTAGATATCGCGACTAACCCCATCGCGATTTCTAATTGCAACGCGTCCAAACACAGCACTGTCGACGCCAGCTCCTACCCTCCTTCCTCCGCCAATCGAGATGATTTTTAACCCATAGCATCCATGCCATCGATAACGAGTACGCGTTCTTCTTCCTAAACCACCATCCTTATTTCCGTCTCTAACCTTCATTGCGCACGTACGCAACGAGTCGAAGGCCTAATTTCAACTACCGCCGTGATGATTGTCAGGTCGCCATTATGTCGCGGCGATAGCCCGCCTCCCCTTTTGTCGACTTCCCACCTGTACTCGCACATGACACGAGAAGCCACACCGACCCCCATACCTCTCCGCTACACCCACGTGCGCGAGCTCGAATTCCTCTACTCCCCCCTTTTTTCTCTGAGTTAATATTGGTTTCGAGATCTTTTTTTTAAACGAACGAATTTGATTTCATTTTTCTGAAGAAGGAAAGGAGAGGGCACTTTTTATTTCGTTCGATTTGATTTTGTGGATTTAACTGAAAAGAAGGGGGAAACGTGATTTGAAGGGAGAAAGGGATGTTGCGTGTTTGAATGGATAAAGGTGGCGTGTTTGATATGCCATTTTTTTTCAAATCAAAATATCTCGTTTACCTAACTCAAAATCCCGAATCCCTATTTAGGTGTGCCGCTTGGCGTTCCTAATGTTATACCCTTATTCCGATCGTAATGAAACAAGTTTCGAGTCCCAATTCGACCGTATGGAGAAAATAACTTTTTGGATCGACTATTTTAATTAACTTTAATAAAATTATTTGTAGGCGTTTTCAGATCGTACGACCAAACAGTAAATCCAAACGATACAAAATTTGAAATCCGATAATAATACACTATTACAGATCCGATGGAACTGGTTTCTAATTAATAGCAGCCTCTATTTTCAAATCTCATTGGCTCTAAACCTAATTCTAACCTTATAAATAAGATATGATGCAAATAAAACCCTAGCCTCCATTCTAATCTTCTTCTTCTTTTTTTCTTTTTCTTCTTCAAATCTTCTTATTCTCTCTCATTTTATTTTTTCCTTCCTCTTCAAATATTCTTCTTCTTCTTCTTCAAATCTTCTTCTATTTCAAACTTTCTTCTTTCTTTTCAAATCTTGATCTTCTCTTTCATTTTCAGTTCTTCTTGTTTTAATCCTTTTTTTCAATTCTTCTTTTTCAAATCTTCTTTTTTTCAAACCTTCTAAATATACATACATACAAACACACACACACACACACACACACACACACACACACACACACACATATATATATATTAATAAGGAGGAAAATTTAAGTAAATCAAACCAAAAGCAAAATTAAGGAACAAAGCTGGCAATCAAGAAGGAGACTAAGGAAACATAGAGAGGAGCTATTGATTAGAAGTCTATTATTTTCAGATTCGTATAAAGGTGAGTGATTTAACCCACCCATGAATACTAAATCATCTTATGTTAGTTAAATTAAATTTGTGATGTGATTAGAAATTTATTGATTGCTGTTTGGTATTTTAAATTGTCATTTAAATTTAATTTGAATTTATATTGAATTAAATTGCCATTTAAATTTATATTGAATATTTAAATTGTTAGTTAAATACCTGATAATGAGAACCGACTAATTGTTGTGATTTATTGGTTGATTTAAATGATGATTGTGATGGATGCTTAATTGTTGACATTTTGGACGATTTGATGTCATGTTTATTTTATATGTTGTCATCACACTGAAAGTTTCCTTAGTTATTGTTAGGAAAATCACTATGGATTGAAATGATACATACCCGAATGATCTTATAGATTAGGGAAAAATCATTATGGATTGAATGATAAACCCGAGCGATTTTATGGATTTGGAAAATTATGATTCAAGATATGGGGTGAAATGATATATATCCAGAAATTTAAATTTATTGTGGGTTGAAATGATATATATCTGTATCACTTAACCATAGGGTAGAAAATTATATACGGACACCGAATTGGTTAAATTAAATGATTTTAAATCCTTAATTTTTGAACCTAGTTAAATGATATTATTTTAAATGAAATAAAATTAGATTTATATGAACTGAATTATTTTCAAAATCTAAGCTTTTAAAACGTTGAAATTGAAATTGGTTTAAATGAATTGTTTAAAGAATTTAAATTGAAATCTTAAAGTTGAATTTGAAATATAATTGAAATTTATCAAAATTGAGTTATTTTAAACATTTGAATATTTAAACTTTGAAACCTATTTAATTTGAAGTGGTTTAAATTTATAGTTCAAACATGGATTTGAAATCGATATAAATTGAAATAGTTTTTAATGAGAATTTGAATTGAAACCTTTAGCCTTTTAAAATTGATATCGTTGAACTGAGAATGATTTAAATTGAATTTTTAGAACTAAATTTGATTTGAATTGATTTGTGAAATTGGAAGAAACAATCCTATTTTGAAACTATTTTTGATATAAACTCTTTTAATAGACAAACTCTTTTAACATATAGAATATTTTTCTCATATAAACCATTTTAATATATAAATAATTTTTAATACATTAACTATTTTTAATATATAACTTATTTTAATATATAAACTATTATTAATATATAAACTATTTTAATCTATAACCTATTTTTAATATATAAACTATTTTAATATATATATTATTTTAAATTTATAAACAACTTTTAATATATATATTTTAATGTATAAACTATTTTTAATGTATTACTATTCCAATATATAAACTAATTTCAATATTCAAACTGTTTAAAGTTGGAACTGTTATGATTTAGATTCACTTAATTTTAATGCGAATATTTTGATATGATGGTTTAACCTATTTCGTGGTTATGATTTTGAAAACGAATATGATTTAAAGTGAATAATGATTTCGAAAGTGAATATGATTTCAAAATGATTATGGTTTGGAAGTGAATATGATATTTTGATATGAAGTATGAACTGTTTGAAATGTAAAAGAACCATCCGGTGTGTAAAATATAACGATTTGTTGTTAAAGAGATCGCGGTTGGATATTGTCATACTCTCTGCTAATTCCGAAACGACTTTAACAACTGTGCACGTGGTGGAGAATCCAAAACGAAGTAGGATGGTTTGGCGAATGCTACTGGTATGAGGTAAGAAGCAGCCTTAACCTTCGGGTCAGCTTGAGATGACTTAAACAGGAGCAATTGACGGGCCAAGTGAGGTTGCTCCTTCGATCAGACACACTTCTTCGATACCATATCTGTTACTTTGTGACTGATTTGATGGCCACCTTCGATTTGATTATGGGAGTGTTGTTTCGAGGTGGGCGGTAGCTGCGACTATGCGTTACCACCAGCCCGGAAGTGTAAACGGTAGAATCCTACCCTGGCATTGCCTCATTGTGCATTGTCATCTGCCTTATCGAGCCCACTACGATTTTGGTTTGTGTTGTACCTATGGAGTGCTTCCTGATAGCCCACCAGTTTACGGTGGAGTTTACAGTACTGTATAGACTACATCATTATATAAAATGTGTTAAGGGGGATATAGGTAACGCCTTAACGCTATTTTAATACTTTACTGTAGACATATTGTATTAGATATGTAGATAGTTTAACGGATCCTTAGGAGATGGAATTCCGAACATCTTTTAAGTTATTGCATGCACGTTAGACACTGGATAGGAGATGTAAAATCCTGTAAACATCTCTGAAGCCGTTACACTCATATTTACTTATTTTGATTTAACATACATTATATCTTTTAGTTCTGACTCGAGTGTTTTGCCTTTTCTTTATGCTTGGGTCAGCCTGAGCTTTTCAGTGTTGAAGACATTATTCTAGAGGACGAAAACAGAGTTTAGTATTATATTATTATTTTATCCCACTGTATCATGTTGTTTCATTGCATTATTTATTTATTCCTGCTGTATGTATAACTCTAATTTGTATTGTAAAGTGTAATCGAATGTTATTTGTCAAACAGCTTCATGGACTGTTTATTTGATTATTATATTTTGTCATTCCGCTGTAAGATTCTGTGTTTTGTTTTTCCTTCTTTTCCCTTATTTTCTTATTTACCTCATTAACAATCATCCCTTTTGAATGGTTTGAGTTGACATGTGCGGTTTATTATCAATTTAAACCGTCCAAAAAGGTGGGTCGTTACGGTTGGTATCAGAGCTTTGGTTTAGCGATAACCTTAGCTTTGTGGGGTTTGACTCATTAGAGATAGGGTAGTAATATCCTACAATGAGTTGTTTGAGCGTGTGTGTGTGTATATATATAAGAGCATATTTTTTATTGTTATAAAAATGTTTTTATATTGTGTTAATTTGTTCTGTTTAGTATTTATAAATTCTAGTCGGTACATAGAACGTTATGACATCGATATGGATTTCTAAACACTTAATAGGGCAGACCGGCACAATATTGTTTTTGAAATATAGGTAAATGAAATAATTTTACCTAGTATTATATTTTGTATATAAAAGAATAATTTTATAAATGGATATAGTTGTATGTGATATGTTTGTTTGTTAGGAAGTGGAATTTTATAAATATTGGTTGCAAAATAGGATTTACAAATAAAATGAATTTAATTGGAAATTTGAGAACTTAAGTTCCGAGGTTTTGAAATTGGTTTTCAAAGGTTTTGGAATATAATATTAGCATTATTCCAGAAGTATTTTCGGATATAAATATTTTCAATGTGATTTGAAAGAAATGTTTTAAAGGAGTTTTAAAAGGAAATAAGTTTTGTATTTCCCTCTTTTGTCGCTGGAAAATAATTTCGGTGATGACCGCGACATCATCGACATTCATTTTCGAGTTTCAAAGTGGGAAGACCGCTGTAGTAGTTTACTACACATTTGTTTTGATAAAAAAAATTTATTTTAAATTACCTTTGCATGATTTGATATATCAAAAGATATAAGTATATATTATTTCAAGATGATTGAAATGAAATTCGGTATTTGGTTCTTAAATTTCTTTTAATCAAGATTTTTAATTATTGTAATGAAATGAAATCTTAACTATTTTAATAATTGGAAACTTCTAAAATGAAAAATAAGAAATTAGAAGCTAGGTGATTAATGAAACTATAAAGAAATTAGAGATTTGTAACTTGTAAATTTAAAAGATAGTGAAATTTTAAAAGATACGAACTATTGAACATTTTGTTAACTAAATTGAATAAGATAAACTTGTGTAACATTCAATTACATTCTAAAAACATATATAAAACTTACCAGAAATATTTAAAAGTTGAAATGTTAAATAAGAATAAGTAATAGAATATTATACAAGTGAAAACTTAGGTAATAATAATGTTCAAAAATGAAATCATGTCAATATATAAATTGAGAATTAAGATGTTACAAGACATGATATAAACTTAAGTTAATGGTTGAAAGGCTTTATAATTAAATTGGATAGTGAAAGTGAATATCACTTAAGTAAACGATTATAAACCCAAGAAATTGTTAAAAATGATTCATAAATAGATTTAATATTAAAAGGAAATACTATGGTGAAAATGAATGTGAATTGAAAAGTAGAAAAACTTAAGTATGAATTTATTCACTAATGAATATTAAAATTAAATGGAAATCAAGTTATATAAGTAACTAATAGATGTGAATTAAACTACAAGAAACTTATATAATATTTTAAGAATTAATTTATTGATGTTCTGAATGATTGAGTTTGAAATAATCTATGTGAATAAATGAAAGCAAATTAATAAGAGATAACCTTGTATGAATAAATTGAAATAAATGAAATGTATGCAATACTTTAACAATGTATTCAATGATGATTTCAGATATTGAATGGGAATTATATTATGTAAATAATATATTTAAGTAAATGAATGTAAATTAATGGGAAAAAGGACATTGTATGAATGCATGAAAAAAATAAAAGAGTAAAAAGGGAAACCAATATAGTAAACTTAAATAACATTTAAATTCTTTGTTGTTTTGGCTAATGGGAAGTTTGGGAAATGATACGTTAAATTGTTTAAGGTTGTATGAATAATCTATTAAGTAATTATCTAAGGCTGTTGAGCGTAAGGTACACTTGGTATTTTATTTATCACTCTTGGACGATGAAAAGTTTATGAACCTGGACAAACCATTAGTTTGGTTGCTATGAATGTATGATGGATTCTCTGGTTGCATATGATGGTTGTACTTTTTTTGTTTGCATATGATTATTATATATTGTATGTTGCTTGTGCTATTGATTTAAAACAACTAAAAATATTATTCTTTTACATAATTTTAACTCTTTGGATTATATAAGTGAAATACAGGTTTATGGAAGCAATAGCTACTGCTTTTGGTTTCATAAATAAAGTTATTTGTCCGACAAATAGGTACGTTTTTGGATTACGATTTTGGAACAATATTTTAATTATTTTCCCATGGTTTGGGATGTTTTATTATTGAAATATGATATATATATTGTAATTATTGATATTATTATTTTTCGAACCTATCCGTGCAAAGGAGACTCTGCCGAAATTTTCCGTAAATTTAGGACTTAGAATTTTTTATGAAAGTTGAGTTATTTTCTAATTTTTATTTAACTAAATTATGTAAATTAATTGTTTATAAATTGATTATTTTGAATAAAATATATCAAACTTCTTAATTCCTTCTTGTTCCTTTTCGGGGACGAAAAGTTTTGAGTGGGGGAGATTGTAACGACTCGCATTTTTGATAATTAAAAATATTAAATTAAATAAGACCTTGGAATTTGATATTGGGAGAAATTAAATTTATGATTTATAAATGGAATTTTTTTAATGTAATTTAATAATGTTGATTGAATGAAATTGACAATTATTAATGTGATTTCAATCAACTATAATGGTAAAGCTAATTGGGAACGTAATTGTAGAGCTTAAATTGGAAATAATTGTAAGTCAATAAGGAATGAATTAAATGCTGTATTAATGGTGAAATTGTATGTATAAATTGAGATTAGTTAATATAGAAAATGAAATCAGTTTGAGTAAGTAATTTATAACCCTTGGTTGTAAACCATGAATTAATAGATATGAGTTACTAAGCTGTAACAATTGATTTATTAGCATCTCATTGATTAAATCAGTTTGGAATTAATTTGGAAATCAATGAAATTTAATGTGATTAAATATTGCAGTTAATATGAGTTAAGATGATAACTGTAGAATATGTATGTTGTAACAACCCAAAATTTTCGATCTCGAAAATTCCGGATAGTTAGAAAAAGAAGAAAAGAGGTAGAAGAAGAAATAGAAAACAAGTCACAGAATCACATTCGCAGCAGATCAAAATATAATATCAAATAATAATAGTTATACAAAAGAAAACTGTACTTGTCAAATTACACTTTAATACATCAGAGTTACAACATATACACAAACACTGGACAGATAAAATCAACATGTCCCAGACAAACTACAATATATCATAGCGGAATACACTCCATACGTTCCTGCCATCCAGCTCGCCTTCTGAGCTCCAGAACGTCCTTACCTAAAAATCTGTAATACTCGGTCTGACCCGAGCATTACATCAAAGTAACACCCGGGTCAGGCTGGAAACCAGCGTGAGTAAACCCATCTAACATGAAATTCTAATGCATAATACTTATTTAAAACCCGGGGTAACTCGTACCTTATTACAAGTTCTTAATTTGCCATAGTCAAATACACATCTTACAATCATAACTAAGTATTATTACTTAGATTAAATGACCAAGTTTACATCATTTATTTCATTCCAACCTATTTTTTTCCAAAATCAAATCCATAAAGAATATTTGCAGATTACAAGTCGAAGTGGTTTCAGGTATTTACTAATACCCGACCCCGGTCTCTTCGAATCAAACGTCATCTTAACCCAAGTTATTCAAGTGAATATAATTCAATTTTAAATGCAGGATGTCACTTTTACACAGCAATTCATCATCGATAGATAACCATATTATCACTGATCAACCCAAACATATCATATCACAAAACATTTCATATCATATATCAGAGATACCAAATAATCTGAGGCATTCAATATCATCCAATCATTCATAAGCAAGATTAATTAGTTACACCATTTCTAATTAATTTAAATTAATTAAATTAATTACTTTAATCACTTTTAATCCTGCTTTCTTAACGTTAATTAATTACAAACTATTAATTAATCATCCCTTAATTATCTTCTTTAATTACATTAAGTAATTTGCCTTTAATTAATTACACAAATTAATTAACCTTCACCCATTCATATTAATTACATTTATCCTTAATTAATTATTCAAATTAATTATCCTATAATCACTTATATTGATTAATTATCCTTTAATTAATCACACTCATTAATTAACTAACCCTTAATTAACTCAATTAATAAATCCTTTAATTACACTAAGTAGTTAATCCTTAATTACTTCCCTTAAGTAATTTACCTTACTTTCATCAAGTAATTATCCCATTGATTAATTATCCTTAGTTAATTAACCTTTAATTATTAATTCATTTAACCTTTAATTACTAATTAAATTAGTCAATCCTTGACAAATTTATTCTTTAATTTTAAGTAATAAATCTCTAATTACTTAATCAATTTATCCTTAATTATTAATTAATTAATCTTTAATTAATTAACCCAATTACTTAATTAATTAAGCTCTATTATAAATTACTTAACTAATTAATTCTTAATTATCAATTAATTAATCTCAAATTAATTAACTATACCCTTAATTTCAAATTAATTAACCTCCAATTAATAAACTTATAACCCTCGATTATAAATTATTAATCCTTAATCATTAATTAATTAAATTAATTAATTATACTTAAATTACTTTATTATCTTAATTAATCTCAAATCATTAAAAATCTTTAAAACTTGTTTTAAATGCCTTGCTTTGGAACTTAAATCATACTTTAACTTGGAAACCTGTTTTATTTATTTTAAAACCTTGTACTATCTCTAGATTTTATAAAAACTGTTTAAGTTTTACTTAAATTATAAAACCTGGAAAACACATCAGACAACCCAAGCCACTTGATCAAAATTCCAATCCTCTACCCGAGTCCCACACTACCCACAAAACCCGAGACAACTCGAAAATTTCTCGAGTCAAAACTCGAGATACAAGCTTCTTCCCAAAACAATCATGGCCAGATACCAGAGATGCATCATGCACGTGCACAACAACCCAAGCCTTCTCCGATCATCTCCTCTGGCTCTAGAGCATCACCTACGACCTCGACCATCAGCACGATCACCCAGAAATAGAAATCGAAAGCCAAATCGTAAAATCGACGTTCGATCGAATATCTGGAAAACAAGCTCGTCGGAAAAATCGACCATTGCCGTCGATCTCGACCACGTCATCCTTCGCCGACAACACCGGACCTACATCACGACTTCCCGCTCCTAATCCCCACCTCGCGATCACCTACCATCACCCATGGCCATGGCCATTGTAACGACCCAGAATTTCTGTCATTTGAAATTCAGATATTTAATTGATTTTAAATATTAACAAGTAAGATTTGTAAGTCGAATAAATTATATTTCGAATATAGTGATTTAATTGTATAATTAAATTGATAATTTAATATTTGAAATTCCAGAAATAATTGGAAATTGGATTAAATGTGAATAAAAATGATTTATAAAGTTATATTAAATCATATTGGAGTTAGAATGATGTTTGTAAACTTTTAAAATTGAATTAAAAGTTAAATTGTGATAATTGATTATTTTAATATTTAATTGACGACTAAAAATAGTCATTTTTCAAACAGTCTCAGATTTCAACAAAACTAGTTTCATCGGATCCGTAATGTTATATTATTGTATGGTTTCAAATTTCGTGTCAATCGGATTTACGGTTTGTCCGAGGCAAGCTGAAACGCATAGAAATTTGTATAACCGATTTAATTTAAATTTGATCGTTTATTTCCGTAACTCGCACATATGATCAAATTAGTTCCCGAAACACGTTCCATTGTGTTCGGATTGTGGGTTAAACCTTAGAAACATCTGCCGGCACGCTTCGTTTGGAGTTCGGAAATTTTCAAGATGAATAGTGTTTTGCAATTTTCTATAAAAGGCCCCCATTATTCTCATTTTTCACTAAACCCTAACCCTATTCTTCAGCTGCCGTTTCTTCAATCAATGGCCGACACCCTCCTTTCTTCTTCCCTCTCGTTCTTCCAATCTACAAATTATTACGCCTCGACTTCAACTACAAACTTGAAGAGGGTTACGAGAGCTTCAAATCCATACGGGTAGGTCGACGAATCGTCGACCATAGAGGGAGGAAATCACTCGCGTTCGTGCTGCCTTCACCCACGTTTTTTAAGGCACATAAGGGGCCGAGCTTCATGGTGCTTGGTCCGACGGTGGTGCTCGATTAGCGCTTCGATATGGCGGCCTCTGATCTTCTTCTAGTTGGTCATAGGTGATGCGAAAATTCTTGAACGAACGGCGGCTATGGGTTCGATTCTTACGTGATGAGCCTGGGAGCAACGCGCGTGGAAGAAGAAAGTAATAACGGGCCAGATCTGATGTTTGCAAAAATCTACGGCCCAGATTTGCCTAGGGTTTGAAATTGAAAATAAATTGTGAAATTTGTATATATTTAATTCGTTTAAACTTTAAACTATCATACCTTTGTGATACGAGGTCCGTTTCGTATGAAACAAGTGGCGCTGGAACCGTATTGACGAGCACTACGCGATGGAGTTGGTTTGGAGTCAATTGGAGCTAGTGATAATTTCTGTAACAACCCGCATATTTATCAATTTATCATTTAAATATTTTATCGTTAATCGGATTTTGGTCCGAAAAGCTACTTTTTGCATACGGTCAAATTAGGACTCGAGACCACTCCCATTGAGTTCAAAATGACGTTTGCGATCTTTTTGAGTGTAACCTTCGATATGTTTGGAGATAGTGAAATTTTCGACACTTTTTCCCGCCTTTGACTTTGGTTTGGACTGCACCTCTTTAGTTCAGCCCAACCCTCTTCCTCACTTTATTAAAACACTTCAAGCTTTGTCAAAAATGGTGGTGGGAAGTGGAAATTAAAACTCCAAACTCAAATTCTATTGCAAATCCGAGATTCAACTCCAAATTCAAGAAGAAGATAGTGGATTCAAGCTTTGGATTGCTTCTCCTTGCTTTCAATCTCCATCTTCATCCATTTTAGTGAAAAGGTGAGATTTTTGATCTCACATCTTGCCTATAACTGTCATTGGACTGTTGGGAATGATTCCATATCACTCTAGCATCAACAATTGCATTTGGTTTGGATTGGATTGGCGAAAAACTTCAATTTTCGGTGTTTTGGTGATTTTTCTGGCACTAGGTCGTTCTGGCCTTCGCTAGGTCATACGCGAGTTAAGGCGTTAGGTCGCTGCGTTGAAAAGTCACTCTGGTGAAGTCTTAGGTCGTCTCCGACTTAACATCCCTCGGCAAAGGTTAGGTCGTTCGAGTTAGGTCGGCCAGTCTATCTCGTAGGTCGTCTCCGACCTAAGCTCCTGCTAAGTCGTTCGAGTTAGGTCGTTGAACCATTCACCCTAGGTCGCTCGACTTTGTTAAGCCGTAGGTCGCTCGACTTTGTTAAGTCGTAGGTCGCTCGACTTTGTTAAGTCGTAGGTCGCTCGACTTTGTTAAGTCGTAGGTCGTGCCCGACCTAAGCTCCAGTTAAGTCGTTCGACCCTCTAGGTCGTTCGAGTTAGGTCGTTGGACCGTTTACTTTTGGTCGCTCGTCTACTAAGTCGGCCTAGTTTACCTCGTAGGTCGTCTCCGACCTATGCCCCACTAAGTCGCAAGTTGTTAAGTCGACTGTCCTTAAGTCGCTCGCCTCCCTTAACTCCAGCTAGGTCGCTCGGCCATTGTGTTAGGTCGCGTGAACCCTTAGGTCGTCAGACCTCATTTTGCTTTAGGTCGTAGGCCGCTTGTCTTCACTTAGGTCGTACCGTTCTGACGAGGCGCTGCCCCCTGGACCCTGCGACCTGACCCCACACTCCCACCTAGGGGGTTGCCACCCCCCTGGACCCCCCTCCGTAGGGGATCTTATCTGAAAAACATTCAACAGAACTTCCTACTTTGATGGTTTTAGGAATTGATTTCTTTGGATTTTTCTCACGTCTTCGAATGTGAATTTATGTGATTCGATTTGTTTCAACAATCGTTTTGTGACTTGTCACTTTAAAGATATGAAGGTTTTAATACTAGTAGTAAATATCAAAACTCTTTCATCAAATCGATTTCAACACTATTTTAAATATCAAAAGTTCGTTTTCTCAAACCGATTTCCAATCTACTAATATATACAAGCCTTTACTTCACTCGGATGAGAAATCGACTTAAACGACTTAGTAAAACGAGTGGTATGAAACTCTTGCGTTCACTTTGTCGGTTAGCTCTTGGACTTGTTCGATTGAACCCTTTTGTGACAATTTCCTAGTGAAGATTTACAGCTTGTTCGTAAATATTTAAGTTAAGCAAGTGGTTATGGGACATGAAGCTAAACTCATATATTTACTAACTTGGTGTGATTGACACTTCCTTATGATCATGACGATCATTTTTGTGATTTAGACTAGCGATTGAGCGATGTCTCTTTGTCTGCGAGGGAGACTAGACCCCGCTTTTGTGATGTTTCGCCATCACTTATATGGGGTAGCACCCCATGGTCTTTGGGCCATTTCTGTGTGGAAATTTAATGGATAGCTTCCATGAGATAGCTTCTCATTCATGTGTTTACGCGTAGGCGAGTTTTCATGCTCCCATTCATGTGTTAAGCCTCCCCCTTTTTATGTGTTTTCTGGATTTTTGGTGATGATTTCTGGAATTTTGTGCTTCACCAATTTTCATGATTTTCATTGATATGAAATCAGATTTTGTGCATTTGTGAATTTATGTGTTATTGACTTGTTATGAATACAAGTTTAGGGTATGATACCCTATTTTATCTTTGAGAAGATTCATGTGATATTGATTGATCTTTGGTTGATTATCATTTACATACTTATAGTAGTATGCCGTTATGGTTGTTACATGTTCATGCCATATTATTTATCCTATACCTTATCATCTGATATTTATAGCTAGACTGATCCGTTTATTATTTTCTTATAAATAATACTCGGGTCAGACCGAGATGTTACAGGTGCTTCTGCTTGACTTCTCTTCAGGATTATTCTGACTTTTGGCACTACTTAGATTAGTAGTTTTTGGATGTACGCATTTGAGATATAGACTCTATGTTGTGTACTTATTCTTTTGTATAGCACGTGTTGCTATTGTTTTGTATTATCGTGGATCTTTCTGACCACTACTCTGATGTACACTTTCATGTGTTATATATTTATTTCATATCTTCTTCCGCCTTTGTGATATGTATGTCTGTGACTGATTTATGTTATGATTATTTCTATGTTTGTTTCCGAAGATTATATATAGCCACCATGTGATAGCTTTGTGTTTGTATCGGTGTATCGGATTTCCTCCTTAAAAGATATGCATTCTATTCTATCTGACATATCGATGCTCGCACAAAGAAGTTACATGGATGGTCGCTCCTCCACAGCCTTATTCTCCGCGCTAATTGACAGCACTACATCGTAGTGTTCTTGGTTAGCGTGGGTATAGAGGTGGGGCGTCACAATTTTGGGTAAAATTAAACGCGTGTTTAATTTTATTCGAAACGAAACACTGCAACTGTTATCGGAAACTCAAGGTGAGAACTTCTCACTCAATCGAATTGTGTTTCGAATTAAATTTTAAATAGTTAGATTTAAAATTGTTGATAGTGTTGATTATGTGTTTGGATAATGATTGATGATTGGTTGAATTGAAATAAACCCTATACGCCGCATATTAAGCGGAGGTTATTATATTAAAAACATATACCGCGATATTCCACCTTGAAGTAGAATTGGTATTATATATGTATTTGGAGTTGATTTCCCGCATTATATAGCGGATGAGACCCTATTGCGCCGCATAATAGCGGATAGTATTTTATAAATCCCATATACCACGATATTCCACCTCGAAGTGGAATTGGTATTGTGTTAACATCTGTGGATGCAGGGAAACAGGTTGGAAGGATCCAACTGAATTCCTCAAACATTTGAGATTATTTCATATGTTGTGTGTTGATTATTTATAATCTCTGTGTGATTATCTTTGTGATTGAAATTGTTGAAGGCTATAGGTTAGCCAAATATATTTTTGGTATCGTTGGATACCAGAAATAAATAAAATTGGATTTTTGAAATTTCAAGTTGAAAGTTTTTGTAAAAAATCATTTTTTGAGAATTGGATAAATAAAAAGAGATTTTAAAGAAAAAGGATAAAGTTTTATTTTTGAGGTTTTATTAAATAAAATTCCAAAATATGAGAAAAGACTTTAATAAAGGGATTTTGAAGAACATTGTTTAAAAGTTGAAGAATTTATTTAAAATTTGGATTTTTAAATAGATTTGAAGAGATAAAGAAATTTATTTTAAAAATGAAATAACCTTGGAAATTTATAAGGAAATTTTATCGGTTTTTGTAATTAATTAAGGATAATTAATTTTGTATTAATTATTAATTAAGAGTTAATTAATGATCTATTAAAGGATAATTTATTAAATGTTTTGGTAATTAATTGATTATTAATTTACCATAACTAGCAAAAATTTATACGTAGAAATTTATCTGACTTTAAATTAATCAGATAATTAAATAGATCCTACTTATAGATGTTTGGATTATATTGGATGTTGAATTGTTTGATATCTATGATATGTGATGCATTGTGATATATCCTGTTCTGTGTTGTGATTTGTGATCTATTTATCTATGATATGAATATATGTGATCTGTGGATTAAAGATAAGCGTTATAGTTTATACCGCTTATCGACTATATTTCTGTGTTCTGATCTGTGATGGTTGGATGTTGTTGCACTATTGTGTTAAACTCCTGGACTACACCATACACACACAAATGTGGATTTCACGTGGAAATCAGTTAAGTCACAGATTTTTAACAATTCTAAGGATTGAATTTTTGAGTCAAAAAAATAGTTTTGGAATTGGAATTGAAAGTTTTTGAAAATGAGATTCAAAAATAAGAGTTATTTTAAATAACTTAATAAAAATTGGAATTTAAATCATTTGATTTAAATTTGAATTCAATATCTTGAAATTGAATTCAATGATTTGGGAACTATGGTCTAAAAGATTGTACAAGTTATAAAAGGTGTTTATATGGGTTTTTTTTACCATTTAAAATATGGTTTTGTAAATTTAAATTTAAATCCAAGATTTGTACTTGGATGGCTTTAACCTGTGTAATTGTAACCAGTTTTTCCCAAAACGAAAACTATCTGTTTTCAAATAATAATAGCTTCCATAAAGTGAAAAGATTTCCAATTTGTATCGAAACATTTCAAATTGAAATGAAATTGTGAATAGTTTGGAAAAACTATGAATTAACCTTTGTGAAGATGATTAAGCTTTATTTTGAAATCAAAGAAGATTTTAAAAGGTGTATCTTTTATATTATAAAAGACTTGAATTGTGAATAGTTTTGAAAGCTATAAGTTAAATCTTGATTTAAAGATTTAATGGGTTAATCCAATTGAAATGGGAAATGATTTGGGAATCTATGAATGAATCTTTGTGAAATTGGGTGAACTTTGTGAAGTAAATCTTTTTGTTTAAAGATTTAAAATGGTAATTTGTTTAAACTATTTAAAGGAAAGGATTTGGGTAATAAGTTGTGACTTAATTGAAATCCCTATATCCATATGTTTTAAATATTGTGCTCACTATTCGGTTTAACCGGGAAAGGACCTTTGTGTCATATAACCCATTCCGAATAAGTGATATGACGATATGGATAACATTTGAAGACCAGTGGTGAAGACCGGGTATTTGTGAAAACGATACGATGACCTATCGATTGTCTCTACACCGTTAGCTACGGTATAGAGATTTCCTTTGTGATGGGAAGTTCAATCGGGATTGTGAATACCCGGATTGCAAGGGCTTCTTTGGAAGTGCCTTCGATTCTGTTCGAACCCGGAACAGATTTGTATGGTTACATGTCTGACATTACACTTTGAGATATAAAGCTGATTTCTTTCAAATACATTTCTGTTGGTGGCAGAGAATTTATTCTCTTAGCTTAACACCCTTCTCTGAGACGTACGAGCTCAGAGGTTACGTAGTTGAAGGTTATCAGTGATATACTCCCAATTTGGTAAAGTGACATGCTGACTGCTGCTGTGTGTTGATCATTTATTGATCATTTGTGATCAAAGCGTGGCTTTGTGAAAAAGCGTAGCTTTGTGGACGAGACCTCTTCGGACCTCACAACCCGGAAATGGTCAAAACAGGAATGATGCGACAAGGTTATGAGGGTCGCTCCCTTTAGGGTATGTCATTTCCTTCTGGAAAAGGGTGGTATCAGGTATGGAGCCCTGGTATTTAACCTATGTGGTTGCTCCAATCTCATTTACTGTGTGATTGTTGCTGTGTGATCGAGGCGCCTCGGATAAAGGTCCCAAAGGACCCGGGGTGGCATATTCGTGTAGTAGTTACCTAGTGTAAGGGGTAACCCGGCCTTGTGTTGGCAGAGAGCTAGTTAGTTCTCGGGACGTCCCGCCAGAGGCGTACCCATGTGGCAGTAGGAAGTTCCTTAGCCTGACCATTTGTTGGAAATCCAATTCCCAATACGAACCTTGTACGGTTTTAGTTGTATAACCTGCCATGGAATGTGGCGGTAACCTGCTATTGAACATGGTAGCTATAGTAGGCATAAGTTTGGAATGTTTATGCTGGCTAAGATTAATATTATACTTTTGAAATGTTTTTCTGCACTATGCACTAATAATAATATCAAATCAAATGATTTTGCGTAGTAAGCATGTTTGACTATCATAAGGAGAAATCTCCTCCAATTCTGCGTTTGCATTGTGTGTGTGGCGGGAGGCCTTATGGTAGTTTCATTTTCCAAAAAGCATTGCGGATGTCTTTTACTTCCTTTGTTGTTGTTTTAAAGATGATAACTGTTTAAGTTCTCACACCAGCCCCATGACTGACCTGGAGTTTATTGTTCCTTTCCTAAACTCTGGGTGCCCATAATTTTCCACACGGGCAGCCTAGAGTCAGGTTATCAGGTCATTCTGGATTTCAGGAGGCTTTGGAGCTCAAGTGGCAACCTGTATGGCGAGACGTAGCATTTGTATTTTATATTATCTTTTTCGCTGTGTATTCAGTTGTGAGGACAGGTCTATATAACTGTCCGTTGTTGTGTTGTGTTGTATATTGACTCTGATGATGTAATGTATAAAATATATAGTTCTTTTGATTTAAAGATTATTCATTTATCTATTATATGTTGTTCCGCTGTGATATGTGAGATTCTGATATTGTTTTTATTGTTTCTTCTTTCTTTCTTTCTTTCTTTCTGTCTTCTTCTACCTCTTCTTTTTAACCTTAACAATTCAGTTTTCTGGCATTCGATTGCTCGGTAGTTGATACAGTGGACGTATTAATGTCGATTTTCGGAAGTCGAAAATCCCTAGATGTTACAGCCATTTCCTCGCGAACATCCTCGTCCCAAAACTGAACTTCGAACCCCAGTTCACCCTCGCCCAGCAACTCCGATCACTAGATAAATCCCAAACTATTTTCCTGTGATCCTCCACTTGCGAACTTCCTTCGACAACGACCAAGGCGAACAACATCCTGCGGATCGTCTGAAATCGACAATTTACCAAAATCTGATCATCCCCGGAATATCTCACCTAATTCTAAACTAAAAATCATCATTCCTATTCCTAAATTCATGAATTTCAAACTAGAATCAGGTTATAGAATTGATTCATAAATTTCTGACAATTAAATTTGGACCAAATTTTGATCAGACTTGAAATTTATTTATTTTATAAATAAACGATCCATATATATCTATGAATCTATTTTTAAAATTAGGCTTATAAGCTTACAATCACTTTCTATTTACAAATCTTAGCCTATCATCAGATATCTAGAAAGATATGAATTTTTTAAATTTAGAAGCCTGGATAATGAACAGAGGACTTATATCCATTCTTACAGTTTTGAACAGGAAAATTCATTCATACACACATACATTCTCATGTATAAACATATAAACACCATATTTTTCTTTCAAAAATTCATCACCAACATTTAAACATATTCATAGATTTTCAAAATTGTTTTTTTTAATTAAATGTTTACTCACTGATTCAGTTTTAAACAGGGACTTGTTTTTCATGTTTCCAGTCATTGTATATAAATATTCACACACATATATATATTAAAAATCATTTTTAAATAACATGCACAACATAATTCAAATCATATTTTAAGGATCATCGCATGCTAGTTCAAGATATATCAGATTTTCCAGGTTTTACTCACCTAAAATTGAAGAACTGAGGAAGCTTTATGAATCTGGAATTTACTTTGATCCCTTAAAAACTTGAAATAGGAGATTTTTGCTTGCTGATTTGATTTGAATTGAGTTGAATTGTTGAGCTAATCTGATCCTGCTTAGTTCAGATTTGGATTCCTAAGGAGATTTTCTCTGATTTTGTTTTCTCTGGTTTGTAAAATGGTTACAGGCTTTTGTTCTTTGAGTTTTTGGAAAGAAGATAGGAAAAAGAATTGAAGAGAATAGACATGTGTTTATATAAGTTAAATTAGGTTTTATTAAAAATAAAGGAAAATTAAAATAAAAGTGACACTTGTCTTTCTTCCTACTTAATCTTCTAACACTTGTTAATAAGGAGGTTTATAAGTTAACACATGTAATTTTACATGCATAAATAAATTTTTAGATATTTATAAGGTTTTTATTAAAAAAAATTAATTAATTTCCTAATTAATAAATACATATCTTAATTTATAAGAATAAATCCTTTTAAAGAAAACAAACTATATTCTAAATAAAATCATATATAATATATTTTCAAATCCAAAATATGTTTAAGATATATATATATATATCTACCCTTCAAATTCAAATTCCAATACAATTTAAAATCCAAACTGAAATCAACTCATACAAATATATTTACTTAAACAAACACAAATTCAATTTGTTTGAAAATAATAATTTTTCTATTTAAAATCTTCTTATGTTTATATACATACAAAATCATCATTATTTGTTTTAAAAGATTAATTTGTCAAATTTTAAGTAATTATATTAGGAGATTATCAAATATTTATCCAAATATCTAAAATCCAATTTTTATTAAATTTTCAAATTCACTTACATAACCAGATATCTTTTATTATCAAAATTTTATCTGTTCAATTGAATAAACCAGTTAATTATCCAATTACCGGATGTCCAAAAATTCGGGTTATCACATTCCTCCCCCCTTAGAATCTTTTCATCCTCGAAAAGGAACGAAGCCAGAATTTATTCAATACTTAAAATCAGATAAATTATTCTTTGATCATTTTTAAAACACTTTTTTTTAAAATCTATATAATATTACTAAAAATAATTTTATAAAAAGAATACTTTTATAACTCGATGTTTCAACATGTCTATCCCCGTTCTTATAGAAATTTGGTCATACGTTGATCAGGCGTAGGACTGAAAGTCTATAAGTACTTGGTAAACCCATTTTCAACACCCAGTGAAAATACTTGGAAAATAATTTTATTGAAAGTATAGAAAACATTTTTTTTTGAAAATAGAGGAAACATCTTTGGTGAGAATGCTCTGGAAATCATTTCCCCCATCCATGGTCGCAGTTAACCCGATGGTTACGTTTCCATCCCGGCAAAATCCATAGATAATTGTAGGCCTCCGCGCCCCTCGATTACCCCATGGAACCCGCTACAGATCGCAGTTATACCGGGGCTTTACGTTGCGATCACAGAAAAAACCCATATAACCGTAGGCATCAACGCCCTCGAATTTCGCTGCCAAAAGAATGAAACTCCTCCACTTGACCATAGATCGCAGCCTACCGATGTTACGTTGTCGTCCCGGCAAAATCAAGTGTAGACTGTTGGCACTCATCCTCCACACGATTTTCGCTGTGGTCCACACAGTAGATCACAGCGACATCGAGTTACACTGTCGTCACAGCATAACCCAAATACCCCTGTAGGCATCAGCGCCCTCGACTTTCGCTACCCAACAATCCTCAGGAACTAGTTTGTCCGGACTCCTCACAGGATCAACTTTAGAACCCCCCTTAGGGTTCAAGGCAGTACCACCCTGTGGCACTCCTGAGAAGTTCATTTCAAGGGAGCGCCTTTTTCCCCAAAGCCATTCTCAAAACACTTTATACTATACACTTATAGTATCTTCAAATCATACCCTTTATGATTTATATCAAAATCTCCTTTACACAAAATCGATATCCCAAATCGATAGTTCCAAACTTGGCTTTCCAAATTCCCAAAACTGATTTTTCTCAAAATCAAAAGCCTTTCCAAAATCCATAGGTTCCAAAACCTTTTCCAAAATCATTCTCATAAAGTCCCTTATATATATATATATATAACTTTGAAAATCTTTGGATCACTTCATACTTGTATAAATTCTCTTTTTATACTTCAAATATTTTCAAAAACCCTTTTTTATTCTGGCTATAGATTCAACAAGGGAAGTTTATCAATTATATATACATAACTTTGTTTATGCTAAATCAATATTCAGGCTTGATTACTCTATAAAGTCACTTACCATATTACTTACTTCCATAAAGTAAATTTCTACCATAGAAATATCCAATTTTCACTTTATTTCATCATATATTTCACAAAATATATTTCAAAAACCATTTTACAGTTCTTATCCACAACTTTTCAATATCAATTTCATTTAAACCCGTAAGATGTACACATAACATCCGTACGCAATATCAAATCTGATCGCTTACTCGATCACACAATTTCACTTCCGAACTAGTATCGTCCACCCGACTTTCTAGTGCGGACTCAGATCTGGTTTCTTGATCAGAAACCGTCATTCTCCTTGCATAGTGTTAACACCACTTTTTCAACGACCCAGCACTCAGCGGTCTACGACTTACCGATCTAAAGGACTCAAGCGACTTAAGCAACTCAAGGCTTCAGCGACCTAACGACTTAGCGAGCTAAGAGACCCACCGGCTCAACGATCTACAAGCTAGCGACCTAACGAGATAAGAAGGCTGCGGCCTAACACCAGAAGATCTCCCGCGACCTAACTCCAGAAAGCGACCTAGCGACCTAACGAGTTAGCGACCTAGCGACCTAGCAATTCAGGAGAAGGGAACGACTTAACATGCTCCAGGGTAAAGCCATACGACCTGCCTCTTCTATTAGGTCGCTCACGACCTAATCCGACCGAGATAACTTCTGTATTCACAATATTAGGTCGCTCACACCCAGTATCTCACCCAGAATGGCTCCACTAAGTCGCCAATGACTTAAGAAAACTTGGGATGACCCTTAGGTCGCTCGCGACCTACGACCTACGACCTACCTACAGATTTTCCCTATAAATACCCCGCCTACTCCATATTCAGGGGGGACTTTTCGAGACTTTGAGGCGCCGAAACTCTACTGCATTCACGACTTCTACAACACCTCTACTACCAAAAACATTCCAAACTACTTAAAGAAAAAATCAACTACATTCAAGATGGATTCCAGAATCTCTTTTGCATTGTAGTGCTAATTACTTGTATCGATTGTTGAGTAATCGAAGGAATTCTTGTAAAACTTATAATCGAACTTGCGATAAAGAATATAAAGTGGACGTAGGCTTGATTTTGAGCCAAACCACTATAAAAACTGCTGTCTCTTTACTTTACTGCAATTATCTGCTTGTTTTAGTTCCCGTACCAACGGGTGGTGCTTTCACTTTACTAATATTCACACCGGGGTGTTAGCGTACATTTTTTGCGTTAACATTTTTGGTGCTTTCACTAAAAACTATCTGAAATCATGGCTCCTGGAAGAAAGAGTAGATCTACTAGATCCGGAAATGCTTATGACAGGGCTGCCTCTTCTCCAGCGTCAAATCAGGCGACTCCTACTATTGGAGTCACAAGGGCCGAACTTGATGATGTTGTGTCTGGGTTATACCAACAAATGGAAGCTCAAAATGCTCTGATGATGGACAGGTTAAACGCTCTGCTTGGGATGAACCGACAACCAGAAAATAATGAACCAACCTTTGCTGAAGATGCTCATGATTCCCAAGACAAAAGTATTCCTCAAAGGGCAGCTTGCACCGCCGAAGGGGCACCTCCCCAAGCTGGAGGTTCAAGGCCGCAGCCACCTCTTCGCGAACGTTTGTTCAGGCAAACTTCCGAAAAAGTGGTTGACGTCTGCCCGGCAAGGCCTCTGAACGATGAGGAATACCTATCAGGAATGGTTCGCCAAATTATGAAAGAAAGTATGCAAAGGGATGAAGATGAAAATGACTAGGGGTTTGCTCCAAGCAAGACTCCGTTTACCGAAAGAATTCTAAAAGCTGAATTTCCAAAGAAGTTTGTTCCGCCTACTATCCCAGCCTATCGGGGGACAAGCGACCCAAATAAGTTCTTGTACAAATATGACTGGCATATGACAGGTGCCAGGGCAACAGATGAGATAAAATGCAGATATTTTCCTGTCTATTTGGAGGGGGTGGCTCTACTTTGGTTTACAAAACTTCCGGTCCGATCTGTGGATCAATTCTCTGACTTAACTTGTAAATTCAAGGATTAGTTCAGGTTGTATGCTTCAAAGGCCAAGGACATAATGTCACTGTCCAGCCTCGAACAAGCTCCCGGAGAATCTATTAAATCATTCTTGAACCGCTTCAATATAGCCTTGGCTGAAGTGGATAATGCTGAGCCTCGAATGATTCTAACTTACTTGATGCGAGCCATCGATAAAAAAAGTGAGTTCGGAAAATGGTTGAAGATGAAGGAACCAAATTCACTTGAGAAATTTTATAAGAAGGCTGACGAATTTATGCGTCTGGAGAATCTTCCTGCACCAGCAAAGGTGGTTGTGGCTGAAATTCAAAACAACAATGTGGCTGAAGCTTCTAATAAGAAAGAATTTGGTGGTCAGAAGAGGGAAAATAACGGTGGGAAAAAGCAGAAAGATATGAAGAAACCTCGTCGTTTTTTGGATTTTACTCCTTTGACTGAGACTCCAGAGAACATCTTCTTCGCAACGAAGGATGCCATCGAGTACCCTGAGCCACCTAAGATTAAGCTTGGGAAGAATTTTGTGCATAATGAAAGATATTCCACAACCAACCTGGCCATGACACCAACGAATGTCGCCATCTATAGAATTTGATTGAAGAACTGTTGAGAGAGAATAAACTGCAACAGTATGTCAAGAGAAACAGAGGTGATTTGGCCTCATCTACTCAAGAGCGGCAACTTCCTACTCGTCAATCTGTCTCAGGTGAAAAGGCTGTGGTACAGGAATCTGAAAGGCCTATTATTAATGTAATCACAGGGGGTCCTCACCCAGCAGGCAGAAGTTGGGGAGAGATGGAGAGGTATGCTCATGCTCTGAGACATGCCCCGAAAGAAGAAACTGTTTTTGTCTTGGAAGATGTTGTGCCTTCAAAACAGCAAAGAACTTGTCACGATGTTATCATATTCAGAGTTAGAGATTCCGTGGGAATTGAGGCTCCCACCATGGATCCTTTGGTAATAACCGCCGGTATCGGACCATCTATTGTGAGAAGAGTGCTTGTTGATTGCGATGTTTCTTGTAATATCCTCTTCAAAAAGACATTTGGTCAAATGAAAATTCCGATGGCTGATGTTCAAGCTTCTTCGCAAAAAATTGTTGGGTTCATTGGGGAACCAAAACAGCCCATCGGAACCGTCGACTTATTTGTAGAACTTGGTGAAGGGGAAAGAAAAGTGGTCCGTAAGCAAACTTTTGTTATTGTTGATGAATTTTCTGCTTATAACGCCTTCTTCGGACGACCAACTCTGGCTGCATTCAAAGCTATTCTCGCCCCGTGGTGCCTAACTATGAAATTCCCCACTGATAACGGCGTTGGTGTTTTGAAGGGAGACCAGAATGCTGGGCGGGAATGTTATCTCACAGAGTTGTGGGAGGCGAAGAAGAGAGAGATGGGAAAGGGTGCAGCAGCTCCGTTCCACATCAAAGAACCCACCTTGTAGCAATTACGGGGTGGACCCTGCACTGGTGAGCATAGTGGTGCGTGAAAAGAAATTGATCCCAGAAAGACCAGTGCAGGGGAGAATAGAGTGGTGCCGGTTGAAGTAACGGTGCCAATACCTGTTGACCCAAATGACCCAAACAAGGTGCTGAATGTGGGTTCACAACTTGGTATGACGGTTCAGAATATACTAATAGCATTCTTAAAAGCAAACCTGGATGTTTTCGCTTGGAGTCATGCTGACATGTGTGGAATATCTCCAGAAATCGTAGTACATGCCTTAAATATTGATCCAAAATTCACACCTGTAAAGCAGAAAAGGAGAACCCAGGGTCCTGAAAGGTCAACAGCATTGAAAGAAGAAGTAGATCGGCTCATGGATAATGGCTTCATCAGAGAATCCACTTATCCAAATTGGGTTTCTAATCTGGTGTTGGTTAAAAAAGCAAATGGAAAGTGGAGAGTATGCATCGACTTTTCAGATTTGAACAAAGCATGCCCCAAGGATTGTTTCCCGTTACCCAGGATTGACCAGTTGGTGGATGGAACAGCCGGGCACGAATTATTGTCTTTTATGGATGCTTACTCAGGATACAATCAAATCATGATGCATGAGCCAGATCAGGAGGACACGAGCTTCATCACCGATGTTGGTCTTTACTGCTATAAAGTCATGCCCTTCAGACTAAAGAACGCGGGGGCAACTTATCAGAGACTCGTTAATGCCATGTTCAAGCCTCAAATTGGCAAGACTATGGAAGTGTACGTTGATGGTATGTTAGTGAAATCAAAGAAGGCAATAGACCACATGGACCATCTGGCAGAAATGTTCGCGATCCTCCGAAAGTACGGGATGAAGTTGAATCCTCTGAAATGTTCATTCGGGGTTGAGTCCGGTAAATTCTTAGGTTTCATTGTGAGTGCTAGGGGCATTGAAGCTAATCCTGCTCAGATCACTGCCTTAAGAGAAGTCAAACCCCCTAGAACAAAGAAGGAATTGCAAAGCCTCAATGGGAAAGTCGCTGCTTTGAGTCGATTTATTTCCAAAGCCACAGATAAATGCATTCCCTTCTTTGATGCTCTGAAGAAAGGAAAAAAGAATTTCGAATGGACTTCTGAGTGTCAAAAAGCTTTTGATGAGCTGATTCATCATATGGAAACGCCTCCAGTACTTTCTAAGCCCAACAATGGTGAAGATCTATTCATATACTTAGCAGTTTCATCTCATGCTCTCAGTGCAGCGTTGGTACGAGAAGACGCAAAAGTTCAACGTCCGTTTTATTACATCAGAAAAAGATTCACTGGGGTAGAGATGAATTATTCGAAGTTAGAAAAGCTTGCCTATTGTCTATTGATCGCATCCAGAAAGTTGAGGCCATACTTCCAGGTTCATCCTATTAAAGTCCTCACTGATCAACCTCTAAAGCAAGTCCTATTCCTCCCTGAAACTTCGGGTCGTCTTCTGAAGTGGAATATTGAACTCAGTCAATACGATATCACCTACCATCCCCGAAGAGCAATCAATGGACAAGCTTTAGCAGATTTCATTGCAGAATGCACAGATAAAGGTGGCAGTGAGGAAGAGGTAACTGAAGACATTCCGATCCGATGGAAATTATATGTTGATGGTGCAAGAAATGACTACTGTTCCGGAGCTGGGGTTGTGCTTGAAACCCCCGAAGGGCGGTCATTGTGTTATGCATTGAGATTAGAATTTCCTTCGACAAATAATGAAGCCGAATACGAAGCTCTTATTATCGATCTAAGGATTGCTAAAGAACTGAGCATCAAAGTATTGCAGATCTTCAGTGATTCCCAGCTTATTGTATGCCAAGTCAAGAAAGAGTTTCAAACTAAAGGAGGAAATCTGCCTACTTACTTATCAAAAGCCTGTGAGCTTCTCGATGATTTTGATCATTATACAATAAACCATATACCCCGGGAAGAGAATATGAAGGCAGATTCTCTCGTGAAATACTCAAGCTCTAGCGAAGCTCAATTATTGGGATTGGTCCCTGTAGAAGTCTTGACAGCTCCGAGTATTGATGAGATGGATATTGACTGGATCATGGCTGTATCTCAAGAACAGGAGTCATGGATAATCCCTATCAAGGAATATCTACTCAACGGCTCCTTACCAGGAACTCAAAAGAATGTTAGAAGCTGTTAAGAAAAGCCTCGAGATATGTAATTCAAGGTGACCATTTGTACAGACAAGGATTCTCGATGCCATTACTTCGATGTGTAACCAAAGAAGAGGCTAAGACAATTTTGGCTGAGGTGCACGAAGGAGAGTGTGGGGATCATTCAGGTGGCCAAACTCTTGCAAAGAAAATTCTCCGCTATGGGTATTTTTGGCCGGATATTAATCGAGATGCTGCTAGCTACTCCCGAAAGTATGACAGATGCCAGAGATTTGCAAAAGTCCCAAGAGCACCTTCCACCGAGCTAACACAAATGGTCAGTCCATGGCCATTCGCCATTTGGGGGATCGATCTCATTGGACCTTTGCCGATTGCCAAGTCCGAAATCAAATATGCTATTGTTGCTGTTGATTATTTCACTAAATGGGCTGAAGCTGAACCATTGGCTACTATTACCTCTAAAAAGATGATAAGTTTTGTAACTAAAAATATCATTTGCAGGTATGGTGTGCCTCAAAAGATAATCACAGACAATGGTATCCAATTCGAAAGCGAAGAATTCCAGAACTTTTGCAAGTGATTCAAGATCCGAAAAAGCTTCTCAGTAGTGGCTCATCCACAGGCAAACGGGCAAGTGGAAGCAGTGAATAAAATTATCAAATCAACCATCAAAAAACAGCTAGAAAAAGCAAAAGGTGGTTGGGTCGACAAGCTACCACTTGCACTATGGGCGTACATAACTACCCACAAAACTGCGACTGGGCACACTCCATTTTCATTAGCATACAGATCGGAAGCAATGATTCCGGTGGAAATAGAGGTCCCCTCACACAGGAGAATTCACTTCAACCAAGCTGAAAATGAAAAGCTGCAACTTGAAGCACTTGACTTACTTAATGAAAGAAGAAAAGAGGCTGAGCTCAGAGTTGCAGCCCATCAGCAAAGGATAGCCAGACACTTCAATTCCAAAGTTCGTCAACGCAGCTTTGAAATTGGAGATCTAGTCTTGAAAAGGATCATGACAGCAACAGGAGTGTTTGGGTCAAACTGGGAAGGGCCGTATGTCATAGGCAAAAAACTTCTTGATGGCACTTTCAAACTCACAACTGTCGAAGGAGATCCAATCCCGAGAGCCTGGAACAGCAATCACTTGCGTCCATATTTTACTTAAAAGCTATGCTCAAATTTGTAAAATAATTCTGGATGTATCATTCTTGTATTGTAAGCCATTGTAAAATCAGCGTGACTCAGCAATAAGAACTATAAAGTGGATGTAGGCCCAATTCTTGGCCGAACCACTATAAATCTTGTGTCTTCTACTACTATAAAATGTCTGTCTCATTTCGATGTGCAAATATCTTAAATATGTTGCTAAAGTATCGATTTAATATTGTAGGCAATCAAAGCAAAGCTTACCTATTCAACACGTCACAAACCCAAGCGATTCCCATAAATCACTCAACAAACAAATGTCAAGCCACAAAAATTCCAGACTTAATTCCTACACAAGAAGGGCTTACCACAAACGGTTGGTGATTCCACCCAAGGGGGCACCTTCCCAAGATAGAAGGTTTCAGGCCCTTGCTACTTGATTGCAATCGTTTGTGCAAACAGACATCTGGTTAAGTGGCTTGCGTCTGCCCCGTGGATTCACTCAACCATGAAGTACACTTCTCTGGGAAAATCAAATAACTTGCAAAAAGAAAGGAATATGTGCTTGGAGACGATAACAAGGAATCACTGAAGGGCAGTTGATGAAGAGACATGGGCAAGCAGACCAAAACAGCCAGAATGGAATCTTATTTCTGACCCAAGAATGTTGGTGGGACCACCCAAGGGGGCACCTTCCCGAGATAGAAGGTTCCAGGCCCTTATTACTTGATTGCGATCGTTTGTGCAAATAAACATCCAGTCGGGTAACTTGCGTCTGCTCCGTGGATCCACTTAACTGTGAGATGCAACTTCATGGCAAACAAAACAATAAAGCCCTCTCCGGAGGCACAAAGCCCTCTTCGGAGGCACACAAACAAAGACCTCCAACGAGGCAAAAGCCCTCTAACGAGGCACGCCCAAATCGAAATGCTTCTCTCACCCAAGAATGTTGATGGGACCACACAAGGGGGCAGCTTCCCAAGATAGAAGGTTCCAGGCCCTTGTTACTTGATTGCGATCGTTTGTGCAAACGAACGTCCATTTGGGTAGCTTGCGTCTGCTCCGTGGGACCATTTAACTGTGAGAAGGTAACTTTCAGGCAAAACAACAAAAGACCTCTTCGGAGGCACAAGCCCTCTTCGGAGGCACAACTCTTCGGAGGAGTCCTCTTCGGAGGCAAAAGACCTCTAACGAGGCACAAGCCCTCTTCGGAGGCACAACTCTTCGGAGGAGCCCTCTTCGAAGGCAAAAGACCTCTAACGAGGCACAAGCCCTCTTCGGAGGCACAACTCTTCGGAGGAGTCCTCTTCGGAGGCAAAAGACCTCTAACGAGGCAAAAGACCTCTAACGAGGCACAAGCCCTCTTCAGAGGCACAACTCTTCAGAGGAGCCCTCTTCGGAGGCACAAGTCCTCTCCAAGAGGCACACTAAGAAAGCCCTATCCAGAGGCATATCAAACAAAGCCCTCTTCGGAGGCACACTTCTACCCCCAATGGTAAAGTGCCAAATAAAGCCCTCTAATGAGGCACGTCCAAAAATAAAAGTTTTCTTCAAAAGTCCGCTTCACTACAAAAAGTAATCCACTTCTTAGAAAAATAAAAGTGGCCATCTCCAAAAGTTGAAGTGTGTTAACTCTTTCTAAAAAGAAAAGAAAAAGAAGAAAATTTCTCCAATACAAGGCATACTCCACTAAAGCAGAATAATATTTCCTCAAACCGGAAGAATTATTCTCCAAATCAAGAACACAAGCCTTTCCATAATGGAGAAGATTGCAATAAGCCGTGGTATGGGGGCAATATAATACAGCGGCATTAATAAAAACAACGCTCAAGCAACATACCACGAGCTCAATGCAATATCATACAAAGAAAATGAAGAAATTTGTGCAAAAAACAAGGAATAAATGCATTCACAAGTACAGACAAAAATTGTACAAGTAAAAATAGTCATTTTATTCCATACTATAAAATTGTTTACACATGTGCAGGTTTCAAAAAAGCGGGGGCCGGTACCCGCACAATCCCCGGTCGATACAAGTCTCTAGACAAAGGACAAAATAGCAAAACAAGAAGGATAAAAGCCAGACTCATTTCTTCTTCCTCCCGCTGCCTTTTGAGCCTTCACCGAGCCTAATGATTAACTTCTTAGGTCGGCTTGAACTCTTAGGGAAAGAATGAGAGAGTGGTGAAATTGGGTCCTCTTTTGTTTTCCCATCGCCGGCGGAAGTGTCTGCTTTTTCATCATCAGCAGAAGCGCTTTTCTTTTTCTTTGAAGCCCCGTGCTTTCCCCTCTTCTTTGAAGAAGATTCACTGCCTAGAGAAATAAGATCAGAAAGCTTTGTATCATCGGCAGTGAGTCTTTCTGGGGTCCTCTCAACCTCCTCAAGTTCCTCGGCTTTTTTCTCTTGAGAAGCCGCCGGGTCGTCTAAGCCTTGAAGGGCTTCTATTTTTTCTTCTTGAGATCTCGGTTGAGAAGCAGAAGGAGTAACTTGAAGAGGTGAAGGAACAACAGCTGGGGGAGGCAAAGCTTGTGCGACACTTGTTGTTTTCGCTATAGAAGAAGAAAAATTAAAAACATCAGTATTTCCCGCAAAGAGAGGAGATGGTGGCACATCAAGGCTTAAGTAATAAGCAAAAAGTTCATCAAGCTCAGGTGAAGAAAACGAGCAGTCCACTTGAGCCAGATCGGAATTGAAGTTACCTGGAGAGCTTGGTTTGATCACTTCAATTTCATAATCCTGGGCTTCAGTACTTTCTTGGGCCTCTTCTTCAGTGTGAGCAGTTTTAGTTTCAATTTCAGCTTTAGCAGGAGGCGAAGAATGGGAACTTGAGCCAATAATGTCAACGTCGACCGAAGACAAAGGACGGGCTGGGTCGGTCAAAGTTGCCTTCCCTGGACGCTCTCCTTCTGTTACTTTGGCTCGTTGATTTGCAAGTTGTTCTTTCGCTCTCGCGAGGGCGGAACGACCCTCGTCGTCCAAGTAGTTAGCCTCAAAATCTTCTTCGGTGTAGCCGGCATCCTTGAGCACTTCAACCGCTGCTTCACACACTTCAGCCAATGTGATCTCATACTTCGGGCCAAAGAAAGAGAGACTGCCTTTCCCTAAGACGCTAAGAACGTAAAACTCAAAAAGAGTGGAGCTGATGTTGGCCTTGGTTGTTTCGTGCGATTCTTCAGCAGCCGCTTTTCCGGCAATGGCCTCATCACGCTCCTTTTCTGCTTTTGAAAGTTGAGCTTTTAACATGGTAATCTCCAAGTCTTGGGAGCTGACTTTTTCCCGCAGCTGGACGGTATCGTTGCAGTATTTTTCAACAACATGTTGTTCCGCCTCAAGTTTGGTCTCGGCATCTCTCTGAGCAGCATGCGCATCTCTCACTTGCTTTTGAAAAACCTCTTCCTTTTGAGAATGGTAAGCGGAAGAGGTAGCAAGGTCCTCCTTAAGTTTCTTAACTTCGGCCTCAAGCTCCTCATTGTAAGCAGTGATGCTCTTCATTTCCGCATCATGCTGATCAAGAGTTTTCTGCCACTCAGACTTATCATTTTCCATAGTTAGCATAGCCTCAAGATTTGCACGGTTGACTTTTTGGAGTTCATCGACCAGTTTTTGCCAGCTGGACATTCTTTCGATATCCAGCTTTACAGCATCAAGATTTCGCAACATGGCTTGTTTGTCGATCGGTACCAAATCCAAATCAAAACGCACTCCTTTTAGACACCAGTTCGGGAATCGGCCGTGGAGTGTAGGCGGAGGCTTCTCGACTTGGTAGGGAGGCCTATTGATGATTGATTGGATATCAGTTCTTTTGAGGGCAGGAGAGCTGGAGGGGATGTCTAAAGAGATAGAAGCAGCAGGCACTTTAGAGATTTCAGAAGAAGACTTGACGTCGAGTTTGGCCCGCTTGCTTGGATCCTCGGTTATGTGACTCTTTCCCCTATCATCGTGAGACTTTCTTTTGTGAGAGTCATCATCTCTTGGGGAGGAGTCATGGTGGTCATCTTTTCTTCCATACCGCTCCTCGTAAGCCTTCCTCTCACGAGCTTTCCTAGCCGCTCGTTCCTCATCAGTTTCCCTGAGGGCAGAGAGATAGCGCCGGGGATCATAAAAGTCACGCTTTCCGTAGCGTTGAAAATCATCATAATACGAGCCGCTTCGTCCCATTGGAGAATCTGAAAATGAAAAAAGAGATAGAATTTAGAAGTCTCCAGAAAAAGGAAGTTAAGTGCAAGTAACTGCTAAAAATCCTAAGTGTGTGTGGCGTGCAAACTACGCGCGTCAAGCTACAAACCACTCTTCAGCTTAGGAGTGATGTTGGCTTTTGCAATAGGGGTCAACTCTTGGGTTGACGGAAGTGGTCGCAAGACAGATGTTGCTTCAACCGATGGAGAGACAAGCTTAGAAGCAGTAGTATCATCTTTAAAAAGCTCTTGAGAAGTCACCATAAAATCACTTAACCCCCAAAGATGTCGTCACCGTCATGCCCAACCGAGTGAGTCACACCAGCAGTGCCTTCTTCAGCATGCTCAGCGCTTTTTGTGGCAGAACTTTTGATGCAGCGCACTGTGATAAGTCGCGTTCCTTAAGTCGCCAGCGACCTACTGATCTCCGACCTAACGAGCTCCGACCTAACGAGCTCCGACCTAGCGAGCTCCGACCTAACGAGCTCCGACCTAGCGAGCTCCGACCTAACGAGTTAAGTCGCTCACCAGCGCATTCGTTAAGTCGCAAATTCCAGAAGCTGATTCCTTATGTCGCAAGCCCTTAGGTCACGTGAAGCTATGCATCTTCTTAAGTCGCAATTCCTTATGTCGTGTAAAAGCTGAGTTGCCTTATGTCGCTTATGTTGTTAAGGTGTGGATATTGTAAGTCGTATGTCGTTGTTCTTCTGCCATTTGTTGTATGTGTGTAACTCGTACTTTGTTATGTCGTTAAGTTGCGTACTGTTATGTGTCGTGAGTTTTGAGTCGCGTGTGCTGAGTCGTGTAGATGTGTTGTAATCCCTATAAATAGGGGTGTGATGTCATTGTAAAAAGGTGGTTGAATTTTAAATAAAATTTGGTTTGTGCTTCTTGCCTCCATTAAAATTGGTAGTTGAGTGTTATCTCCTATCTCCACCTTCGGCATTCGAGTGTGCTCGAATCAACGATTGTTGAAGCCAATTCACGGAATCAAGTGCGCTTGATCAACGTTCGAAGAATTGTAGATCTTCTCTCACGACATCGTGCGCGATCAACGTGTCGAAGATTGCTAGAACCTGGCATCTTCGTGTTCAACGGATTTGGGCATTTGGGTATTCTTAAATTCACCGATTTATCATCGATTCACCGATTATTTCCGCTAATCGTGTGAGATCCTGGACGAATTCGATTTACATCGTCAAATTAGCTTCCTTGGCTGCATCATTTTTGGTATCAGAGCTAGATCGCAAGAAGTTTTCATCATTTGGAGATCGGATTTGCATTGTTGAGATGTTTGGTGTTCATTGTGATCATTGTGAAGTTGCAACAAGTTGGGAGTTTCGATCCATATCATTTTGGATCAAAGTTCGGAAAGTGTTTGAATTTTGCTCGTTGGGATTTTTGCGCGCCGAAGTGAAGTTTGAAATTCCACGCCATATTGAAGTTGCGCGCCTTATCGTCTTAGGTCATGCACGTTGGTTTGCGCCTTAGGTCGTGAACATTTTGCTAAGTCGTTGGCCGAGGTAGTTGAAGTTTGGGAAGTGCACCTTTGCATAAGTCGTGCTCAAATTGAAGTTTGGAGAGTAGCGACCTAGAGCTTGGAGGGTCGAGATTGTCCATTGATTTGTGAAAGCCGTGTATCATTTTTCGTGAAGTGTTCGTGTTAGCAGTGTGAAGTTTGAATTTTTGAAGATTTGTTTGAAGTTCAATCATGCCACCAAGACGAGCTCAACGTCATCGCAATGTTGATGCTTTGTATGGAAGAGAAGAGGCCGATGAAATGGAGCAACGAATCAACGAGAATTTCAATGAGAAGTTGAATGAGGGGATTGGTCGATTAGAGAGAATGATGCTTGAAATGAATCAAAGTAGAAGAAGGGTTTCACCTGAATCGAGCCATGGGGGAAATAGAGTTTCACCACATTCAGATCGGGAGAGAAGAGAAGATCATGATCGTAGAAATGTTGACGATCGTGATAGGAATGTTGATGATCGAAATCGGAGAGATGTGGATGATCTTGATCGAAGGAATGTAGATCGAAGGGATGTTGGTGGTAGAAATGGTGGTGGTAGAGATGTTGGTGGTCATGATAGACATTGATATGCATCAGATTTTGATGAGGAGTTTGATGGTGGTAGTGTTCATGGTCGAAATCGAAGTCAAGGAAGAAATCATTCAGAGTATGATCACAAATGGGAGTCCGGAATGAAAATTGAAATTCTAGAGTTTAAGGGTGGTATGCAGGCTGAAGAATTTCTAGATTGGTTATCTAATGTTGAAGAGATCTTTGATTTCAAGGAGGTTCCGGAAGATCGTCGAGTGAAGTTGGTTGCTACTAGGTTGAGAGGGAGAGCTATGGCATGGTGGCAGCAAACCAAACTTACACGAGAACGGATGGGAAAGACGAAGATTGTTGCTTGGGAGAAAATGAAGAAGATGATGAAGGCTACATTCTTGCCTTACAATTATCAATCACTCATGTATCGGAGGTTGTAGAATCTGAGGCAAGGGACGAAGACTGTTAATGATTATGCGGATGAGTTTTATCAACTGATTGCTCGAAATGACATTATGGAGACGGAGGAACAATTGACTGCTAGGTTTGTTGGGGGGTTGAGGATCCAGATCCAGGATATGGTAAATATGTTTGACCCTAGATCTGTGGCTGAAGCGCACCAGAAGGCGTTGGCTTGGGAGAAGCAGGGAAGACGAGGAGGTGGTGTGTTTCCAAGTTCCAATACTCAGAGCAAGGCTGCTAGTGGGAGTTCCAATGTTTCTAAAGATGTCAGTAAACCAGTTGTGAATGAAGTTGCGAAGACGAAGGTCAACAACAGTTTCAAGTGTTATAATTGCCTGGAAGTGGGTCACAAGAGTAATGAATGCCCAAAACCGAAGAGGCGAGCTATGATTGCTGAAGTGGAAGGTGAGGATGTTGATGAAGGTTATTCTAGTCCAGTTGAGGAGGATTAACAGGATATCGCGTCGGGAGATGAAGGATGCAATCTAATGTTGAGGAGATCATGTTTGACACCGAAGCAGGAAGAGGAGGCTAGTTGGTTGAGGAGTAATATCTTTCAGTCGACATGCACTATACTGGGGAAGGTGTGTAAATTTGTGATTGACGCGGGAAGTTGTGACAATATCATTTCTACCGAAGTTGTGAGAAAGTTGAAGTTGAAGACGGAGAAGCATCCAAATCCTTACAAGTTAGCGTGGTTAAGGAAAGGAGGAGAGGTGAAGGTGGACAGGCGAGTTCATGTTCCATTTTCTATTGGGAAGAAGTATAAAGATGAGATCTGGTGTGATGTGGTGGAGATGGATGTTTGTCACTTGCTTTTGGGAAGACCATGGCAGTATGACCGAGCAGTGCAACATGATGGTCGAACCAATAGCTACAGCTTTATGTTTGAGGGTACTAAGATCATTTTAGTTCCGAAGAAGAGACATCAAGGAGAGAGCAAGTCAGAAGAGATTGAGGAGCTGAAAACTTTGTTGACTTTGAAGGAGTTTGTTGAAGAAGTAGAGGAGAGCCCAGAGGTGTTCTTATTGATTGGACATGAAGCTACTGAATCTGTTGAAGTTCCAGAGAAAGTAAAGCTAGTGTTGGAAGAATCAGAGATGTGTTTCCTGAAGAGTTGCCAAAGGAGTTACCACCGTTGAGAGATATTCAGCATCAGATTGATCTTGTGCCAGGGGCGGCATTACCTCACAGGCAACATTACAGGATGAGTCCTAAGGAGCATGAGGAACTGAGAAGGCAGGTGGAGGAGTTGTTAGAACAAGGGCGTGTTCAGGAGAGCTTGAGTCCTTGTGCAGTGCCAGCCTCATTGGTACCGAAGAAGGATGGGACTTGGTGGATGTGTACGGACAACCGGGCTCTAAACAAGATCACTGTGAGATACATGTTTCCTATGCCGAGGTTCGATGATTTGATTGATCAGTTGAGTGGGGCTGTTGTGTTCTCAAAGATTGACTTGAAGAGTGGATACCATCAGATTCGTATTAGATCGAGTGATGAGTGGAAGACTGCTTTTAAAACTAGGGAAGGTCTATACGAATGGCTGGTTATGCCTTTTGGCTTATCAAATGCTCCTAGTACTTTTATGAGAGTGATTAACTAGATTTTCAGACCATTTATTGGGAAGTTCGTAGTAGTTTACTTTGATGATATTTTGATCTATAGTGGGAGTATGGAAGAGCATATCCAGCATTTGCGAGAAGTGCTGTTGATTTTACGACAGGAGCAATTCTATGCAGCAACGAAGAAGTGCATGTTCATGACGCATAGTGTTTTGTTTCTGGGATATGTTCTGTCGAAGGAGGGTATTCAAGTGGATGAAAGCAAAGTGGAAGCTGTCAGGAGTTGGCCATAACCCAAGACAATTACTGAAGTGAGGAGTTTTCATGGGTTGGTATCTTTTTATCGAAGATTCATTCCGCATTTTAGCAGTGTGATGGCACCTGTAACCGATTGCATGAAAGGAAAAAAGTTCGTGTGGACAGAGGAAGCAGAGTTGGCTTTTGAGAAGATCAAGACACTTTTGACGACAACACCCATTCTGGTACTGCTAGATTTTCAGATATTGTTCGAGTTACACACTGATGCTTCGAAGGTTGGGATTGGTGGAGTATTGAGTCAGAATGGGAGACCAGTTGCTTATTTCAGTGAGAAGTTGTCTGGAGCCAAGTTGAGATATAGCACTTATGACGTGGAGTTTTACGCAATTGTTCAAGCTGTGAAGCACTGGAGGCATTATCTGTTTCAGAAGGAGTTTGTTCTTTATACGGATCATGAAGCTTTGAAACATTTGCAAGGGCAGGACAAAAGTTCAGCTAGACACGTTTCATGGGTCGGTTTACTTTTGTTATAAAGCACAAATCAGGGGTGATGAATCGTGTAGCTGATGCCTTGAGCAGGAGGAATCATTTGTTGACGACGATGAAGGTTGAAGTGACAGGATTTAAACTATTGCCAGAGTTGTTTGAGGAAGATCCTTACTTTGCGAAGATTGTTGAGAAAGTCAAGGATGGGAGTACTAATGAGTTTGTGTTGGTAGATGGATTCTTATTCAAGGGGAATCGATTGTGCGTACCAGATTGCAGCTTGAGAATGAAAATTGTAAAAGAGTTGCATGAAGAAGGACATGTTGGTCGGGATCGCACATTGCAGTTGATTTCTCAGTCTTATTATTGGCCCTCGATGAAGCGGGAAGTTGAAAAGTTTGTTCGAAGATGTCATGTTTGTCAAACTTCGAAAGGGACAGCTACAAATGCGGGTTTGTATATGCCTTTACATGTTCCTACAAAACCGTGGGTTGATGTAAGCATGGATTTTGTGTTGGGCTTGCCGAGGACTCAATGGGGAAATGACTCTATATATGTTTCGGTGGACCGTTTCTCGAAGATGGTACATTTTGTTGCTTGTAAGAAGACGGCAGATGCAATCCATGTGGCACAGTTGTTCTTTAGAGAGATCTATCGCTTGCATGGTTTACCAGAATCAATAGTTTCGGACAGGGATACCAGATTTCTGAGTCATTTTTGGATGAGTCTATGGAGAATGGTTGGGACGAAGCTGAAATTCAGTAGTGCTTATCATCCACAGACAGATGGACAGACTGAAGTTGTGAACAGATCCCTGGGTAATATATTGCAATGCCTTGTGAATGATAATTTGAAGAGTTGGGATTCGAAGCTATGTCAAGTTGAATTTGCACACAACCATGCAGTTAATTGTAGCACTGGGTTCAGTCCATTCCAGGTTGTTTACTCAACTATTCCTAAAGGACCATTGGGTTTATCTGTAGTACCACAGCAGAAAGGAGTGATCAAACGAGCTAGTGATTTTGTGAATGAATTGCAAGAGTGTCACAAGGTTGTGCAGGAACGATTGCTTAAGGCGAATGAGAAATATAAGCAATCCGCGGATATTAAACGACGACATGTTGACTTCAAAGAAGGAGATTTTGTATATGCAGTATTGACCAAGGATCGATTTCCTGTTGGTACTTACAACAAACTAGCTGCTAGAAAGATTGGTCCTTTGGAAATCGTAAAGAAGATTAATGAGAATGCTTATCAGTTGAGATTGCCGGATCATATCCATACTGCTGACGTTTTCAACGTCAAACACTTGATTCCATATCTTGATAATAAGCATGTCGAAGAAGAGAAAAGTGTGAATTCAGGGACGAATTCTTTTCAACCAGGGGAGGATGATGCAGCGCACTATGATAAGTCGCGTGCCTTAAGTCACCAATGACCTACCGATCTCCGACCTAACGAGCTCTGACCTAATGAGCTCCGACCTAATGAGCTCCGACCTAGCGAGCTCCGACCTAGCGAGCTCCGACCTAACGAGCTCCGACCTAACGAGCTACGACCTAGTGAGTTAAGTCGCTCACCAGCGCATTCTTTAAGTCGCAGATTCCAGAAGCTGATTCCTTATGTCGCAAGCCCTTAGGTCGCGTGAAGCTGTGCATCTTCTTAAGTCGTGATTCCTTAAGTCGTGTAGAAGCTGAGTTGCCTTATGTCGCTTATGTTGTTAAGGCGTGGATATTGTAAGTCGTATGTCGTTGTTCTTCTGTTATTTGTTATATGTGTGTAACTCGTACTTTGTTATGTCGTTAAGTTGCGTACTGTTATGTGTCGTGAGTTTTGAGTCACGTGTGCTGAGTCGTGTAGATGTGTTGTAATCCCTATAAATAGGGGTGTGATGTCTTTGTAAAAAGGTGGTTGAATTTTAAATAAAATTTGGTTTGTGCTTCTTGCCTCCATTAAAATTGGTAGTTGAGTGTTATCTCCTATCTCCACCTTCGGCATTCGAGTGCGCTCGAATCAATGATTGTTGAAGCCAATTCACGGAATCAAGTGCGCTTGATCAACGTTCAAAGAATTGTAGATCTTCTCTCACGGCATCGTGCGCGATCAACGTGTCGAAGATTGCTAGAATCCGGCATCTTCGTGATCAACGGATTTGGGTATTTGGGTATTCTTAAATTCACCGATTTATCATCGATTCACCGATTATTTCCGCTAATCGTGTGAGATCCTGGACGGATTCGATTTACATCGTCGAATTCGCTTCCTTGGCTTCATCAACTTTCCTTCTCCGTCCCCTCATCAACTTCCGTGGCGACCTTCCCGGGATGTTGAGGGAGTTCCTCTTCTTCGATAACCGAGAGGGGCTTAAACTTGCCGAAAAACTCTGTACCCTCAGCAGAACCGGAGCATTTTATCAATGAAGCCTCTGTGACAAGTTCTTTCGACGCAAGTTCTTTTGCGGGGGCTGGGGCATCAGATGTTTCCGGTTGAGAAGCAGGGGCATCGCGAGGCGTAAGGGATCGGGTAGGATGTAAAAGGCCAAATTGGTGTAGAAATTCATCTTTCAAAAGAAATTTGATACTCCTCTCTTCGACGGCTACATCACAGAGCCTTTCAAAAGTTGGCTTGTGACTGGAGTCTTTGGAAGGGGGAGGAAGTGCTACAAGAGTAAAAATGAAGTTAATACTTGACAACTCGAATTCTGAAAGGCTCAAAAATGGAGTGAATGAAGATAGACAATCTTACTTCCTATTCTCCAGATGTCGTAGAATCCTGGAGGGCAACGAACGAAGAAAAACTGATTCAAAAAACCATGGGCGCTTTTAGGACGATCAGCGATTAGTTTACGGTTCATGGCGCTCCTCACAAGTACAATAGAAGGATGATCTTTATTCTTCGCAAACGTGCACAAATAGCAAATCTCTTCAAAGCTCGGAAGACGGTCGAGTGTCCTCCTAAACAGTACACACAGTCCCATCAAGATGGCGTAGCCATTGGGATGCAACTGGAAAGGAGAGATAGTTAATCGGAGAAGGAGCTGTCGAAGAAAATCGTTAAAGGGAGGAATAGCTCCACTCGCGCACATCTGACGATTAACTGCGATAAAACCAAGAGGTGGTCTGTCAGCGGTATCGTTTACCCCAGGAAGCAGAGCGTCTGCTTCAGCAATACCGAACTGAACACATAACTGACTGAACACCCGTTGATTCAGAGTGGTTGAAGTTCTTTCCGGGGGATCATCCAAGGGATTAGCTATTGGGAAGACCTCTCCAGCTTGCCCTACTATCTCTTCTTGTTGAGAAGTCATTCTACACAAGGAACTGGACATTCAAATATGAAGGTGCACGTTTCCTAAAAGCGTGTGAAGTGTTGTGCAAAGCTACTGAAATAACAAGTAAATAAATTAAAACTTGAAATAGTACTGATTTATGTACGTCAATTCAGGAAGTTTCAAGGCTTGTTATTAGATCAAAGTTAAGTGTAGTATCAATGCAGAAAATATTTAGCAATAAGCAGTTATAACTGTATGCATTTTGCGTTGATGCTTCATTTAAATCAGTCGATTCACATCACTTCATCTTTAATCAGATTCATACTATTTTACTTAAGTAAAATATCATTTCTTTGATCTAATCCATCACTCGATGTAGACAGTCGATGATGAGTATATTCGTCCCATTCGTCTGCAAATGTTGTGTTTAACAGGCTAATTAGCATTAAAGTTAATGTAATCTGTAAAGAAGTGCAACAAGTTCAGGTAGGTCATCTCGGCAGTTCAAGTTGAAAATTCAAGTTAAGTGCTGTAAATTTTTGCAAGTAGTCAAGCTCAAGCGACTTAGCATAGGTCGAAGCTTCCTTAAGTCGCACTGTTTAAGTCAGAAAGTTCAGCAATGTCATGTTCCTACGAGTTAAAAAGTGCCCAAGTCAAAGAGTTCAAGGCATGAAACTTCAGGTCAAGGCAGTGCAAATTTGTCTAAGTAATAGCTCGTTCAGATGTAACCGCGACCTAAACTTTATGTCGCAAAGAGTTAGGTTGCAGATTTGTTAAGTCGTTCGGCTTCCCTTTAGTCACGAGGGTTCTTAGGTCGTTCGATTCACTAGGTCGCTCCTGAAGTAGCTCGGCGATATCAAGCTATCTCCCATTAAAAAACCTAAGTCCTATTCTCCAATCACACTTTGCCATGCGTCCACCACTGTTGCATCGCTCAAAGCACCACGGCGTAACCCGCTATCCACTAACCTGTTAACCTCACATCTCCTCGTCTTCTCCAAACACCTAAAACCCCATTATCTCCTCCAAATTTCCAGAAATCGTTACTAACTCCACAAATTCAAACATTTACCAAATAACTATGTGAAACCCTAAGCCGATTCATTTTCAAAGCAATCATCAATGATTCAACAAAAATCTGAGGGTGAGTCATAGTATAGTCTTATGACATGATAACAAAAATTGTATGGAACAGATTATGGAGGAATCGATGGTAAACGCGGCGAATAGATGATCGGAATTACCTAAATTCACTGTTGGAATCGAGGATTGGAGATGAAAAAGAGAAGATTTCGTGTTAATCTTTGAGCTCGAATGCAGCAATGGCGGCAGGGTGTAAGCAATAAAGTGAATAGGACAAAGCGAGTTAAACAACTTATAGGCGGGAAAGGTTGAATTCGAATCGGCTTAAAACGACCTAACAACTCAAGCGGCTCACGACCTAACAACTCAAGCGACTCACGACTTAGCAACTCAGATGGCACGAGTTAAAAAGTGTCGAAGCACACGACCTAGTCCCTAGGCATATACTTTGAGGGGCAAGTGTTAACACCACTTTTTCAACGACCCAGCACTCAGCGGTCTACGACTTACCGATCTAAAGGACTCAAGCGACTTAAGCAACTCAAGGCTTCAGCGACCTAACGACTTAGCGAGCTAAGAGACCCACCGGCTCAACGATCTACAAGCTAGCGACCTAACGAGATAAGAAGGCTATGGCCTAACACCAGAAGATCTCCCGCGACCTAACTCCAGAAAGCGACCTAGCGACCTAACGAGTTAGCGACCTAGCGACCTAGCAATTCAGGAGAAGGGAATGACTTAACATGCTCCAGAGTAAAGCCATACGACTTGCCTCTTCTATTAGGTCGCTCACGACCTAATCCGACCGAGATAACTTCTGTATTCACAATATTAGGTCGCTCACACCCAGTATCTCACCCAAAATGGCTCCACTAAGTCGCCAACGACTTAAGCAAACTTGGGATGACCCTTAGGTCGCTCGCGACCTACGACCTACCTCCAGATTTTCCCTATAAATACCCCGCCTACTCCATATTCAGGGGGACTTTTCGAGACTTTGAGGTGCCGGAACTCTGCTGCATTCACGACTTCTACAACACCTCTACTACCAAAAGCATTCCAAACTACTTAAAGAAAAGATCAACTACATTCAAGATGGATTTCAGAATCTCTTTTGCATTTTAGTGCTAATTACTTGTATCGATTGTTGAGTAATCGAAGGAATTCTTGTAAAACTTATAATCGAACTTGTGATAAAGAAGATAAAGTGGACGTAGGCTTGATTTTGAGCCGAACCACTATAAAAACTGCTGTCTCTTTACTTTTACTGCAATTATTTGCTTGTTTTAGTTCCCGTACCAATGGGTGGTGCTTTCACTTTACTAATATTCACACCGGGGTGTTAGTGTACATTTTTGCGTTAACACATAGCCATAACTATGATAGAGAATTTCTAGAACCAATCAAAAATCCATATCCAGGTTCACCGTCGAAAATCGAGCGAAAAATCCTAACTCGGATCGATATACTATCTCGAAATTCTGTGCTTGAATCTGGATCAAATCGTTATGCGAATAGAATAATATACGTACATCCTACGTATTTATCATTATTTATTATTAGCTAAATCGATTCTCTTTTACTTTACATTAATTTATATTTCTATTCACTCATTCACAATTGCTTCCAATTTCCATTTGGGTTAACACTTCAATTCTTATCTCAATTGGTATTCAATTATAGACAGTTTGCACTCTAACCAGCTTATATTTAGAAAATAGCTTGAAAAGTTTAAAATATATAAGTAGTTGTAAAATAGCAATAAAATAGTTAAGTAATTATAAAATAGTTGTGAAACAGTCAAATAGTTTTTAGAATAGTTAAATAGTTGCAAAATAGTTATAAAATAGTAATTAGTTTTTAAAGTAGTTGTTGTTATCCCACTTTTTGGCAAAGCTGAGATACCCAAAAATTAGTTGGAAATCGATAATAACAAATCATTAATATCAACTATGCGTTATGGGATAATCATGGATATCGATGAATTTTGTCCGAGTCCGGATCGGGCTGCAATTAACAAGACATGGCAAGCAAAGCCATGGAAGCCAACCTTCAAAATCTCCGGTTAATTAGAGTTCGTATGGACAAGATATGATCGATTCAAATTAGATAAAGTATGTCGTTTGTATCCATCAATCTTTGTTTTGTTTGAATCCATCAGGTTCTACATATTTCGAATCGATCGGGTTCGAACCGATCAAATAGACATCGCCTCACTCTGTTCGAATCCATCAGATTCGTATCCATCAGGAAATCATGGCATTGGCTTGTTCGAGTCGAGTGGTTTCGTATCCACCATAATGGCGCCACCTTCATGCAATTCGTATCCATCTCGTGCGTATCATGCCGACGCATCGATATTGTTTGCATCCTTCTAAACCGCGCATTTCGTATCGATCCCCAAACAGCCATTTCGTATCGATCGATCGATGGTCGAATCAATGTGAAACATAACCACAGTTGCTCGATGCGAATAAGATAAAGAACGATGCAAATGCTATCGATGCAGAGTCAACGCGAACAAGATGCAATATGACTTAAACTTCAATCTTGGAGCGAACGAAGTGCAAGCAACCCAGTCAACACGCCACAGAGATCAGATCGCTCCAGGAAATTAGCGCCACATCACTGCGCGCGCGTGCTTCTGACCAATGTGACAGGAATGGATACAAAATCATGGTTTCAAGCTCGGCAACATACGAAAATGGCAATCTCGTATCGATCATATCTCACGAACCACAGATCCAAATGCAACAAAATTTTCACAGTAGCTTGTGTGCAAGGTAAAGAATTTCCCTGCCAAGTTTCAACTCGATTTGAGCATTTTTTGATCGATACGAAGTTGTTTCGAATCGATCCCAGATGGAGTCGAAACTTGGTGGGACCGGGCGCGTGGGCCCACTCACGTGCCTAGAAAAGTCTCCCGAAGTTTGAGCGCGATCTCAACCTCCTACGCCTATAAATAGCCCCCTGAAGCCTACAGAGAAGGGACCTTTTGGCGGACCGACACCCAGACTCTGCCGGATTCAACTCTACTTTTTTCCATTGCTGCTATACTTGAATTCATTCATTATATCTGCTGTAATCATCTGTAATCAGCAAAGAACATCAATAAAAGATAAAAATCATTGAAGTGGATGTAGGCCGGAGATAGCCGAACCACTATAAATCTCGTGTTCTTGTGATTTATTTCTGGATTGCTGTTTATTGCTAGCTTAGATCTGAGATTTGTGTCTGAATATTGCTGATTTGTATTCATACACTGGTGCTTTCACAATACTTGGGGTTTGTGACCATTTTTGGAGCAAACACTTTGGTGCTTTCACTGAGAAGCAACTAGCGCCCGCTACGAAAGATTTGAAGTTCATATTTGAAAGCTTGAAGATTTGAAAGACAATGACTCGACAAACAAGACAAAGGGCTGAGAGAAGCCAACAAGGAGGAAGTCAAGAGGCATCCTCTGGTGCTGGAGAAGAACCAGCTTCGATCTACATCACTAGAGACGAAATGGAGACCATGACCAATCTGATGCACGAAAGAATGATGAAAAGCCAACAAGATATGCTGCAGAATTTCTTTGAACAAATGAGAGCCGCGGGAGTACAGAACCTAGGACCAGCTACAACGGCTGTGAATGCAGAACCAGAAGGCAGTCAACAAGGACTTGGTGGAAGACCCTCAGGATTCGATACTAGAAGGCCTACAGATGGAGCTCAACAAGCTGGAGCCAACGCTGATGCTAACGGGCCACACGAAGAATACGTACCAGAATACCCTTCAAGACCAAGAGGGCAACCTCAGGATGGAGATGAAAAGATGGCTGGATTAGTGCGACGAATCATGAGAGGAGGATTGTCTAGCGGAGGGTTGGACGAAGTCAGTCGGAGTCCGTTCACTCCAAATATCAGGAATGCAAGAAACCCTCCAAAGTTCAAACTACCAACGCTGGATCCGTATGATGGGAAGTCGGATCCGACCATGCATATTACCAGATACATTAAACACATGGAAGTACTGGGAGCATCAGAGGAAGTGATGGCATGATGTTTCCCTTTATTTTTGTCAGACTTGGCTGCACTTTGGTTCAGGCAATTAAAGACTGGATCGATCAGGACATGGGGCGAGCTTGTAGATTGCTTCATGGAACAATTTAGGGTCCATGTGACAAGACCCAAGAGTGTGATGACTTTAGCTTCGATAAATCAAAGGACCGGAGAGTCCATAAAAGGTTTTCTGCTGCGATTCAATGCAACGGTGGCTTCTGTAGATCACCCGGATCCATCGATGATTTTGATGGCGGCGGTGGCAGGAGTTGGAGAAGACACCGAATTCAAAGATTCATTGACAAGAGAACCACCACAAGATCTTGGAGAGTTTTACCATGAAGCTGATAAATTCATTCGATTAGAAGAATCACGAGCCGAGAGGCAGGAAGTAAATGCTGCACAAGGCAAAGGAACCGCCAGGGAACAGTCCAGGGCAGACAAAGGAAAAAGAAAGCAGGATGACGCACATGATGGTCCTGATAAACGGAAGAAATTCCGAGAGCCTAGATTCAGGCAATACATAGATTTGACGGCAAGCCTAGAAAGGATTTACACTGAAACTCGGGGGCAACTCCCCTATCGAAAACCACCCAGGAGAGATCCCACGGAGCGGGAACGCAGGACTGGAAAATACTGCCTATTCCATGAGCTGGATGGGCACACTACCGATGAATGCCACCACCTAAGGGATGAGGTGGAAGAGCATGCCAGGAGTGGTAGACTGCCATAATATACCAAGGAATGGGCAGCGACAGTAAGACCTGAACAAACATCGCCTCCACCTAACAGGAATGATCCTGGATCGGGATCGCGACTCGTCATCAACTGATTGTGATGGCAAGGGCCAAGTTCAAGATTTGGACTTTGGTCGATTAGTTTTCTTAGATTGGATTTCCAAAATAAAACGGCTATCCCACTTACTCATGTACGGGAACCGGAGAGATCCCTAGGCATGCTCTGAGATGGAGATAGGCCAATCTGCCCGGAGAGGCAATGTTTAGTTTTTTCCTGATGTTTAAGATTGAATGTCTAGGATCTAAATTTAATAAATTAACTTGAATTTCTTGAAATAAACCTTTGACCGGAGAGTTAAAGGATAAGTATTAAATACCAATATAAAAATGATCGCTTTATGACCCTACCCGGAGAGACGGGGTCCGGAGTGCAAGAAGTGGGTTGCTTCGCCGGAGAGCGACAAGATCGACTCACTTAAACATCGTTTCCTATTCACCGGAGAGTGATTGGATCGGGATTCGATAAGAGCCCAGAGAGGCTATGATCGGCCTAAAGATTTTGGCCAAGACATCGCTTAATGTTCAGAGATGCTGAACCGGAGTGCAGGGGGTGTAGCCGCTTCGCCGGAGAGCGACAGGATCGGCTCACTCAACGTTGTTTCCCCTTCACCGAAGAGTGATAGGATGGAATCCAGCAAGAGCCCAGAGAGGCTACGATCGGTCCAGAACGACCAAGACATCGCTATACGCCCTAGCTGGGGCCAGAGTGCAAGGGATAGAAAGCAACGCCAGAGCGCAATAGGATCTTTCTATTCAATTGCTGAGTCTAGAATGGGCTTGGCAAGGGTCCGGAGTGACCATCGATAGTCCGGAGAGACTTTAGAATTCCATTCTTAACTTCCACTGGAAGAAATTGATAACGACTCGGCTTAGAACAGCCATGGACTTGATTGATAACACTATAGCTATGAATGACACATGAGCCCACAGCATTTGATCTGAAGTTATTCAAAACACACCTTTTACAAAAAGGCATGTTTTGGGGGGCAAAATGTTATCCCACTTTTTGGCAAAGCTGAGATACCCAAAAATTAGCTGGAAATCGATAATAAAAAATCATTTATATCAACTATGCGTTACGGGGTAATCATGGATATCGATGAATTTTGTCCGAGTCCGGAACGGGCTGCAATTAACAAGACATGACAAGCAAAGCCATGGAAGCCAATGTTCAAAATATTAGGTTAATTGGAGTTCGTATGAACAAGATATGATCGATTCAAATTAGATAAAGTATGTCGTTCGTATCCATCAATCTTTGTTTTGTTCGAATCCATCAGGTTCTACATATTTCGAATCGATCGGGTTCGAACCGATCAAATAGACATCGCCTAACTCTGTTCGAATCCATCGAATTCGTATCCATCAGGAAATCATGGCATTGGCTTGTTCGAGTCGAGTGGTTTCGTATCCACCAAAATGGCGCCGCCTTCATGCAATTCGTATCCATCTCTTGCGTATCATGCCGACGCATCGATATTGTTTGCATCCTTCTGAACCACGCATTTCGTATCGATCCCCAAACAGCCATTTCGTATCGATCGATCGATGGTCGAATCGATGCGAAACATAACCACAGTTGCTCGATGCGAATAAGATAAAGAACGATGCAAATGCTATCGATGTAGAGTCAACGCGAACAAGATGCAATATGACTTAAACTTCAATCTTGGAGCGAACGAAGCGCAAGCAACCCAGTCAACACGCCACAGAGATCGGATCGCTCCAGGAAATTAGCGCCACATTACTGCGCGCGCGTGCTTCTGACCAATGCGACAGGAATGGATACGAAATCATGGTTTTGAGCTCGGCAACATACGAAAATGGCAATCTCGTATCGATTATATCTCACGAACCACAGATCCAAATGCAACAAAATTTTCACAGTAGCTTGCGTGCAAGGTAAAGAATGTCCCTGCCAAGTTTCAGCTCGATTTGAGCATTTTTTGATCGATACGAAGTTGTTTCGAATCGATCCCAGATGGAGTCGAAGCTTGGTGGGACCGGGCACATGGGCCCACTCACATGCCTGGAAAAGTCTCCCGAAGTTTGAGCACGATCTCAACCTCCTACGCCTATAAATAGCCCCCTGAAGCCTACAGAGAAGGGACCTTTTGGCGGACCGACGCCCAGACTCTACCGGATTCAACTCTACTTTTTTCCATTGCTGCTATACTTGAATTCATTCATTGTATCTGCTGTAATCATCTGTAATCAGCAAAGAACATCAATCAAAAATAAAAACCATTGAAGTGGACGTAGGCCGGAGATAGCCGAACCACTATAAATCTCGTGTTCTTGTGATTTATTTCTGGATTGCTGTTTATTGCTAGCTTAGATCTGAGATTTGTGTTTGAATATTGCTGATTTGTATTCATACACTGGTGCTTTCACAATACTTGGGGTTTGTGACCATTTTTGGCGCAAACAGTTGTAAAATAGTAATTAGTTTGTAAAACAGATGTAAAATAGTAATTAGTTTGTAAAACAGATGTAAAATAGTAATTAGTTTCAAAATAGTTGTAAAATAAGTATAAGATAGTTTGGCTTTAAAAAGAAAGGTTGTATATAGTAAATAGCTTGGAAAAATAGGTTTATATTAAAACAATTTATTTTGAAAATAGTCCAGAGCCAAACTGTTAAATTTCCCAAACTCCCATTCCAATCAATTTCCAATTCAGGTTGTTCTTATTTAACTTCCCCTAAGTTAAATTCAATTTAATCCAGTCAACTTTACCCAATTTGAATTCCCATTTCAAATTTTAAACTTTATATTAATAATCTTCCCACTTATAAGTTCAAAAACTTATCACTTTGGGTTTTCATATCTCATTCCAAGGAAAAAATTTAAAACTCAACACATAGAGTTTATTTCAAATCATCTTTGATATTATGTATATCCTTATTTATACATATTTATTTCCTTTACATACCAAGTTATACCTTAAATTTTTAAACCACTTTTGGTTTTAATTCAAAACAAATTTCTTTAAAACAATTTCAAGTTTTCTAGATTTAGATTTAAAACTTCACAATTTTAAATTATCTTCAATTCCAATTTATAAGTCATACTCACCTAAAAGTTTACTTCCCTAAAACATTTCATTTTGCTTAATCATTAACAACATTTCACTATTAAACATAACAACCATTTATGATAATAACCAAGATTATCATATCTGGAAACCAATTCATTATTATCTTTATTCTGAAAACACTTCTACAAATTCAAGATTTTAATTTCAGTTTGGATCCATTTCAAACTTATCTTCATTCAATTTCAATTTGGTTGTATTACTATTATTTTATTTAATTCCAATGATTCAACAACCAATTTCTTTAATATATTTAATAATTAGAAAAATTATTTCTTTATATATCAAAAGATAAACTTATATAAAAATCATTTATTTTTAAAACCATTTTAAAATCTTTATATAAGAAAATAACAAGTACGCTCTCATATATAAAACTCTCAACTCATTTTAGGGTACTATTGACCTTATCCTTAATGAGTAAACCCACTAGAGCCAAGGTTCTCGCTTAACCTTCAGCTCTGATACCAACTGTAACAACTCAAAATTTTCGATCCCGAAAATTCCGGATAGTTAGAAAAAGAAGAAAAGAGGTAGCAGAAGAAACAGAAAACAAGTCACAGAATCTCACATTCGCAGCGGATCAAAATATAATATCAAATAATAACAGTTATACAAAAGAAAACTGTACTTGTCAAATTACACTTTAATACATCATAGTTACAACATATACACAAACACTGGACAGATAAAACCAACATGTCCTAGACAAACTACAATATATCACAGCGGAATACACTCCATACGTTCCTGCCATCCAGCTCGCCTCCTGAGCTCCAGAACGTCCTTACCTGGAAATCTGTAATACTCGGTCTGACCCGAGCATTACATCAAAGTAACACCTGGGTTAGGCTGGAAACCAGCGTGAGTAAACCCATCTAACATGAAATTCTAATGCATAATGCTTATTTAAAACCCGGGGTAACTCGTACCTTATTACAAGTTCATAATTTTCCATAGTCAAATATACATCTTACAATCATAACTAAGTATTATTACTTAGATTAAATGACCAAGTTTACATCATTTATTTCATTCCAACCTATTTTTTTTTTTCCAAAATCAAATCCATGAAGAATATTTGCAGATTACAAGTCGAAGTGGTTTCGGGTATTTACTGATACCCGACTCCGGTCTCTTCGAATCAAATGTCATCTTAACCCAAGTTATTCAAGTGAATATAATTCAATTTTAAATGTAGGATGTCACTTTTACACAGCAATTCATCATCGATAGATAACCATATTATCACTGATCAACCCAAACATATCATATCACAAAACATTTTATATCATATATCAAAGATATCAAATAATCTGAGGCATTCAATATCATCCAATCATTCATAAGCAAGATTAATTAGTTACACCATTTCTAATTAATTTAAATAAATTAAATTAATTACTTTAATCACTTTTAATCCTGCTTTCTTAACGTTAATTAATTACAAACTATTAATTAATCATCCCTTAATTATCTTCTTTAATTACATTAAGTAATTTGCCTTTAATTAATTACACAAATTAATTAACCTTCACCCATTCATATTAATTACATTTATCCTTAATTAATTATTCAAATTAATTATCCTATAATCACTTATATTGATTAATTATCCTTTAATTAATCACACTCATTAATTAACTAACCCTTAATTAACTCAATTAATAAATCCTTTAATTACACTAAGTAGTTAATCCTTAATTACTTCCCTTAAGTAATTTACCTTACTTTCATCAAGTAATTATCCCATTGATTAATTATCCTCAGTTAATTAACCTTTAATTATTAATTCATTTAACCTTTAATTACTAATTAAATTAGTTAATCCTTGACAAATTTATTCTTTAATTTTAAGTAATAAATCTCTAATTACTTAATCAATTTATCATTAATTATAAATAAATTAATCTTTAATTAATTAACCCAATTACTTAATTAATTAAACTCTATTATAAATTACTTAACTAATTAATTCTTAATTATCAATTAATTAATCTCAAATTAATTAACTAGACCCTTAATTTTAAATTAATTAACCTCTAATTAATAAACTTATAACCCTCAATTATAAATTTATTAATCCTTAATCATTAATTAATTAAATTAATTAATTATACTTAAATTACTTTATTATCTTAATTAATCTCAAATCATTAAAAATCTTTAAAACTTGTTTTAAATGCCTTGCTTTGGAACTTAAATCATACTTTAACTTGGAAACCTGTTTTAATTTATTTTAAAACCTTGTACTATCTCTATATTTTATAAAAACTGTTTAAGTTTTACTTAAATTATAAAACCTGGAAAACACTTCAGACAACCCGAGCCACTTGATCAAAATTCTGATCCTCTACCCGAGTCCCACACTACCCACAAAACCCGAGACAACTCGAAAATTTCTCGAGTCAAAACTCGAGGTACAAGCTTCTTCCCAAAACAATCATGGCCAGATACCAGAGATGCATCGTGCATGTGCACAACAACCCAAGCCTTCTCCGATCATCTCCTCCGGCTCCAGAGCATCACCTACGACCTCGACCATCAACACGATCACCCGGAAATAGAAATCGAAAGCCAAATCGTAAAATCGACGTTCGATCGAAAATCTTGAAAACAAGCTCGTCGGAAAAATCGACCATTGTCGTCGATCTCAACCACGTCATCCTTCGCCGACAACACCGGACCTACATCACGACTTCCCGTTCCTAATCCCCACCTCGCGATCACCTCCCATCACCCATGGCCATCGCCATTTCCTCGCGAACATCCTCGTCCCAAAACTGAACTTCGAACCCTAGTTCACCCTCGCCCAGCAACTCCGATCACCAGATAAATCTCAAACTATTTTCCTATGATCCTCCACTTGCGAACTTCCGTCGACAACGACCAAGGCGAACAACATCCTGCGGATCGTCTGAAATCGACGATTTACCAAAATCTGATCATCCTCGGAATATCTCACCCAATTCTACACTAAAAATCATCATTCCTATTCCTAAATTCATGAATTTCAAACTAGAATCAGGTTATAGAATTGATTCATAAATTTTTGACAATTAAATTTGGACCAAATTTTGACCAGACTTGAAATTTATTTATTTTATAAATAAACGATCCATATATATCTATGAATCTATTTTTAAAATTAAGCTTATAAGCTTACAATCACTTTCTATTTACAAATCTTAGCCTATCATCAGATATCTGGAAAGATATGATTTTTTTTTTAAATTTAGAAGCCTGGATAATGAACAGAGTACTTATATCCATTCTTATAGTTTTGAACAGGCAAATTCATTCATACACACATACATTCTCATGTATAAACATATACAAACCATATTTTTCTTTCAAAAATTCATCACCAACATTTAAACATATTCACAGATTTTCAAAACTGTTTTTTTAATTAAATGTTTACTCATTGATTCAGTTTTAAACAGGGACTTGTTTTTCATGTTTCCAGTCATTGTATATAAATATTCACACACACATATATATTAAAAATCATTTTTAAATAACATGCATAGCATAATTCAAATCATACTTTAAGGATCATCGCATGCTAGTTCAAGATATATCAGATTTTCCAGGTTTTACTCACCTAAAATTAAAGAACTGAGGAAGCTTTATGAATCTGGAATTTACTTTGATCCCTTAAAAACTTGAAACTGGAGATTTTTGCCTGCTGATTTGATTTGAATTGAATTGAATTGTTGAGCTAATCTGATCCTGCTTAGTTCAGATTTGGATTCCTAAGGAGATTTTCTTTGATTTTTTTTCTCTGGTTTGTAAAATGGTTACAGGCTTTTGTTCTTTGAGTTTTTGGAAAGAAGATAGGAAAAAGAATTGAAGAGAATAGATATGTGTTTATATAAGTTAAATTAGTTTTTATTAAAAATAAAGGAAAATTAAAATAAAAGTGACACTTGTCTTTCTTCCTACTTAATCATCTAACACTTGTTAATAAGGAGGTTTATAAGTTAACACATGTAATTTTACATGCATAAATAAATTTTTAGATATTTATAAGGTTTTTATTTAAAAAAAATTAATTTCCTAATTAATAAATACATATCTTAATTTGTAAGAATAAATCCTTTTAAAGAAAACAAACTATATTCTAAATAAAATCATATATAATATATTTTCAAATCCAAAATATGTTTAAGATATATATATCTACCCTTCAAATTCAAATTCCAATACAATTTAAAATCCAAACTGAAATCAACTCATACAAATATATTTACTTAAACAAACAAAAATTCAATTTGTTTGAAAATAATAATTTTTCTATTTAAAAAATCTTCTTATGTCTATATACATACACAATCATCATTATTTGTTTTAAAAGATTAATTTGTCAAATTTTAAGTAATTATATTAGGAGATTATCAAATATTTATCCAAATATCTAAAATCCAATTTTTATTATATTTTCAAATTCACTTACATAACCAGATATCTTTTATTATCAGAATTTTATCTGTTCAATTGAATAAACCAGTTAATTATCCAATTACCGGATGTCCAAAAATCTGGGTTATCACATATGTAATAAAATGTAAACTAATGTTAATTATATTCATAAGGTAAGAGTTGATTCAATAATAAGAGTGAGAATCAAAATAAAAGAATTTATTGGAATCTTTTAATTAAAAAGAGGGAAGACGTTAATTGTAAACATATATTGAAATAAATTTAAATTGGGTGATTTATTTCCAATTAATTCAGTTCATGCTTCAAAATTTAATGCTATTTTAATGCATATATGTTTATACCTAAATATAAACTTATGTTTTAGATCCAAGTATATCATAAAAAGGGATTATTTAGGTTTGAAATCTCATACAGTATTAAATTAAGTGTTAATAGGAGATGATAAAGGTGATAAAATAGATTTACACTTGACTATTTCCTTTTCAATTAGACTTAATTAGATTTTAATTGCAACATAATTTACCTTTCCATCTTCAATCTTCTAATTTACTCTTACATTCATTGCCTCCTTATGTGGATTATTTTCATACCTTTTATTTATGAATGTAAACTATAAGTGGCGATAAAGATGTACATATATGTTATACACCTATTTATATTACCTTATTTATGTTATCATATTTTTGAATGTATGTTAATGCATTTCTAGTAAAACATTCAATCGAAATGTTAACATGTTTGTTTAAATTCCCAATCTAATCAAAGAGAGAGAAACGAAAAGTTCTTAATGCTGTATATTCTTTTAATTTATGACACAAATTTTTATAGAGAAATTATTTTCATTTATTGTGTGTTAATTAAATCTTTAATGGATGTCAATTTTGGTATGTTTGGGGGGTTAACAAAATTAATTAAGTGAATAATTGTTTTTGAAATTTGAATTCCAAAAGTTTGTTTATAGTATAGAGTTGGTCCATTCATTCCCTTTCTAATTAATAATTGTGCATTCTTTTCATTATTTCCTCATTTGTTCCATTACTCCTTTCCATTTACATTGTCTGAAGCTTTTCCATTTTGCAAACATGAACCACTTTTCATATTTTTAATTCTTTCTTTTACCTCTTTTTAATACCTTCTACTTTTAAAAAGGATGTTCATATTTACTTTATTTCAATACCTAGTTTGTTCATATTTACTTTATATTTTCGTTCATTTTCCAACTTCATTTTCTGAAACCTCATTTCATTTATTTCTAATTAACAGCAGCCTCTCTTTTCAAATCTCATTGGCCCTAAACCTAACTCTAACCTTATAAATAAGATATGATGCAAATAAAACCCTAGCCTCCGTTCTAATCTTCTTCTTTTTTTTCTTTTTCTTTTTCTTCTTCAAATCTTCTTATTCTCTCTCATTTTATTTTTTTCCTTCCTCTTCAAATATTCTTCTTCTTCAAATCTTCTTCTATTGCAAACTTTCTTCTTTCTTTTCAAATCTTGATCTTCTCTTTCATTTTCAGTTCATTTGTTTTAATCCTTTTCTTTTTTTTTTCAATTCTTCTTTTTCAAATCTTTTTTTTCAAACCTTCTAAAAATACATACATACATACATACATATATTAATAAGGAGGAAAATTTAAGTAAATAAAACCAAAAGCAAAATTAAGGAACAAAGATAGCAATCAAGAAGGAGACTAAGGAAACAGAGAGGAGCAATTGATTAGAAGTCTATTATTTTCAGATTCGTATAACGGTGAGTGATTTAACCCATTCATGAATACTAAATCATCTTATGTTAGTTAAATTAATTTATGATGTGATTATAAATTTATTGATTGCTGTTTGGTATTTTAAATTGTCATTTAAATTTAATTTAAATTTATATTGAATTAAATTTCCATTTAAATTTATATTGAATATGTAAATTGTTAGTTAAATACCTGATAATGATAACCAGTTTATTGTTTTGATTTATTGGTTGATTTGAACGATGATTGTGATGGATGCTTAATTGTTGACATTTTCGATGATTTGATGTCATGTTTATTTTATATGTTGTTATCGCACTATAAGTTTCCTTAGTTATTTTTAGGAAAATAACTATGGGTTGAAATGATACATACCCGAACAATCTTATAGATTAGGGAAAAATCGTTATGAATTGAAATGATAAACCCGATCGATTTTATGGATTTGGAAAATTATGATTTGGGATACGGGTTGAACTGATATATATCCAAAAATTTAAATTTATTGCGGGTTGGAATGATATATATCCGTATCACTTGACCATGGGGTAGAAAATTATATATGGACACCAGATTGGTTAAATTAAATGATTTTAAGTCCTTAATTTTTGAATCCAGTTAAATGATACTATTTTAAATGAAATAAAATTAGATTTATATGAACTGAATTATTTTCAAAATCCGAGCTTTTAAAATGTTGAAATTGAAATTGGTTTAAATGAATTGTTTAAAGAATTTAAATTGAAATCTTAAAGTTGAATTTGAAATATAATTGAAATTTATCAAAATTGAGTTATTTTAAACGTTTGAATATTTAAACTTTGAAACCTATTTAATTTGAAGTGGTTTAAATTTGTAGTTCAAACATGGATTTGAAATCGATATAAATTGAAATAGTTTTCAATGAGAATTTGAATTGGAACCTTTAGCCCTTTTAAATTGAAATTGTTTGTAACATCCCACTATTTTGGACCATTCAAATTGCCAAAAAATCCAAACTTGTCGGACTTGAATACTTCAAAATAGTGGATTTCAAGAAAATTTGGAGCAAATAAAATCAAACACGGAATCACAGACACAGAATATTAGAATAACTCGCAGCGGAAAATAAAATACCATAGTAGTTCATGAAGCTACTATATACATACTCTCAAAACATATACAAAATATCATAGTTTAAAATGGATACAACAGAAGTCTGGATACATAAATCAATAATACAGAGACAATACTGAATAGGAAATAACTGGAATAGAAATCGATGAACCGATAGACAAATGAGCTCCAACAAATCTCTAGCTCCAGAAGGTGAATCCAAAGCTGTGATTCTCAGGCTGACCCGAGCGTAAAGTAAAACACAAACACTCGAGTCAGGACATACATACTTATACAATGTAAACCAACTCAAGTGAACTATAATAGCAATGCACAATAACTTAAAGGATGCTTGGGATCGCTCATCCTTTAAGGATCCGTTAAACCATCAATTAAGCATGAATAAACGCTATCATAGAAATGTCCATATTAAAGTAAACAATGCAAATAACAGTGTTAATATGTTCATCAAACAAACACAAGGAAATCAAATGGCCCACAAAGAAGTATACCCATGGTTATAGATTTCAAAATGGTTTATAATTTCGAATTAAAACCATTCATTTAAACCATTAAAAGTGAAGTCATTATACCCTAAAATCAAATATTCAATTCCCAAAAATTTAGCCTTTTCTGCTCATTTATTCGGTTAATATTCCAAAACAATGAAATTTTCAGCTTTCGCAGCACTTAAGAAATGCTGCGGTAAGTTATATTTGAAACAATTCAATTCAGCAAAGACAGCATTTACCAAACTGCTGTAGTAGTTCGGTTACAATTAAAAATCTTATTTCAACCAATTGCAGCACTTATCAAGTGCTAATGTAGCTCTTTTATTAGTTTCAGGTTTTAGTTTTAATTCAGCAACCACATCACTTACCAAGTGCTGCAGTAGCCCTTAGTTAATTTTAGCCTTTAGTTCATTTTCTGCAAATACATCACTTACAAAGTGATGCAGTAGCCCTTAGTTCAGATTTTTAAGTTAATTCCAAAAACAATAGCATTTCTAAAGTGCTACTAAATACATTTCCAGATTTATACTAAAATTTCAGAAACAATTAAACTTCAAATTTAACCATTTTAACTTATAAAAATCATATTTTCCACTTCAAAAATGTTCATTTAAATACGATTTAACTTCTAATTTTATAAAGTAAAATTAAATAAATAAAATACCAAATTTTCCCATAATTTACTTATTTAATCCAAGTGTACAACTTTCTTATTCTTTGCATTTAATCATTAACTTAACACTTAAATTTAAATTACCATTTCATAAATAAAACTTAATTTCTATTTTATTTTCTTTACTTAAACTTTCATTTTAAACCAAATCACAAATTTCCAAATTAAGTTATATTTCAAATTACAATTTAATCATTTATTTATTTAACATTTTTACCTTATAGAAAAATCACTAACCCTTTATTAAATCATTTTAAAATCAAATTATCATATTTTTACATTTTAAAATACTTAAAATTTTCCAGAAAAATATATAAAATAACCACGGGTCTATATAATATTTTCTAGCCTAAGTCAAGTGATACAGATAATATATCATTTCAATCAGTAATTTACAAAGAAAAAATCTGGGTTCTATCATTTCAAACCTGCAATCCCAAGTTAAATAAAAATAAATAAAAATCGCCCAGGCCTATCATTTCAGCCCATAACGATTTTTCCCTATTCTAAAGTCCGTTTGGGTATGTCATTTCAACCCACAGTGATTCTATTCTACAAGGAACTTGTAGTGTGAGAAATAGAATAAAATAAACAATATAACAGAATATAACATATTAGATGATGTGACAAGTTTATAACAGGGTTTAACATCATAAAATACATATCACAGGCAGTTATAACATGATATAACAGTTTCTACACATTCACTTGTTGTCACTTCACAAATTCTATAAGTATGAATGTCAAGCGTGAATACTCACCTTTTTAAGCTGGAGTTAGCAAATCAAACACACAAAGATAAATTCCAGAAAGCTCGATACAACACGATTAAGATTCAAGTGGAGAGAGAGCCAAGATATTGATCTTGTATACAACAAATAAGCAAAGCAATTATAAATATATATTCAACACAAAGATTAAATTAAAAGAAATGAAATTAGAATTAACAAATGACTAAACCAAGCTTTTAAATCATAAGTGCTCGACCACTACTCATTGTTTACTTGTCCATGTATGTTATACTTGTGAAAATGGTTCGGGTTTGCATCACCTTGCACACGACTAGGCTAAGGAGATGAAGGGGTTGGAGTTACAAAACAAGTGCAGGCAAAAAAACAAAGGGTTGCAACTACTTGTGTTTGGCCTAGGCAATCTAGGCTCGGTCAGGGGTTCAACCATGGTCAGGTGGTCAGGTCAGGTCGGTTATGGGTCGTTGGTGTGGTCAGTCACGGCTGGAGGAGGTGGTGGTAAGGTGGGGCCGAGGCTAGCTAACATGAAATGGTGATGGAATAAAAGGGTTCGGTTAGGCAATGTTTGCATGGTTTTTGTGGTGGAACTTCATCATGATGGCCACGGCAATGGCTTCCAGAGGAGGTAGAGGTGCTTGCCATGGAAGGTGAAGGAGGAGGAGGTGATGGTGGTGGTCGGTGGAGGTGAGGATGGGTATAGTGGCCGAGCCTTGTATTAGAAACAAAAGAGAACAAAGTGAAGAAGAGAATAAGAAAGGAAGAAGCCATGGAAAAAAAACTTACAAATGTTTTTCAGAAATGGAATGCCGTGAATTGTGAAGTGTTGAGAAGTTTTTCATGTGAATAGCAAAGGAAATACACAGCTAAAACAAAAGAAGTGAACGGCCAAGGCAATTGAAAAGACTAGGAGATGAAAAGTCACAAGTTAAAGTGAAACATTAGTCTCTTTGAATTTCCAAATCTATATATTCAAAATAAACAAATAAAAAATCAAGTAAATAAAATAAAAGTCAAAACAAAATAAAGTGGAAATGAAAATAAATAATTTGTCTTAGGAAAATAAGAAAATAAATAAAGAAAATAGTTTAATTTATTGAAACTAGAATTAAAAATTATAAACAAAATACAACTAATATAGGAAAATTCCAAACACAACAAAATTCACACAATTTAATTCAAACCCCAAAATAAAATAAAAGATAGCAAATAGAATAGAAAATGAAAAATTAAAAATGCAGATAGAATTCTGTGTGTAAAATGCTGAATTTATCAAAATTTAAAAGGTTTAAAATGGAATTCGACGAAACGAAAAGCAGAATGGATATCAGAACCAATTACTGTTTCAAAGAAAAAGATTAAAATTTAAAATTTAAAAATTTCAATTTAAAAGTCACAGTTTGACAAAATATAACATTTCCAGAAAAATCAATATTTAACTGTATTTGGAAAAATAAAATAGAAACAAAATCCAAAATACATTGGAAAATTCCCAACTTCAATTTAAAATTATTTAGAAATTAAAGTTTCAAAATAAAAATTAATTTAAAAATATTTATTAAAATTATGGGTTGTTACACTCTCCCCCCACTCAAAGCTTTTCGTCCCCGAAAAGGAAGAAGGTAGGCGAATAGGAATAGCTAGCAGGAAAAATGGAGAAATAAGGATAGCTAGCAGGAAAAATGGGTCGAAGGACAAGGATGAACCGTAAATTTAAAACCATATAAATTTCAATTAGAATTCTTTAATATTTAATAATTTGGTTAAATCCATTTTATTATATCCATAAAAGTCATTTAATTCAAATTGTTAGTTAAAGAGGTAAACAATATTTAAAACACTTTAAAATCTTTTAGAAAGGAAAATAACCGATCAAAATATCCTTTATATAATACTTTATCAAAATACTTTTATAACTCGATGTCTTAACAAGTTTATCCTCGTTACTGCAGACTCTAGCTATGCGTTGATCTGGCGCAAAGCTAGAATTCTCTAGGTACTTAGTAGACTTGTTTCAACACCCAGTGAAAATACTGGAAAAACTAAAAAAAACAGATATGGAAAGTACAATCCAAACAAAACAACCAAAACATGTCGATCATGGATCGCGGATACACAATGGTTACGCCTGGATCCCCCAGGAAACATCCGTACCCGTAGGCCTCCCCCCCAGCACTACGATTACGCCATGAAGACTGGTAGTACCACAGATACACAATGGTTACGCCTGGATCCCCCAGGAAACATCTGTACCCGTAGGCTCTTGCAAACCCTGCTGATTACGCTACTAAGCGACCCAATAGATCGCAGATACACAATGGTTACACCTGGATCCCCCAGGAAACATCCGTACCCATAGGCTCTCGCAGGCCCTACGAATTACGCTATGCAGTCGCGCTTGTAAGACCATGGAGATCGCCATGGAATTCGATGGACACTCGAGTATCATATCCGGAAAACTAAATCAGAGAGAATAATATTGATAGAATGAATCCACAATGTGGCCACAAAGCGGATATCAAGCAGAAGGCACTTTCCATATCTTTACTTTGAAAATATGTATCATATAGTACCTTTCCAAATCACTTTCAAATATCGTACATATATAAAGTCCATTATATATAAGATTTCAATTTCAAATCGAATACTTTCCAAAATCAATAGTCTTCGAATCAACTTCATACTTATACAAATCAATTTTATATAAGTTTGATAACTCCCAAATCAAGTATTTTAGTAACACAAGGTTCTCAAATTTCAATTTGTTTCAATATCAATACAATTTTCAAAATCATATACGCTTTCACCAAATTATTCTTCCAAATCAAATATCTTCAGTTTCAAAGTTTCCAAAATAATAAATTTAGAAAATAATCTAAGTTTCTAAATAAATATAATTTAAGTCAACCAATTCATTTCCAAAATCAATGGTTTTCAAAATCATCTTGTACTTACATAAGGTCCATCTTATATTGGATCAAAAAATTTCAAAGTCAATTACGCTGCATGAAGAGCCATATAGGATTGAACATCTTTGCTTTATAAAAGGTTTTGAATTTAGAATAGTTTTGTATACAAAATAGTTTGTAACATAGTTTGTAAATAAAATAGTCGGTAAAATAGTTTGTATGTAAAATAGAATAAAATAGTTTGTTTAAGAAAAATAAAAGAAAATAGTTTTTTTTAAAAATGGTTTTAAATTGATAGTAGTTTTGCATAAAAGAAAAAATTCCAATTAAATTACAAAGATATCCAACCCAACAACTTCCAATTTCAGCGTCAAGTATATCAATGATATTGGAACATAAGATGTAGATATGTCATCATTTCGCAACATCACATTCGATCGCTCGCTCGATCACACAAGTTCACTTTCGGACTAGTATTGTCCATTCGACTTCCCTAATGCGGACTTCGATATGGTTTCTCGACTAGAAGCCATCAGTCTCCTTGCATAGCCATATACTATGATAGAGAATTCTAGAATCAAGCCCAAAATCCATATCAAATATTCTCCATCAAGAATCAAATGAAAAATCCTAACACGAAATGGTGTAATTCACCTCGAACTTGTGTACTCGAACCTGGATCAAATTAATTATGCGAATAAACAGCATACATACAACTTATGTATCTATTCCAACTTGTTAAATATATAGTTTTATAAATATGTTACTAAGTTAAAACATTTAAACTAAATTTTATTCAAAATATTTTAAAACTAAATTTCATATTAGTATAATTCAAAATAGTCTTATTCATTTACTTAACAAAACAATTTCAAACTTATTTAAATCATACTACTACATACTTTAAACATACATACCAAACTTATATACTTTATACTTTTCAAAATTACTTAGCTTTGAAAAGTTAACCTTGATTTGGAAGTGCTCGAACCTTCAAAATAGTCGAAGAAATCATATTTTAAATCCAAGAGTTGGATATCACCAACAAATCAGTACATCAATTCCAAAAGATAGGGTTATATTAATCAAATCCGAAACTCAAGGACCGAACACCGGCTCATTTCAAACTGTTCATATATATACATATATCTTTCGAATATCAAATCATACTTCGGAATTTGAAATCAAATTTGGTTTCACAAATCAATCGCATAGCAAAGCTACCGAAGTGGCCTCTCCCCCACTCAGAAACTTGAAAATCAACGTCGATGATGCATGCATTCATCACCGAAATTATTTTCCAGCGACATAAGTGGGTTCTGGACTTCTATTTCCACGAAAACTTCTTTTGAAATTTCTTCGAAATCATTTGAAACTCATTAAAATCATTTGAAACATTCCTTATTCGAAAAAATACTTTCAAATCGTATTATTATATATTTTCAAGATCTTAAACCAATTTCAAAATGCCGGAGTTCAATCTCTAAAATTTCAAATTCAAACCCTTCAGTTATAAATCATTCTATATGAATCCATTTCTTATATAATTTTCAAAATTTCAAATCCTTTCGAAACTTCAAATTCTCATTTTAAAATGGTATATAATCCTTATAAAAAACATTTCACCTTTATATAAAAATATGGTCATTCTTATCAAAATAATAACTTCGATGAATACACAATTTTCAAAAGACAAGCAACCACAAATTTTCCAAGGGATGATTCAAGGATGGATTTCAAACAAAACAGGGATTCAAATTTAGAGGAACTCAAATTAAATAGAATTTTGATTCGAAGATAAGCTCGAACGAAGATGAGATAACTAAATTACCAAATAGAAGATGGATAAGCTTATATAAATCGCGGGCGACCTTAATAGGGTCAACCGTGACTTTAGGAATATAATCGATGCGAAAATCTAGGGCAAATCGACCTTCGATCGCCACAGATAGCATCCAGGTATAGCGGAAGATATATAGCATCGTAAACCGAGGATATAGAAATCTCCGGTGAATCAATGCCAATTGTAAGGGAGTTTCACCCCTTTTCAAGTCATTCAAAGATTGGCGGAATCGCTGATCTGTATAGAGGTCATTCAAAGTGGGGTTATGCAATGCTCAAAATCAAAAGAATACAGATAGGGGAGACATGAATGGATTTCAGAACAAGTGGGAGCATTCCAAAGTTCAAAGGAATCCTAATCGATAAGAATCCTAACCAAAATTAGAGATATATAACCTATATCAATACGGAAGAATTCCCATTCAAAATTTGGAAAAAGCTCAAATTCATATCATATGAAAAACAGGAGCATAAATATTCTTAGTTTGACAACTTCAGCTAAGCAAAAGATACAATAGAGTTCACTTAAAGCAACCTAACATACTACTGATTTTGCCATACCCAAAATAGATTCCTATCAACAATGAATCTAGATCAAACAAGCTAGAAGTTCAAAATTTAAGAGGATCCTAATCAAAGAAATTACTAATAAGGTGGATACGAAAGGAATGAAGTTTAGAAATTTTTTACTTTCAAAGCAAGAAAATTTATATCAAAATAATCTTTGAAAATTCTTTAAATCATTTGAAAATCATTTTATACTTCGAAAATACGTTCTCTCATAAATAAATGATTCTGAGATTGATTTCACTCATTCTAGGGTATTTCTATCCTATCCCTAATGAGTTTTTGCTCCGTAGGCTAAGGTTTGCCTAAAACCAAAGCTCTGGTACCAAATGTAACATCCCACTATTTTGGACCATTCAAATCGACAATAAATCCAAACATGTCGGACTTGAATACTTCAAAACAGTGGATTTTCAAGAAAATTCGGTGCAAATAAAATCAAACACGGAATCACAGACACAGAATATCAGAATAACTCGCAGCGGAAAATAAAATACCATAGTAGTTCATGAAGCTACTATATACATACTCTCAAAACGTATACAAAATATCATAGTTTAAAATGGATACAATAGAAGTCTGGATACATCAATCAATAATACAGAGACAATACTGAATAGGAAATAACTGAAATAGAAATCGATGAACCGATAGACAAATGAGCTCCAACAAATCTCTAACTCCAGAAGGTGAATCCAAAGCCGTGATTCTCAAGCTGACCCGAGCGTAAAGTAAAACACAAACACTCGAGTCAGGACATACATACTTATACAATGTAAACCAACTCAAGTGAACTATAATAGCAATGCACAATAACTTAAAGGATGCTTGGGATCGCCCATCCTTTAAGGATCCGTTAAACCATCAATTAAGCAGAAATAAACGCTATCATAGAAATGTCCATATTAAAGTAAACAATGCAAATAACAGTGTTAATGTGTGCATCAAACAAACACAAGGAAATCAAATGGCCCATAAAGAAGTATACCCGTGGTTATAGATTTCAAAATGGTTTATAATTTCGAATTAAAACCATTCATTTAAACCATTAAAAGTGAAGTCATTATACCCTCAAATCAAATATTCAATTCCCAAAAATTTAGCCTTTTCTGCTCATTTATTTAGTTAATATTCCAAAACAATGAAATTTTTAGCTTTCGCAGCACTTATGAAATGCTGCGGTAAGTTATATTTGAAACAATTCAATTCAGCAAAGACATCATTTACCAAAACTGCTGTAGTAGTTCAGTTACAATTAAATTATTTCAGCCAACTGCAGCACTTATCAAGTGCTACTGTAGCTCTTTTATTAGTTTCAGGTTTTAGTTTTAATTCAGCAACCACAACACTTAACAAGTGCTGCAGTAGCCCTTAGTTAATTTTAGCCTTTAGTTCATTTTCTACAACTACAGCACTTACAAAGTGCTGCAGTAGCCCTTAGTTCAGATTTTTAAGTTAATTCCAGAAAAGATAGCATTTCTGAAGTACTACTAAATACATTTCCAGATTTATACTAAAATTTCAGAAACAATTAAACTTCAAATTTAACCATTTTAACTTATAAAAATCATATTTTCTACTTCAAAAATGTTCATTTAAATATGCTTTAACTTCTGATTTTATAAAGTAAAATTAAATAAATAAAATACCAAATTTTCCCATAATTTACTTCTTTAATCCAAGTGTACAACTTTCTTATTCTTTGCATTTAATCATTAACTTAACACTTAAATTTAAATTACCATTTCATAAATAAAACTTAATTTCTATTTTATTTTCTTTACTTAAACTTTCATTTTAAACCAAATCACAAATTTCCAGATTAAGTTATATTTCAAATTACAATTTAATTATTTATTTATTTAACATTTTTACCTTATAGAAAAATCACTAACCCTTTATTAAATCATTTTAAAATCAAATTATCATATTTTTACATTTTAAAATACTTAAAATTTTCTACAAAATTATATAAAATAACCACGGGTCTATATAATATTTTCTAGCCTAAGTCAAGTGATACGGATAATATATCATTTCAATCCGTAATTTACAAAGAAAAATCCGGGTTCTATCATTTCAAACCCGCAATCCCAAGTTGAATAAAAATAAATAAAAATCGCTCAGGCCTATCATTTCAGCCCATAACGATTTTTCCCTATTCTAAAGTCCGTTCGGGTATGTATCATTTCTACCAGTAGTGATTCTATTCTACAGGGAACTAGCAGTGTGAGAAACAGAATAAAATAAACAATATAACAGAATATAACATATCAGATGATGTAACAAGTTTATAACAGGGTTTAACATCATATAATACATATCATAGGCATGTATAACATGATATAACAGTTTCTACACATTCACTTGTTGTCACTTCACAAATTCTATAAGTATGAATGTCAAGCGTGAATACTCACCTTTTTAAGCTGGAGTTAGCAAATCAAACACACAAAGATAAATTCCGGAAAGCACGATACAGCACGATTAAGATTCAAGTAGAGAGAGAGCCAAGATATTGATCTTGTATACAACAAATAAGCAAAGAAATTATAAATATATATTCAACACAAAGATTAAATTGAAAGAAATGAAATTAGAATTAACAAATGACTAAACCAAGCTTTTAAATCACAAGTGCTCGACCACTACTCATTGTTTACTCGGCCATGTATGTTATACTTGTGAAAATGGTTCGGGTTTGCATCACCTTGCACTTGACTAGGCTAAGGAGATGAAGGGGTTGGAGTTACAAAACAAGTGGAGGCAAAAAGGCAAAGGGTTGCAACTACTTGTGTTCGGCCTAGGCAATCTAGGCTCGGTCAGGGGTTCAACCATGGTCAGGTGGTCAGGTCAGGTCGGTTATGGGTCGTTGGTGTGGTCAGTCACGGCTGGAGGAGGTGGTGGTAAGGTGGGGCCGAGGCTAGCTAACATGAAATGGTGATGGAATAAAAGGGTTCGGTTAGGCAATGTTTGCATGGTTTTTGTGGTGGAACTTCATCATGATGGCCACGGCAATGGCTGGCCAGAGGAGGTAGAGGTGCTTGCCGTGGAAGGTGAAGGAGGAGGAGGTGATGGTGGTGGTAGGTGGAGGTGAGGATGGGTATAGTGGCCGAGCTTTGTATTAGAAACAAAAGAGAACAAAGTAAAGAAGAGAATAAGAAAGGAAGAAGCCATGGAAACAAAAACTTACAAATGTTTTTCAGAAATGGAATGCCGTGAATTATGAAGTGTTGAGAAGTTTTTCACGTGAATAGCAATGGAAATACACGGCTAAAACAAAAGAAGTGAACGGCCAAGGCAATTGAAAAGACTAGGAGATGAAAAGTCACAAGTTAAAGAGAAACATTTGTCTCTTTGAATTTCCAAATCTGTATTTTCAAAATAAAAAAATAAAAAATCAAGTAAATAAAAAAAAAGTCAAAATAAAATAAAGTGGAAATGAAAATAAATAATTTGTCTTAGGAAAATAAGAAAATAAATAAAGAAAATAGTTTAATTTTTTGAAACTAGAATTAAAAATTGTAAACAAAATACAACTAATATAGGAAAATTCCAAACACAACAAAATTCACACAATTTAATTCAAAACCCAAAACAAAATAAAAGATAGCAAATAGAATAGGAAATGAAAAATAAAAAATGCAGATAAAATTCTGTGTGTAAAATGCTGAATTTATCAAATTTTAAAAGATTTAAAACGGAATTCGACGAAACGAAAAGCAGAACGGATATCAGAACCAATTCCCGTTTCAAAGAAAAAGATTAAAATTTAAAATTTAAAAATTTCAATTTAAAAGTCACAGTTTGACAAAATATAACATTTCCAGAAAAATCAATATTTAATTGTATTTGGAAAAATAAAATAGAAACAAAATCTAATATACATTGGAAAATTCCAAAGTTCAATTTAAAATTATTTAGAAATCAAAGTTTCAAAATAAAAATTAATTTAAAAATATTTAATAAAATTATGGGTTGTTACATTGTTGAATTGAGATTGATTTAAATTGAATCTCTGAAACTAAAGTTGATTTGAATTGATTTTTGAAATTTGAAGAAACTATTTTCGATATAAACTCTTTTAATAGACAAACTCTTTTAACATACAAACTATTTTTCTCATATAAACCATTTTAATATATTAATAATTTTTAATACATTATCTATTTTTAATATATAATTTATTTTAATATATAAACTATTTTTAGTATATAAACTATTTTAATCTATAACCTATTTTTAAATATAAACTATTTTAATATATATTATTTTAAATTTGTAAACAATTTTTAAGATATATATTTTAATGTATAAACTATTTCTAATGTATAACTATTCTAATATTTAAACTAGTTTCAATATTCAAACTGTTTAAAGTTGGAACTATTATGATTTAGATTCACTTGATTTAAATGCGAATAGTTTGATATGATGGTTTAACCTATTTCGTGGTTATGATTTTGAAACAAATATGATTTAAAGTGAATAATGATTTTGAAAGTGAATATGATTTTGAAATGATTATGATTTGGAAGTGAATATGATATTTTGGTATGAAGTATGAACTGTTTGAAATGTAAAAGAACCATCCGGTCTATAAAATATAATGATTGTCGTTAAAGAGACCGCGGTCAGATATTGTCATACACTCTGCCAATTCCGAAACCACTTTAACAACTTTGCACATGGTGGAGAATCCAGAACGAAGTAGGATGGTTTAGCGAACGCTACTGGTATGAGGTAAGAACACAGCCCTGACCTTCGGGTCAGCTTGAGATGTCTAAAACACGAGAAATTGACGGGCCAAGTGAGGTCGCTCCTCCAATCGGACACACTTCTTCAATACCATATCTGTTACTTTGTGATTGATTCGGTGGCCACCTTTGATTTGATTATAGGAGTGTTGTTTCGAGGTGGGCGGTAGCTGCGGCTATGCGTTACCACCAGCCCGGAAGTGTAAACGGTAGAATCCTACCCTGACATTGCCTCGTTGTGCCTTGTCATCTGCCTTATCGAGTCCACTACGATTTTGGTTTGTGTTGTACCATGGAGTGCTCCCTGATAGCCCACCAGTTTACGGTGGAGTTTACAGTACTGTATAGACTACAACATTATATAAAATGTGTTAAGGGGGATATGGGTAACGCCTTAACGCTATTTTAATACTTTACTTTACTGTAGACATATTATAATAGCGTATTGTATTATACATGTAGATAGTTTAATAGATCCTCAGGAGATGAAATCTCGAACATCTCTTAAGTTATTGCACGCACGTTAGGCACTGGATAGGAGATGTAAAATCCCATAAACATCTCTGAAGCCGTTACACTCATATTTACTTATTTTGATTTAACTTACATAAGACCTTTTAGTTCTAACTCGAGTGTTTTGTCTTTTCATTACGCTCGGGTCAGCCTGAGCTTTTCAGTGTTGAAGACATAATTCTGGAGGACAAAGATGGAGTTTAGTATTATATTATTATTTAATCCCACTGTATCATGTTGTTCCGCTGCATTATTTATTTATTCATGCTGTATGTATAACTCTGATTCATATTGTAAAGTGTAATCAAATGTTATTTGTCAAACGGCTTCATGAATTGTTTATTTGATTATTATATTTTGTCATTCCGCTGTGAGATTCTGAATTTTGTTTTTCCTTATTTTCTCTTATTTTCTTATTTACCCCATTAACAATCCTCCCTTTTGAATAGTTTGAGTTGACATGTGTGGTTTATTGTCAATTTAAACCGTCCAAAAAGGTGGGTCGTTACTTAAGTACACTCTTCCCTCTTATCAAACTCTCCAAAACCAATCGATAACTTCCCGGTTAGCTTAATTCTGGTTCTCTCATTAGTAAGCGAAAGCTAAAGATGTTTCATACCAATAATCCTCCATAGGGGTTCTCATTAGTATGAAATCACGAAGTCTTTCGATAACTTCCTAAGTCAATATTAGGTCAAGTTCAATAATTGACTAATTAATTATCTAGTCAAAACAATTGCTTATACAAATTAATATTCGTAAGCCCAACTCATTTCTGACATTCCAACTTAACTATGCCTCGTCCAAGAGTGAAGCCAGGTAAGTTAGAGCACTGGTTGCATTAAAGCCTTGCCTACACCATTCATACTTGAATCTCACAAATAGATAAATCTACCTTGTCGGATTTTAGTGTTAAGTATAGTATTAATGATTTCCATGAACAAGTAAAGAATCAACACGATTAACATGTTCCAACATTTTTCGACTTACTATTCCTTGGTCAATAGGAAAGTTGGTAGGTTAGAGCTCTATTGCTCCATCCCTACTCGAACATCAATCTTAACTCCCACAAATAGATAAGCCTTACTTCATCGGCTATTAGGGTTAAGCATAGTGATTACTTTTCAAACAAGTAATTAAACAATTAACTATTTGGCCATTTAGCAATTCTAACCTATTTCTAAACATTTTGTTTACACTTTTAAAACCCTTTTTAAAATGATATATAAGTATAGTAATTTACTTGTAAAACTTGATAATTAAATAAACAAGGCAAAAGACATTTTATTACATAAGGTATAAAATAGTCAGCATATTTTCTAAAAACTATATATACTTAAAAATGCTATTAAAATACTTTATAGTACTTACAATAGATTTTAAAACATTTTCTCAAAATATTACTTGAAAATAAAAACTTTACTATTTCCTTAAAAACTTGAAAAAATAAATTTTATTATAATATCCTCTTCTTTAAAAATTCACAACTAATTCTTAAATTCCATAAATATCTTAGAAAACTATTCAAATACTCTAATATGAATTAGTAAATACTTGTAAAATGAATGAAACAAAATACTTAAATCTAAATATCCTTTCAAATCTTTTAAGTCCAAAAATCAAGGCTAAATGGGGCAGTTTTGCATAAGTGAAGTTTTGGCTACTTTCCGAGATGTTACTTAATATTTTATTATCCAAGCTTTTAATAGCAACAAATATATATGTAATTAATTATAAATATAAAAAGAAACCGATAAGAATCTCTCTACAAAGTTCCATAGAAATCGTCGAAAACAAGACAATTCCAAATTGCATTTATAGCGACTATCGCTATAAGTGCACTTTCAAATCCAAGTCCAATCTAAACCAAAGTCCATCTATAACCTATGTGCTTTGTTCCCAGGTCTTTTCACAAGTCATACAAGTCCATTCCAAGTCCATACAAATGGATCATATGTGTCACTTACTTTCAAAGCAAGGATTCAAACCAATGTTTTAACATATGTCAACAACAATTCAACCAACTTACACACAATCAAAACCCAAAAAATATAGGTTATATTTTCAATCAAAAAGGTGAGTTATCTTACCTTTAACCGAAAAAAACCAAGATCCAAACCCAACTTGCAACACCTTTCTCCTTCCTCTTCTTGCTATCCACTTGCTTTTCCTCCCTCCACTCCACTCCTTTGCTCACAGCCTATCCTTGTAGGGTGAGTGTGGCTTTGTTTCTTAAACTTATAACTAGGTAGGATATTTTGTAATATTTCCCCAAGGCCTCACTCCAAATTTGAGTTGATTTGGATTTGGTTTGCAATTAATTTTCTTTAGGAGATTATGAAAAAGAAGAAGAAGAAGCCATGGATTTGCTTACTTTAAGCTTTGTGAATTTGTGAATAATAACTAAGGGTGTGCCCCTCCTTTTATTGGATCAAAATGGTGCTCTTCAACTTGTTCTCACCCCCCTCTCATGCCATGGAAGACTCATCTCCCATCACTTCTTCTTTACATCACTTCTTCTTTATGCTAATTACACTTATACCCTTCTCATGATAATATCACTTATTCATTAGAACATTCTAGAACCTTCCAAGCTTTATGAAGAGGATAGTGTTTTAATTAGTTGCTAATATGTTCATTTGATCATTAGTCAAGTGCACAAGAGTTTGAACAACTTATATCAATCAAAAATCATTTTTATCGATCAACTGATTTTTGGTCACATTATCGATTTTTCTTCGAAGAACATATTTTTGTAAACAATTTTCAAAAACAAGTTTCTTATCATTATTCATTAATTAAGTAATGCTTAACAAGGTTATAAAATCATATTTATAACACTTAACTATGTTTGAAAATGTTTCGATATTCGAAGATGAAGTGTTTGAGTTTTAGGGTCGCTACATTCTCCTATACTTAGAACATTTCATCCTCAAAATTTAAATAAGAACGATAATCAAAGGAGATAGAAGAAACGAGATACATATATAAAGTTCTGCTGAAACTATATACAAACTAAACTACAAACCAAAGTGCATACTAAGCGACTCCACCTCAAGTAGTGAGTACACTTCAAAGATGTACGATACTAAGGTATAAAGGAATCCTAGTCTATAAGCAACTCTGGATTAAGCTCCATCAAACCGTCCTCTGTCTTCTTTGTACCATCCCGAGCATCCTTGCTCCTCGGCACTTCTAACCTTAACAAAGGAACAAGCACACAAATACTCAAATAGGATTCATAATTATTAGCAACCAATGCTCATGGTTCGTTCAGGTTCAAAACTCTCCCATCGTCCAAGGACAATAAACAATCCACTAAGCATACCTTACGATCAACAGTCTCAGGTCATTACTTAGATGATTATTCATGCTACCTCATAAATAGTTGAAGCGTCATTCCCCAAACTCTTCATAAGCCAACAAACATTGTATAAAAATGTACTAAAGCCATATGATGCACATGAACCATCCGTATGCAATATCTGATCTGATCACTTACTCGATCACATAAATTTCACTTTCAAACTAGTATAGATCACTTGATCTCTCTAGTGTGGACTCTGATTTGGTTCCTTGATTAGAAACCTATGTTCTCCTAGCATAGCAATATACTATGATAGAAAACATTGGGATTGTATCACGAACCTGTATCAAGTGTTCGCTGTCAAGAATTAGTGAAAAATCCTTGTTTAGACTGTGTAAACCACCTTGAAAACATGTACTCGAGTACTAAATTAAGAACAGTCATGCAAATAAATCAATCTATGTACAACTTACGTATTTATCCTATTGGTTTCTTAACTATACCAATTCCTTTTTAATCACATTTATTTATCCAAATAGTATGTCTTTCAATACTAGAATCATGTATGAATCATCTCATAACTCGAAGTTTATAATCATTTTATAACTTAAGTTCATACTCGTATAATACTCCATTACATCCTAAGAGTATATACAAACATAAAATTTGTTTTACTTAACAAAGATGATCTACAATTTAAACTTATTTTAACTTACTACCATCTCAATTCAAGTGTTATAAAAACTCACCTTTTTTATTTTCATGAACACTTAATTAAAGTTCTATAATGATTCGGGAGTCTCCAACTATCCAAAATCACTGGAAATTCCATTCCATTTTAACAAATGAAAACTATCAAACAACATATCATATTATGATTCACATACCATACTTTCCTAATGCATAGGCTATATATGTTCATGAAGTAACTTAATAAGAAAACTTTAGAACTAAACACCGATTTTCATTTCAAACCATTTTGAAATTATATATATATATATATATATATATATAACTTTTGTATATCAAATCTTAGTTTCGAGATTTAATCAAAATCCTTTTTACTAAAACAACTTTGTAGCATCCCACACTTAGAGACCCAAAAATGAATGCCGATGATGTTGTAATCATCACCGAAATTATTTTAAAAGCGAAAGAAGTGAGTTCAGTACATCTAAACCACACTTTTGGTACTTAACCAAAATTATTTCAAAGTGGTATTAAATACTTCGTATAATAATACTAAGTATCATGATCTTAATTTTCTAAACAAGTTCCCCAAATATTTACTTTCAACTAATACTATTATTATTTTCTCTAAATTCTTGGAAAACATTTTCAAAGATACCGGGATTTAATTTCATGAATTCCCTTTTTAAATCCTTTTTTTATAAGCCATTTTTTATAAACCATACTTATATAAAATTACTTTCTTATATAAATATTTTCACAAATATTTATTTCCAAAATATTCTATCTTTCCTTTTGGTTATGGTAAACATCTTTTACTAAATTTTAACCTCTAACCCAAAATTATCAACAGATGCCTTATAATCAAACCATGAAACTTAGTTCACAAGGTATTTGTTTCAATGTACCCACAATTACCGTCTACCCAACCTATGATGTAAAAAGGTAAAATTGATCATAAACCATTGAGCATAAATTAATAATAAGCAATATTCAATGTTCATGCCAAGCATGACTAAACAATTAAGGTTACAGGGTATTAGACTATGAGAAGCACTAGAGTCAAACAAACATAAATAAGAAAGCCAGATAGTATACCCTCAAGAATCTGCTTTCCCTTCTCAACTGCAGTAATAGCAAAGACCCTAGGTTGTTTCTCTTTCTTGAGCATGGGACAATCTCTAACAAAATGGCTAGGCTGATGGCAACTGTAGCAACTCTTCGATGCAAACTGTGGTACCTCCACTATTGATGCCTTTACCATTTTCCATCCTCCCATCTTCTTACCGTTTTTAGCAAAGTGGTGCTTCTACCCACACTGATGGCAAACAAGGTTGGACATATACTTCAAATGCTAAAACTCTCGCTTATTGCTCCCAATTGGTATAGAAGCAAGTGGCTTTGGGCGGAAACAACAGGCTTCAGTGCTAAACTCTCGAGACTCAAACCCATATTCACCAAATCCACAAAAGACCTCAAAAGATGATTAGTCATATCCCGCTGGAACTCAGGGTGCATACCCATAAAAAAATATCTATTTCTTCTTCACTGGCGTGTCAACCAGTTCTAACCCGAACTGAGACAATGCAATGAACCGATTCTCATACTCCGCCACGGTCATGGGTCCTTACCTTTGATCCAAGAAGCTTTTAAATAAAAAAATATTTCTGGCTTCCAAAACGCACTTCATCTCAAACTCATCTTTAAATTGGGTCCAAGAGAAGTCATTCTCTTGGACATCAACTGTAATCGAACTCTAGCAATTCATGGCAGCATCCGTCAGATGTCGCGGTGCCAATCTATGCTTCATTGCGTCATCTAGCTCCATGTCTCCAAATATTTGGTTGCATAGTGTTAGCCAAGACTGGACTTCTATAATTGTCTCTTTACAACCAAACCTTTTACCCCTCAGCCTCTCATAATTGCGGCAGAGAAAAGAAAAACTCATTTGAGGTATGATCAGCACGACCTCCCCTACGACATTCTCCCTCGGTTCCTCAACTGGAGCAACTTTCCTCGGTGCTCGATCCTCGCCATTCGTGATAGTACTACCCTGACCACCTCTAGCATTGACAGCTCTAGTACTCATGATTCTTACTAACTAATCAAAGCTTTAGGAAACTAAAGGATAGAGTTACTTCAAAGAGAGGGTTTCGAAGAAAGAGATATTCCTAAGAAATAATTTAAAAGTCAAGTTTTCGAAATACAAATATGCTCTCATATGTACAATATACTCGACACACTCTAGGGTATCACTTACCCTATCTTTAATGAGCCATACCCAACCAAAGCCAAGGTGTTCGCTCAACCTTGAGCTCTGATACCAAATGTAACAACCTGAATTTTCAAGCCTCAAATGTCAATATTAATACATCCACAGTATTCGCATGCTGAGCATCAAGTGCTGGAAAGATATAAAGTTAGGGTAAACAAAAGAAAAAGAAGATGGAATAAGGAAGAAGAATACAACATTAGAATCTCATAATGGAATGGTAATATATCATATCAAAAGATCAGTACAAAGAGTTACTCTGAATACAGAAATCTCAGAGTTACTAAGACCTAAGTACTATCATCATCTTGGACAGTTATAACTGTTTGTCCTCACAATGCTGATATATACAATATAGTAATGCAGCGAAAATAATAACACTATGCTAGGTAAACATACAGCTCGTCTCCATAAGCTCCAAAGTGTCTGTAGCTAAATCTAGAAACATACACGGGGCTAACTCGAGCATTATAAGAAAATAACACCCAGATCAGTTTGGTAAACCAACGTGAGAAACTCAAGAAATAAAAGTGACATATAATAGCACCTTTTTGAGACCGTATGGATTACCGTAATGATTTTCCCCTTAAATGAAACCAACCATTCATTAAGTTTAACATATAGTGGTGTGGTGAATAATGTCTAGAGTGTAACACATAAATTATATCAAATAGTTGCTATGTGAACGCCACAACGATAATAGGTATACAATCAATACCGTGAAGGCATGTTCGCATATGGATTTTTCCATAGAGACCTCCTCGGTCTGGCCAAATCCGAACTCCATGACAAGGATCAAAAACTACCTTCTAAGAATCGTATATCTCTAGATAGGATGTACTCTAAGGAAACATAACTGGATCACCCTCGATGTGTCATCCAAGTCATATCAACTCCCACTAGAAACAATCAATAAGCATCTCTTGATATGGAGTTAATATACCCTTAAAGTTAGCTAAATCCCATAGTCATGCCCCTTCTCTGTTTTCTGTCATTTACCCAATGTTGAGGCTACATTCGGCATCTCTCACACGAGTCTTCACCACTTGAACAGAACACGAATTCCCAATTGGATTCCTTTATCTCTAACAGATCACGAATCACTATATGTATTCGAGCATCTCAAACAGATCTTGAACCTCCATACATGTTCCCCGCATAAGTCCTCCGATGAATGCTAACACTGTCCTCTCTCCTGGAATACTTCTCAAGACAGACAGTCCCATACGATAACATCGCTTGAAATGATAACGCTGACCTCTCCATTAGACTTAACCTTAGGATAGACATTTCAACTCTATAACATTCAACTTCACAACCGCTTCCAAAACATGGACTGCGAATATGGTTTTGAAGTGGTTACGGTTTGAGCCATCTCATATAAGTACATTCTTCCCTCTTACCGGACTCTCTAAAACCAAACGATGAATTCCTGGTTAACTCAATTCTGGTTCTCTCAGAAGTAAGAAAAATCTAGAGACATTTTGTATCAATACTCTTCCCCGGGGGTTCTCATTAGTGTGAAATCGTGAAGTCTTTCGATAACTTCCTAATTCAATATTAGGTCAAGTTTGATAATCGACTAATCGATTATCTAGTCAAAACAATTGCTTATATAAATCAATATTCATATGCTTAACTCGTTTTCGACATTCCAACTTAACAATTCCTCGCCCAAGAGTAAAGCTAAGTAAGGTAGAGCACTGGTTGCATCAAAGCCTTGCCTAGACACTTCATTCTTGAATCCCACAAATATATAAGTCTACCTCATCGGCTTTTAATGTTAACTATAGTATTAATGATTTTCATAAACAAGTAAGAAATAAACACGATTAACACGTTTCCGACATTTTCCGACTTACTATTCCTCGATCAAGATAGAAGCCGGTAGGTTAAGCTCTATTTCTCCATCCCTACTCGAATATAAATCTTAACTCTCATAAATAGATAAGCCTTACTTCGTCGGCTTTTAGGGTTAAACATGGTTAATTATTTTTCAAACAAGTAATTAAACAATTAACCATTTGCCATTTAGCAATTCTAAACCCTTTGTTTATACTTTTAGAACCCTTTTTAAAATGATATATAAGTATAGTAATTTACTTGTAAAACTTTATATTTAAATAAACAAGTCAAAAGATATTTTATTACATAAGATATAAAATCGTCAACAACTATATACACTTAAAATACTTATAATACTTATAATAGGTTTTAAAACATTTTCTCAAATTATTATTGAAAATAACAACTTTACTATTTCCTTAAAAACTTGGAAAACAAGTTTTTATTATAAAATCATCTTCTTTAAAAATTCACAACTAATTCTTAAAAATAAACATCTAAAACTACTTTTGAAATACTCTAATATGAGTTTGTAAACACCTGTAAAAAGAATGAAACAAAATACTTAAATTTAAATATCCTTTCAAACCTTCTAAGTTCAAGAATCAAGACTAAACGGGGCAGATTTGCACAAGTGAAGTTTTGGCCACTTTTCAAGATGTTACCTAAATTTTTACTATCCAAGCTTTTAATAACAACAAACATATATATAAAAAATTATAAATATTGTGGGAAACCCCTAAGGATCTCTCTACAAAGTTCCATAGAAATTTCCGAAAACAAGGCAATTCCAAACTACATCTATAGCGACTATCGCTATAAGTGCACTGTCAAATCCGAGTTCAATCTAAACAAAAGTCTATTTATAACCTATATGATTTGTTCCAATGTCTTATCACAAGTATATAGTCCATTCCAAGTCTATACATATGGCTCATATATGTCACTTACTTTCAAAACAAGAATTCAAACCAATGTTTTAACATATGTCACCAACAATTCAACCAATTTAAACACAATCAAATCCCAACAAATACGGGTTATATTTTAAATCAAAGAAGTGAGTTATCTTACCTTTAACCTAACAATCAAGATCCAATCTAATAAGATCTAAACCTAAGCTCGCAACGCCTTTCTCCTTCCTCTTCTTACTTTCCACTTGCTTTTCCTCCCTCCACTCCACTCCTTTACTCATGGCCTATCCTTATGGGGTGAGTGTGGCTCTTTTTCTTTAACTTATAACTAGATAGGATGTTTTGTAATATTCCCCTAATGATTCACTCTAAATTTGAGGTGATTTTGATTTGATTTGCAATTAGTTTGCTTTAGGAAATTATGAAGAAGAAGAAGCCATGGATTTGCTTACTTTAAGCTTTGGGAATTTGTGAATAATAACTAAGGGTATACCCCTCCTTTTAGAAGTTCAAAATGGTGCTTTTTAAGCTTGTTCTCACCCCCCCTCTTATGCCATGGACGACTCACCTTCCATCACTTCTCCTTTACATCACTTCTCTTATATGCTAATTACACTTATACCCTTCTCATAATAATATCTCTTATCCATCGGAACGTTCTAGAACCTTCCAAGCTTTATGAAAATGAGAGTATGTTAATTAGTTGCTAATGTGTTCATTTGATCATTGGACAAGTGCACAAGAGTTCGAACAACTTATATCAATCGAAAAGTTGTTTACCGATAAATCGATTTCTGGTCACATTATTGATTTTTTTTAAGAATATATTTTCGTAAACAATATTCGAAAATAAGTTTCTTATCATTATTCATTATTTGAATAATCCTAAAAGGTTATAAAATCATATTTATAACACTTAACTATATTTCAAAATGTTTTGATATTCGAAGACGAAGTGTTTGAATTTCTGGATCGCTTCACATAAAAAGATCACTTTTCTTTATTCTCCCTAATCAACAATTGATTATCAATCCATCAAATCTTTTGCCCCCTCTTGCCCCCTAGTATGGATGGCCTTGATATATGTATCTTTGGATGCCATATTTTGTGCCAATCGATGGTTTAACAATTAAACCATTTATTTAATCTATAAATCCAAATTCATTTATTAATTAACAACACACACTTAATCCTTTTTATTGATTAATAATTTTTATAGTGGTACTGAAAATTCTCAGGCTATGCCCACTTAATCCTTTTAGTGATGAATTCTCTTTGTAGTACAACAATTTAGATATCAATTTTCAACTGCAATCTAGTGGATCTCGGATTTGCCTAAAAGGTTTATGGGAAAGAGAAGTGCCTAAAAGTCATTTCTTAGTTGAAGGCTCCTTGCTATTTATAGATAAATGCTAGCATGAACCTCGTAATTCCATGCTTGAACAAGTCTTTTCCTCGAATGTGAAAATCCAATAAAAACTATAGGTCTTTGTGCATAAATTCCAAGACAACAAAACAACTCGGTGCCGACCATAATAGGTTGGTATCGACCCGTCTTTAAGCTCTCATCGTGTTAGGACTCCATCCTATATTCACACAATCTAAAGTGATAAAAAACTATTGGTGACAACCCAAAATAGCTTGGTTTCTACTTGTTTTCATGCACCCAAGACTTCCAAGCTTCTTCATAGCCAAAATGCCTAAGTCCTAAGCACACAAATTCGTGCAAGTAAATGAAACGGTATCAACCTAAAACATGTTGGTACTGACCTGTTCTACTTAGTTAAATCTTGGCCAATTTATTTGCACTTCTTCATTTTGTCGTTCTTGATTATTTCCAATTCCCTAGATCCATTCCTTCATAATCTATAGTCCAATTTATCAGTTTGAGTCTGTTCTAGGAATGTGGAAAATTTACCATAACACCTGTCCCTCCCTTCCAAAGCATACTTTTGTGAATACGAAGCGTACTATGCTTATGAACATAAATTGAGTTCGGCAAATTTTCATCAGTTGTGCTCTCTGGCTTACTGGACCAATCCTGGTAAATCATCTAGTTTCCTATGATTTACCTACAAATCAAAGGTCGTTCTAGACCAATCATAGCTAAGTACTTAAATCCTTGCTTAAGTATTAATCATAAATCATAATCATCATGTTCCATAGGGATTTAAGATATCATAAATCTTACATCATGTTATCATGCAGTGTTAATTATAACAGTTAATTGCCCCCGATTGGAACATTACTTATGAATCGTCTAGTATCACCTAGCAACTCATCATAAGTAAGTCCAACCAGAATGAGGCAATGGAATTTATCAATCATTCAGTAATCATTATCAAATTTCGACCTCATAGTTAAAATTTGATCTCCTCGGATCGCATTATCGTAATCCAAATTGAGCCCATCTACTAGCATTCTGATGGGGGGACTTAATGTTCAAAGCGAGTCCATCCACTTACCCTCTGTTGAGAGAACTTGTTATCCTGTATAGGTTCATCCGCTCACTCTTCAGTGAAGGGACCTATATTTTGTAGTTTGTCACCCCATCTCTCCGGTCGAGAAAACATTATCTATCTATTTATCTATCAAACACAGGGGAAAACTATGTACTGATAGCATCCATAAGTAATATCATAATCAAATATCATTTTACATCCATTATCAGATCATTTGTATATCCCTATTCAAGTCAGAATGCATCAAGCAAAAATCAAAATATCTAATCCCATCAAGGATTACTCTCGAACTTAAACTCATAGCATGACTATGAGACCATTTGGGATCCTGTACATGTGTAAGTGAAGTAATCCTTTATATTTATTCAATGAAAAGTGCAGAAAATAAACCTAACTCCAATCCAACCCGATCATGGGATAACTATACCCAGTCTAGATCCCGACTGCATCTGGGTATATCCTCCAATGATGTGGTTGCTCTTGTGTCACCATTGCGGTTTATGCCAATGTAATCTAACTCTTCACATATTGTTTCAACTAGTTACTCTGAACTACTCTTCTATCAAGTCATGTAGATGTCTGCGTTCATTTGTCTCATAGCCATCTAGCTTATGGAATAGGCAATACTTTCCGGAATTTCTCTCCAAATTAGTAGGCTCTCGCTTAGCGGGTTTTCTATAAGGAATCTACCCCCTAGTATCAAGATAGATCCTCACGGAGGTCTCTGTCAAATCAGTGTAGGAAGAAAACTTTGGTTCCCTCTTCATTCGCTTCGATCCTTTGAAGCCATCGTCGGCTTTTCTTTTCCCTTTATCTTAAACCTTTCTTGGATAGTCCTCAATCATCCGTAGAATTAACTTCACTGCTCTTGGCTTCTGCGTCCTTCTACCATAAATATCTCTATACTTGATAGTAGAAATCTGCTAGGTCCCCAGATGGATCCCTTTCCAAAGCTTTCTTAAATTCAGTCTGGTTAGCAACACCGAAAACCACTGCCATTAAAATATTGACGAGGTTCTACACTGCAGCGTTTGCTGCATTAAATCTAGTCAACTAGCTCCGTAAATTCTCACTTTTTTTTTGCTTCGCACTCGATAGAGTCATTACATTCCTTAGTTGGATGATATGAACTTTGAACTGGTTGATAATCGTTCCACATGCTGATGGTTCCATTATCCATTTGGCAAAACCCATAGCAGCCAAATCGACCAAATACAACAGGAAGCACAATCATATCACCTCTTCCAAAGTCCCTAACACTCCCAAATGCTAGGTATATCTCACCAAGCAAATAGTTAGATTTGTCCTTCCATCATATGACTCTAAAGTAGGTAGTTTGAAATCAGGAGGATTCCTAGCGCATTGGATGTTTGGGGTGAAGGGGTTTCTATTCACATCCTCCAAACTCCGATTCGGAGGTCTACTATGAAGCACCTATCTTACCATCTCAGCTAATCAATCATCAAGAGTCATATGAAACCTTTATGGCTCTACACGTCTCTAATTCAAATTCTCATCATGCCTTATGTTACAATGAGGAACTTCTGGTTCCAATCCTCACGGCTATAAATTTTCATTTCGATCTTCATTTTTGACTCCAACTTCGCCCATCCTAGGCGTTCTCACTAGCTCATCATCCACATGGACCGTGCCTAATAGCACAAACCAATCAGTACTGACATATCCTGACTGGTCGGTACCGACTTGTTATGGCATTGGGTGTGGCCTATTTAACGACCTAAAAATTTGATGTTGTTAATATTAAAATAGTTGAAAATGGATTTTTAACTAAAAAGTGAATTTGGTACTATATTTATAAATATTGCGAAGGTCTTTCCTAGTTAATCTTTTTGGTATATAATTTTGAAGAGTTTGGAGTTATGGTTTGCAAAATAGAGACCATATAGTGTTTATATAGCGTAGATAACTACTTTGGGCCAATCTGGATACACAACCCATAACCTAGCCTAATGACTATACAAATGAGGCCACGAAACCCTAGCCATCACCTTTATCTTCATTGTTCTATCTAATTCCCAAAATTTCTCTAATCATCTGCTAATGGCAGATGATTATCTTTAATTACAAATTGGTTTAAAATTCAAAGTATCCAAGCTATATTGAATTATATATCTTGCGAAGCTCTCGACGAAAGGAGTTGATAGAAGGTATTCATTTGTCAAAAAAATGTCCAAGGCGGCTAAAAGTCATAGTCAAAGTTCCCATAGGTGAAATTCTTGGGGTTGAATTGGGGGGTTAATTAATTTGGAGGTTGATAGACAAAATTGAAGGCATGGATTTATAGGCCTCGGCAATACAAGCTCAATGGTGGTTTCAGTTACATGAATCAAGACTTAATTTGGTCGGAATTGTTATTTGAAGTCAACGGCGGTGGGTTAGATAGCATCAGGCGATAATGCTGAAGACTAGTCAGAGGGCACCCACAGGTGCTTCTTGCTTTGCTGGTTCAGGTAGTGGAGCGGCTTGGTGAAAAAGCGCGTTGGTATGGACTATTTAATTAATTGAATTTTAAATTATAAAATATATAACTATTAATGAAAAATCATATTTATGGATATATGTTGTGATATATTGATGACTATTTAGATATTGTAATATTTTGGGTGTATTATGCATTGAGTGAATGGTTATTATTGATTGCAATATCTTTGGATGTCTAATTAAAAATAATTTTTTGTTTTGGACTGGAAATAATTAACTAGAATAAATTGGATAACAACAAGAAAATTAAATAAATTAATGATAAATAAGGTTAATTACATATTTAGGATGGTTTCTATGAATAACGATGATTTAACAACTTTACTGAAATTAAAGTATGAAATCCAATAAGGTTGTTATTTATGAATTTGTGCGAAAATTCATAAATGATGACTAAAATTATATTTTAAACTGGTATTTGGGTAGTTTATTATTTAGAATGAGATTTTAAATAAAAACAACATAAATTACAATGAAAATAGTATTGTTTTGTGTAAGTGACAAAATGATTAATTTCACGGTATTTGTGGTATTTATGAACTATTAATATTATTGTCTGATTTATAAAAGAAAATAGGTTTCGGTGATTTAAAATAAAATGTTGTATTTTTGATAAAAATAGTAATAATTGGTTTTGGGAATAATTAAAGAGGTTTTAATGTATATTATTATTTTGATGTAAATTGTAATAGTATAGTTTTAAAAAACGATTTATTGAAGATTTTTAACTTTGATTAAAATATGATGTTTTGGCATATTCGAGAAATGGGAGTACGATAAATGATTTAAAGAGTATATTGTCGTTTAAAAAGAATTATTATTGTTTTTGGATGAACAAATAAAGCTTATTTTATAATAACAATAATAAAATCATTTTATACTTAAGTGAATAATAGATGTAAACATATTGTTTGGATAGTTGTTGAATGTGTGATTGATTGTTGATTGTAGTTATCACATATATTCGATGTTTGATGAGAGTTTCACATTTTGATGTGTGTGCGATATTTTACCATTATCACTACTATATGATGAGTAGTTATGGTTATTTGATGATTGATGTTGTGTCACTAATGTTGATTGGACTTGTACACCTTTGATGGATTATATTTACATAGATGATGATGTATGTAAGTATATCTATGCGTTATGATTTTCTTATTTGATGGACTGGGGTTGTCATTAGATATTGTTGGTGTTTGATGACTGCATGCTATTACTATTGTAGTTTTCCTATATGATGGTTTATTGAGATGGATGAGTATGAATACTATTTTTTACTTCTAATATTTGTATTGGTTGTGATGATTGCATTGGTTGTGTTGATTGTAGTGGTTGCGATAGTTGCAATGATTGCATGGATGCTATGGTTATTATGTACTAACAAGTATTTGTATGCAGGAGAAAAGTAGGAAACAGAACAATGTGGGCTTGATCCCCCAAAAGAGGTACAAAGACAGTCTTTTCCTATGCAGTAGCTATTAAGCCTATAGTAGTAGTGTATAGGGTTTGGCACAATCCAAACATAAGTGAAACCTTTTTTCCTCTATTCTATGTGTAATTATAAGTTGCACGTGAAAGCAAAGAATGAAGCAAAAGGGTCTGGAAGGAGTCGTATCCTCATGATAGATCGGTATATCTCCCGCATCAAAATTTTATAGTTGTTGTTTTAATAATTGATGTAATGAAAAATGTATAATATTCGATGTACTAGATCTATGTGATATTTAATTATTAATATGAGATTATGTATATACGTTGATGTTTAGATTCGCTTTGATGTTTCTCTGCTTATGCCATTACTTTAAACTTTTTATTTTTATTTTTATCTACCTACGGTCCATTGCTTTTAATATCTGAAATTAGTTGTAAGCATATCTTTTTGTTGTTTATAATTATTCTTAGATGTTAAAAATAGTCACAGTCTAGCTTGCTCTGATCTATTTCCTTGTGCATCTTCTTTGCTGTTTGGCCTCCGATTCTGGTTCTTAGCTACTTCGACTGTTCTTTGCTGCTCCATTTTTTGAAAGAATCCATTCATCATATCTCTTGCTGAGCCATCCATCTCTCTTGCATCCTTGTCATCATCCCTTCCATCTCCTCTCTAGTAATATTGATAGAAGGTGGATTTGAACTTGAAGAAACCTCCTGGATGCCCCCGTTTTCTTGTTGGCTTCCTCTAGCTAAAGATTTTCTTGTAGATGACCACTTCATCTTCTCCAATATCGTACCTAAGTTCAATTCTCAATGAAAGCACCAAAGTGTTGCACCAAAAATTGAAATAATACCCAATATCACTCGAAAACGAACTAACAAATATAAAAATTAAGTAATCAACAAGAAAGAGAAGGAAAAACATGACCTTTTTATAGTGGTTCAGCAAATTCTCGGGCCTATATCCACTTAATCCTTTTTATTGATGAATTCTCTCCATAATACAACAATTTACAATCAATTTTTGTCTATAATCTAGTAGATCTTGGATTTGGTAGTAGATTTGATAGAAAGAGTTTAAGAAATGCCCAAAAGTCTGCAACGACCTGGAATTTCAAACCATTCAAATCGACAATCATCCACACATGTCGGACTTGAATTGCTCAAAACAACAAATTGTTAATTTATATTTGGTAGAACTTAGCATATACAGTAAATAAATCAATCACAGAATCACAGACACAGAGTAATACAACAATATGCAGCGGAATAGATAAATAGTAGTTCATGAAGCTACTATAGAAACATCAGAGTATGAAACAAATACAGTAGAAATCTAATACATAGAAGTCTCAAATATATAAACAAATGACAAGTCTGAACATAAACAACTGGAAATAACTGAAAGCTGAATAGATAAAAGATAGATCTCCAAGTAAAGCTCCAAGGTCCAAAGGTGAGTCTCAAATGCTGTGACACTCAGGCTGACCCGAGTATAAAGCAAAACACAAAACACAAAACACTCGAGTCAGGATTAACATTCTTATACAATTAAATCAACTCAAGTGAAATGTATAAGTGAAATGCAATATAACTTAAAGGATGTTTGGGATTCCATCCTTTAAGGATCTATGGAACTATCTACATACATAGTACAATACGCTACATAGATAATGTCTACAGTAAAGTAAAATATTAAAATAGTGTTAAGGCGTTACCCATATCCCCCTTAACACATTTTATATAAATGTCGTAGTCTATACAGTACTGTAAACTCCACCAAACCGGTGGGCTATCAGGGAGAACTCTATAGGTACGACACAAACCAAACTCGTAATGGGCACGATAAGGCATGTGACAAGGCACGCGAGGCAATGCCCAGGGTAGGATACTACCGTTTTGCAAAACCGGGCTGGTGGTAACGCATAGTAGCTACTACCGCCCACCTTGAGACACACTCCCATAATCAAAGGTGCACCCAATCAAATCACAAAGTAATTGATATGGTATCGAAGAAGCATGCTCGATCGGAGGTGCGACCTCACTTGGCCTAGGTATAGCTCATGTTTTAGTCACATCAAGCTGACTTGAGTGGGTCAGGGCTATGTTCATACCTCATACAGAATCGTTCTCCAAACCATCCTACTTCGTTTTGGATTCTCCACCACGTACACAGTTGTTAAAGTGGTTTTCGATACTGACAGAGAGTATGAAAATATCCAATCCCGATCTCTTTAACAACCGAACGCTTATTTCACACCATGGTCATTTCCATTTCAAACAGTTCATACTTCATATCGAAATATCATATTCATTTCAAAATCATATCACTTTCGAAATCATATCACTTTCAAAATCATATCCACTTTCGAAATCATTATTCACTTTAAATCATATTCATTTTCGAAATCATATTCATTTCCAAAATCATAACCACAAAATAGCTTAAACGATCATATCAAAGTATTCGCATTTAACTCCATTAAATCTAAATCATAACAGTTCCAACTTAAACAGTTTGAATATTGAAAGTAGTTTATATAGTGGAATAATTATACATTAAAAATAGTTTATATTTAAAAATAGGTTATAGATTTTAAAATAGTATATATATTAAAAATAGTTTATATATTAAAATATATATATTTAAAATTGTTTATAAATTTAAAATAATATATATTAAAATAGTTTATATATGTAAAAGAGTTTTCATCGAAAATAGTTTCAAATTTAGATTTGTTTCTTCCAATTTCACAAATCAATCCAAATCAACTTTAGTTCCAAAATTCAAATTTAAATAAATCTCAGTTCAATAATTCCAATTAAAAAGGTTAAAGGTTCAATTCAAATTCTCATTAAAACCATTTTTAATTTATATCGATTTCAAATCCAGGTTTGAACTACAAATTTAAACCACTTCCAATTCAATAGGTTTCAAAGTTTAAATATTCAAACAACTTACAATAACTCAATTTGATAATTTCATTTATATTTCACAATTCAACTTTTATTTAAATTTGAAATCATTCACTTGATCATTTTTAATAACATTTAAATAAAATCTCAAATTACAAATTTAAATCAATATCAAATATTTAATTTCAATTTTTATTTAAATTTGAAAATATTCATCTAATCACCTTTAATCAAAAATCCAGTTATCAAGTAATAAAATCATATCTTTAAAATGTCAAAATTAATAAGTTTCAATCAATTTTTATTTAAATACAATTCTTAAACAAATAAAATTTCAAATCATCTCAATTCATCTTCCCAACCTTTATTTATTAAAGTTAATACAAAAATCTATTTAAAATATTAAAATAAATTTAAATAAATACTTTAAAACATATCATATATAATTAAGTTATTACAGAAAAATCTATTTTAAAATATTAACATAAATCTAATTAAGTATTTTAAACATATTTCATATACAGGAAAATAGGCACAAGGACAAACTTAGAAAAAAATTTAAGCTGAAGGACAACAAGTTTGTTTTTTAGGCTGAAGGACAATGCTGGTTATAACAAGTATTTTTTATAGTGTAAAACTGAATATAATGCTAGATATAACTAGCATTTTGTATAGTGTAAAATTTGAATATAATGCTAATTATAACTAGCATTTATCCTTCCGCTTAAAAATAAAACTTGGTGTCCTTCAGTCTAAATTCTTTTCAAAGTTTGTCCTTTTCCCTAATTCCCTCTTATATATATATATATATTAGTTAAACTAAAATTTTATTAAATTTTATTATATTGAATTTTATTATTAAATCTATTTTAAATCTTAATAATATATTTTAAAAAATAATAAAGTTATAAGTAAAATTTTATACTTAAATTTTCAAACTTAACTTATAAATTTAAAATTTCCAAAACATATAATTTTAAAAATATAAATAAAATATCTTTATATTCTATTTTTAAAAATCAATATTTATTAATACCCATCTATTTCCTTTCAAAACTTTGGAAATCATTTTTCAAAATAGACCAACGGTGTCCGTATATAATTTTCTATTCTATGGTCAAGTGATACGGATATTTATCATTTCAATCCGCAATAATTTAATATTTACGGGTATATATCATTTCAACCCGCAGTCCCAAAATTTCAAAATCAATAAAATCGCTTGGGTTTGTCATTTCAACCCACAACAATTTTCCCTAATCTATAAGATCGTTCGGGTATGTATCATTTCAACCCATAGGGAATTTCTAACTAACAGGGAACTTGCAGTGTGCGAACAATAGACTAAAATAGCATAACATATCAATTACAATCATATATAATCATTAACAATTTAAAATTAACATATATACAATAGTTATGGTGTCATGTGTCAATTAACACAGGTTAACAAATGCAGAAAATAACATATCATAATTAACAATTAAATTTTCTAACTAGTTCAAAATTTAATAACATATTTCAATCGTCATTTCATGTGTATTAAATTTACTAAATATAGGAATGTTAATCGTGAGTGATCGTTCACCTTTCAAGGCTAAAGAAACAACGAGAACGAAGAAGGTGATACAGACATGCGCATGGATACAGACACGAGCTAGTGGGACAGCGACAAGCTAGAAGCTCAAGAGAGAAGATCTCAACCACATAGAAGCACACAAAATCAACAATGTTGTTGCACAAGCTGTATAGGCTAAGTGAATCGGAAAGAAGCGCATTATAGCAGAAACAGGAGCTGGTCAGCATGGAGTTGCCACTGCTACTATATATGCATGCTTTGGATTGGAGTGTATTATTTATATGGGTGCACAGGATATGGAGAGGCATGCACAAGCGGAGGAGGGACAGCTACAAGGTGATGCGGAGGGGAAGAAGGCGGAGAGGCATGACAGTGTGGTGGCGGGCTGGAAGGGTGCATTCGGTCCAGGCTGTCAGTGCTGTGGTGGAAAGTGGAGAGGCGGAGAACTGAGGGGTGGCGAGCTGCTATGGATCGAGGCGCTGGGTGCTTGCTCGGAGGGCGCGGAGGAGGGAAGTGGTTGGAGATGGTTGTTCGGTCGGAGAGAGGCTGTGGACATGGGTGGAGATGGCGCTCGATCAGGTGTGGCAGTGGGCTGTAGCGTGTCACAAGCAGAGCACGGCTGGTGGAAAGGGAAGGGGTGCTCTGCTGGGTCGTGTTCAGCTGATGTGGTGCTCAGTCGGGGCAACTTGCTGTTCAGTGGAGGAATAGGCGGTAGGTCAGGGGAGGATGGGTTCAGGTGCTCGAATCTGGAGTTGTGTGAGGTGAGCTGCGTGCTCGGTGGGCTGTCAGGTGGGAGAGGCGACTATTGGTGGATGAGCTTCAGCTGGGGGAGGAGGGTGGTTGCTTGCGAAACTGCAAGTTATGCAGTAGTCGAGCAGGGTGATCAGTAGGGGATGCAGCTGCTAGGGGTGATGCTTGGTTGATGGGCGAAGAGGATGAGGGTGGGTGCTGATGGAAAGAGGTTGTTCGTAGGGTGGTAGGCTGATGGCTCGGGGTTCGGGAGTGGAAGGGTTGCAGAGGCGTTCGGGTTAGCCTGGCGTGGAGTTTGATAAGGCGAAGAGCAGTCGAAGGGGGAGTTGCGGTGTGGGCTACTGACGGCTGTGGCGGGGAAAGATGGTCGGGTTCAAAAAGAAGAGGAAGAGAGCAGGTTTTAGGTCATATATAAGCTGATATATATGCTTTCATTTTTTTAATTTTTTTATGAATCGGAACAAACAAAAGAGAAGAGGAGAGAGAATGACAGGCAACGAACATATATAAATTGAAACCATGGGAATAACAAAAACCAAAAGTTAATTTCTGGGAATATTAACGCCGGTGACCATTTATTTTCCCACGGTGGATAAATGGAAGGACACAAGAAACCCAAAAGGCCCAAAATGGGTACGGATACGGCTAATCGTTTCACTGATTTCGCCGTGCACCGGATGCCGAAATGCACAAATGAATATACTGCGGAGATCAGCACGACAAGATGAACATAATGGTATAAAAATATTAGCAATACGACCAACCTATCAAAACTCAATTTTCGTTGCCAAATATGCTGCTAAAACGCCGAAAATAAGATAAAAGGAGCTAGAGCAGTCCACATTTGGCGAAACGAAATATGAGGTCTCACTCGGAAAATGGTAAACATTTTCCTTATATAAAAATATTCAGATTTCAGAAATATTGTATTTCCATCAAATTTAACTGATTTTTAATTTTAAAATTGAAAATTTCACAACTGAACAAACATACATATTTTCAGATGAAAATCTGACACTTGCTACGTTTCAAAAGACGCATACCAAATATCAAATTTTCATTGCAAAATTTTATTACTTAATTTCATGAATTTTTTTAGTTAATTACATTATTTAAATCGTTAAAATTTACGGGTCGTTACAAAGTCCTTTCTTGGTTGAAGGTTCCTTGCTATTTGTAGACAAATCCTAACACAAACCACATCATTCCCGGCTTGATTAAGTATTTTCCTCCAAATCCAAAGTCCAGCATGAAGAAAACATCATCGTGCACAAATTCCAAGACTACAAAACAACATGGTATCGCCCATAATAAGCCTGCACTGACCTAGTTATTGTGTACCAGTCCTGAAGCTCTCATCATGGTGAGCCCGCATCCTATTTGCACGCAATCCAAGGTGACAAAAAATGATCGGTACTGACCTAAACTTCTCTATAGTCAAAATGCCTAACTCATAAGCACAAAAGTCCATGCAAGCAAATTAATCGGCATCGACCTAAAACAGGTCAGTACCGACTTATTTTACTTGGTCAAATCTTGGTCAATTTCTTTATACTTCTTTATTTTATCATTCTTGTTGTTTCCCAAGTCTCTAGATCCATTCCTTCATCATTCTGTAACCTAATTTATCGGTTTGAATCTATTATGAGACAGTGGAAAATTTGTTGGAAATAGTTACCATGAGATCTTATATTTTTACTTAGTTGTACTAACCTCTTGAGCATGCCAAACAACCAAAGTACGTAGCCTCTTGATGTCCCCAAAGATCATGAGTAATTCACCATCGATTGTACGAAGAGTGTTAAGTATACCAGTACCAATATATTTATCAATATCATTTTCTCAATATATCCTGACAAGGAACATTTCAGGAGGAAGTATTTAGATATAATTAAATAATCATGGTTATAAAAAATACATAACTACAATTGAAAAAAATCCTTATCCTAAGAATTTTCTACTTATATATATATAGTGTTTTAATTGACATTACTTCTATCTATATATAAAACAGATAGAAAAGAAAATAAAAAGAAAAATCTACTTTATTTTGAACAAGATTCTTATATAAGAGTTAAGTTACATAATTGTTAATCTGCCTTTTGACAAGGCCGTGGACAGGCGGATTTAACTAAAACAACTGTGTTACCCGGCTACAAGAAGATAGTTGCAGAAGATATGATTGGGCTCAAACGAGTGTCGAGTTAGGAAAGGATTGGAGGTATGAAGGCCAGTATGGATCGGTCAAGGGTGGAAAGTCACGACAAGACCCAAATTATTGAGATAAAAATAATTAATATAAAAATCAGTTAATGGAAAATATTCAAAGAATAATATAAATTGAAAATAAATATCAAGAATAAGTGAAATAAATAAGGAAAAGGATAGTTGTTTTCAGTAAATGATAATGAGGAGAAAATAACTTCAATAAATAATAATGAGAAGGAAAATAACTAAGTGTGAATAAGTTTTATATTCACATATCTCATATATATATATATATATATATATATGTATGTATGTATTGCATATAAGTAGCCAGAGGAGTATAGAGTGATAAAATAAACTCTTATGATTATTAAAATATATGAAACCAGATTAATATTATATAGGTATAAATACATTTTATAATCAAGAGAAAACAAATGGCTTGAAACATTAGCAAAGAATTAATTGATAAAAAGATATATATGTGAACATTTCAGATTTGCCTTAAGAAAATAAATAATGTAGATAAGTCACATGAAAATAGTGTGTAGGTGAAACATGCAAATGGCATGTACACAGAAAAGAAGAAAAGCAACTGAAATACCTGAAATAGAATCAAAAAGAAAATGGCATATTTAGCCATAAAAACATATACAAATTTCTCTTATTTGTGTGGGGATAAAATGGGGTTTTTACTCCACTAAAACCCTAGCTGAATGTTTTAAAAATCAAAGGATAAGCAGCAGTTTATTTTTGGAAAACAGAAAGATATTTTAAGAAAGAAAAAAAGAGCAAACTCACACTGTTTTCAAGTTAAAGCATTCTCGGGGAAAGAAGAAGGAAGGTGAGTGATTAATCATTTTATGTGATTTAAGGCATTAAGACTCAAGTTAAGGGCAGCCATATTACTTATATAAAATCATATCATGTTTTTGTTTAATTCTATTCTCTGAATAAATAAATGTTGATCATGGTTGGTGTCTTGGCTGAGTCTTTGGTTGATGTTTTGATCTGTTTTGATTGTTTTGATTAATGCTTTGAAAAGACAAACACCCTGATCACAGAAAAAGGGATTCTATAACTTATAATCCAGTTTTTATATGGGAGTGAGTTAAACATTTTTACTGAGAAATAGGGTACTAATGAAGAATGAAATAGGCAGTGTGAATAAGGATATTCATGCTTATGTCTAGTTCATTTTAAAAATGATATGAACAATGCAATATTATATATATATATATATATATATATATATATATATATATATATATATATATGTGCTGATTTGTTCAAATCACAAGTCAATATGTTTTTATGGGTTTTTCTTAAAATCTTACCCTATGTTCACAGTAAAATAAATGTAAGGTTTTATATGACTTCACCAAAATTATGTAAGAAATGGGAATATTTCTGGAAATAAATTTATGCAGGCCTTAGAAAATATGATTGAATAAAATAACCTTAAAATGGGATGTGGTGTTTTACATGGATACTTGGTATGTCTGGCTGAAATCCCTGAGTGGGTTTAATACTCTCTGATTTATGAAAAGAAGAAAAGAATAGGAAGCATTTCAAGAATTAATAAAATTCTCCTGAAAGAAAAATGAGAATGGTCTCTAGATTATAAAGCTAATCTAGGAGTAGTGCCTTGATCTATTCATCATTAGGTGGATGATGGGTATGTGCATGGCTTGTTTAAGTCCTGTAGGCCTCTGTGTAAAGGGTTAACAGAATTGAGCCCCTTTGCAATGCACACATGGTGTTCAATGGCAAGAGTTAATACCAAATAAATGATAAATGGGGACTGAAAAAAATTGAGCTATGGAATTAAGGGAGTCAATCCATAGGAGCATATGTACATATAACTGAATTGTGTTGATGAATGAATGCTTGTGTGCATATATGTTAGTATGAGCTTATATGTGTATATATATACTCAGATTTTAGTATAAATTTAAATAAGCATCAAACATATGAATCTCTGCACAATGTTTAGTAATTACAAGTTATTTATAAACTATGATTTCACTCACACCAGAATATATTTTCTGACCCTATTTGTTGCCTTTGCAATCTTTGGGGTGTCTCATTTTCATTGAGGCAGTTCAAAGTGTTGCTGCAGGGAAAGATTCTTGAGTAGCTTGCTTGTATGGATGTTTGAAGAACTTGCTGGTTTTAAAATGCTTTAGAGAAGTAGAGGTTTAATTGTAATAAATAATCTAGGCTAACTCTCTTATGTCTTGTGTATTTCCAGGATTGAAACTTGCTTTGTTTTCTTGAAAAGAACATGTAAAGAAAGCTTAAGTATTATATGTGCTTGTGAGTTGTTGATTTATGTAGCAAACTCTGGAAATAATCCAGAGGATTATAATGAAGGAGACCATACCACATAATCTGATATGTGGATATATTCTCCTTGGCATGCTTGTAATGTTCAGCTATAAAGTTTAAGTAGTTTTAAAATAAACATATGCTAAAGTATTAAGTGGATGGGTTGAACATGGTCTTGGCTAACCAGTTATGCTTGTACATGTCTTGTAATTGATACAAGTACATGCAAAAGTTTGAAGCCATAGTCTTCAGATTTCTGAAGCAAACCAGACCATAGTGTAAGCTAATTTGAAATGCAACTTAATCCTATGATAGGTCTAGAACAAGGGTAGGATTATGACACCATAGAACCTGAAAATCATAAGTATACAAGGACTTAGGAATTGGAATTGGTAAAATCTGGAACTGACTTCAATATGAAACTGAATTAGCAAGCCAGAAATTGGGATAGACAATATAGACTCAACAAGAATGTAGAGTAATTTTGTAAGTGTTTAAAAATCCAGAACACCACACTTTGTAAGCTTTTAGCCAGGAATGTGCAAAGATCTTTTTAAATCATATTCAACACCATTTCTAGTCTATATATCAGAATCTGTATGACCTTTAGATCAGTTTACAATCCTATTACTCACATGATCATCACATGCTTCATGAACCTAGATATGTGCATTTTTCTTGACCTGATTTGCTTGTGCATGTTTGTGCATGTTTTGTGCATGTGTATGTCTGAATCCTGAATCTGGGCTAGACTAATTAGTGATCCATTGATCAAACCAAGTTTTAATATGTTTTATCATCCTAAAGCAACCTATATGAATTCCTGAATTCCAAAGATCAAATACATGAGTTAAAAATCCACAAATTAATCAATCTGGTTTAGAGAATAATCTGGAAAATGAAGAAGAGATAATAGATGCTAATAATTGAATCATGTATTAGTCAATCTTGAGTCATTCCAAGATGAAAATACCTGAAAATGTATTAGTTAATCTTGAGTCAATTTAAGGTGGTAACACTTGAATCATGTATTAGTCAATCTTGAGTCAAATAAAAGATTAAAAGTGTAGAAATAGCTATGTGACACAAAACCTTCCAATTATGGAAAATATTGTTTGATAAAACTTCTTTGCTACTTTACACTCTGATAGGCAAAGAAACATTTATATATCTTCATATATATAAATGATATGACTTGATTAAAATACTGATATTTTTATATTAGTAAATTCTGGACCTTGGGAAATTAATTAAAAGAAATGAAAGAGGTAATAAAAGAAGTGATCTCTGGTAAAAAAAAACTCAACTAAAAATCACAAAAATATTGTAGAAGAAAATTGGGTCACTTCAGTTGGTATCAGAGCTATGTTACCAAAAACATAGCAAAAAAAATCTAATTTTCTTATATGGATAAAATCCTAATGAACAAACCACATAAAAATATTTTCAGTAGGAATAAATTACTGAAACAATTAAATCAAAAACAAGACAAACTAGCTATGTAAATTATATAGCAAATCATGGTAGGAAGACCACCAAACTCTGGAGCAGGATCCTCTAGTGCAACACCATTGGTCAATTTGCAAGATTTGGTGAGGGCATTTAGGGAAGGAGCAGTGCAAAGGGAAGAAAATCCTCATGAGGAGTTATCTAAGCTACTGAAAACATTCTCAAATTTAGGAGGCAAGGATTTTAAAGGCACTGAAGGAGTCATGGGTGTGCAAACATGGCTAAGAACTCTGGAAAGGATATTTGCAGACATGCAAATCAATGACCAAAGGAAGAGGCAAATAGCTTCCAGAAGGCTCAAAGGAGCAGCACTGGATTGGTGGGAGGTAATCATCACGGGGAGACCAGAAAATGAGATAACATGGGATCAGTTCAAGGATATGCTTGAGGCTAGATTTGTCCCAGCAACAGCTAAGGCAACACTGCTTGAGGAGTTTATAAGATTGAGGCAAGGATCAATGAGTGTGACTGAATACACTCAAAAGTTTGAGAGCATGTCTAAGTATGGAACCATGCTCATAGGGAATGAGGAATCAAAGAATTCAAGATTTATTCAAGGACTTAATGCTGGTTTAAGTAGAGCAATGCTACCATACAAAGACAAAACATTTGAGCAAGTCATAGATCTCACTCTTTCTTTTGAACAACATGATAATGCAAGGGAGAAATTTAGGAACATGAGAGCTAATAACAACAACAAGAAAGGGAAAAATAGAGCACATCCTTATGACAAGAAGAATTCAGACAAGAAGGTTGAAGGAGCTACTAGTGGGGAGGTTAAGAAGAAAGTTATTTTCTACAACTGTGCAAGGAAGGACACATGAGTAATAGGTGTCAAGCAGCTAAGAAAGCCCCATTCAGTTGCTATAATTGTGGGAAAGAAGGTCATATCAAAAGGAATTGCCCAGAGTTCAAGGAAGGAGCAAAGGTAGGAGCATTGGAAGGCAAAGAAAAAGCAAATGCAGTGGGAAATTCTGGACAATTGGAAGGTATACTCCTAATTAAAGATTATCCAATCTCAGTTATATATGACACTGGGGCTACACATTCCTTAGTATCACAAGACATAGTAAATAAATTGGCTCTTACATGCAATTTAGTTGATAAGCCTTTGTTTATTCAGAGTCCCTTAGGTAGTTCTTACATGCTAGGAATTAAATGTTTGGGAGTAAAATTAAACATAGGAGGAAATATGTTTAATTCTGATTTGTTTGTGTTAAAATATCCTGGAATAGGAATTATTCTAGGAGTAGATTGGTTGAGTATATTCAAAGCAATTTTGAACTTGGAAAATTTTACTATTTCTTTGAAAACAGAAAATGGTAAAAATATTAGTCATGAGTGAAATAGCCAAAACAAATTGCCTTAATCAAATGTAGAGCATGACTGAAAAAGAATTAATTCTGGAAGACATAAAAGTAATAAATGAATACCCAGATGTCTTTGGAGAGGTTATAGGAGTTCCAGAAAATAGGCAAGTTGAATTTCAGATAAGATTAATCCCAGGAGCAAGTCCTATCATCAAGAAGCCTACCAGAATGGGTCCTAAAGAATTAGTGGAATTGAAACAACAATTGGAAGAATTGGAGCAGAAGGGCTTCATAAGGCCTAGTAGTTCAAACTGGGGTTCTCCAGTGGTATTTGTAAAGAAACATGATGGTACAATGAGAATGTGTATTGATTACAGGGAATTAAACAAAGTTACCATCAAGAATAAATATCCACTCCCCAGAATTGATGATTTATTTGATCAATTAAATGGAGCAAGAATCTTTTCAAGGCTAGACTTAGCCTCTGGATTCCATCATGTTTGTACCAAAAATGGGCACAACACTCTTCGGGAGTTGTTTGAAGAGATAAAATGAAGATTATAAATGTAAAACAGAGATTATCTAACAAAAACTCCAACAAATATGAATGTAAAGTGCACAGACAAGCAGTTTAGAGTGGTTCGGCGTATAGCCTACGTCCACTATGAAGTTTTGATGATTTTATTGATTCTCTTTCAATGATTACAAGCGTTTACAGCGATGAACAGCGGATTACAGTTTAGAATTCGAAATTGACAGCAAAAGTATGGTGCAAATCTCAATTCGGCAGAGTCTGGACGCTTCCGAGAAAAAGATCCTTTTTCCGTTGATTCTGGGGCTCTATTTATAGGCGTAGGAGGCTTGGATTTCGCTCAAACCCCGGGAGACTTGGCCTGACACGTGAGGGGACCCATTCGACCACTTCCAGAGAGTTTCAAGCCAATCTGTGATCGATACGAAATCATTTCGTATCGATCAGGATTACTTCCAATTGGGCTCAAAATTGGTGGAGACATTCCTTGTTATGTGTGCAACCTTCAGTTAAAATTTCATCATGTTTGGATCAGTGGATTATGAGATATGGTCGATACGAACTGGAATTCCTCATAGGCTGTCTGGTTCGTATCCATTTCCCTGCGCTCTGAGCTTCGACTCGATGGTATCACGCGCCTCTGTGAAGACGTGGAACGCATACTTCGCCTCGATCCGGTCTTCACTCCGAATCGACCGCGTCGACTCCATACATCTCGGCGCATCCGCATCAGGAGAAGACGTGGTGCATGCGCTTCGCCTCGATCCGATATTCGCTCCGTGTTGACTGCATCGTCTCCATGTATTTCGCCTCGTTCACTTCGAGAAATGACACGTTATCCAAGCTGGTTGACCTGATGGATTCGAGTAGGACTTCATCCTGGGATACGAGGCAAACACTGTCTGATGGATACGAAGTTGACACTGGCTGATGGATACGAAGCAAACACTATATGATGGATACGACGTATGCACTGTCTGATGGATACGACGTAGGCATTGTCTGATGGATACGAAGTAGGCATTGGATGATGGATACGACGTAGGCATTGTCTGATGGATACGAAGTAGGCATTGGATGATGGATACGAAAACGAGGACCATCGATGGATACGAAATCCATCGATACGAACTGCCGCTCATTGATGGATACGAAAATGCGCTCTTCCCCTTGCCTTGCATCCATCGTAACTTGAGCTTACGAAGTCGGTTCGATCTGAGACTTGGAGCGTTGGTTTGCTTTAGTTTTCCCGATCATGTCCCATCGATTGGGGCTTGATCCGGGCTTGGTCAAAATTCATCGATATCCATGACAAACGACATTCGAAACCCAACTCCTTGATGTCCTGGCCTTGCCAAAAGGCGGGATAACATTTGCCCCCCCAAAGTACGTCTTGTGAAAACATGACGTGCTTTGAAAAGCTGCAGGCCTTCTTCGAATAACTTTGGAATTCGTACCCCTTAGCCATTCTCGTATCGGTCCGCTTACGAGTCGATGCTCAAAGTCAAAAAGCCTTCTTTCGTATCGATGTGGGTTGACTTGATGGATACGAAAACAATCATTCGTATCGATGGTCACAAATGGTGGTGAATTCTGGTTCGAATTGATGATATCTGGTGGATACGAAATGGATGTTCGCATCGATAGATACTGATGGATACGAAATTGACGCTCGTATTAACAGGTCTGCTCTGTTTCGAATCGATGGCTCAAAACCTGGATGCTTCGAAACGATGGTGTCTGGTGAACATTTCGCCTCGATGAATGCACAGCTTGATGGATGCGAGGAAAGCGCGTGCACCTACCCATCGTATTCACGTGGCCTCCCTGTGTGCTTCGAACCGATAAAGGTTAGTGGGTTCGATACGAATGCTCGCATCGATGCGCTGCTTGACTGGTTGCGACCGGTCAGATTGACTGGGAGTCGAAACGACTCGGTTCCGCCCTAGGCTTCATATAAATATCTGGAACTTTGCCATTTTCTCACTTTTTTTACCTTTTACTTTTACTGTTGTCTTCTGCCTTCTCGTATCGATTCACAGACAAGCAGGAGAGAAGAATTAGTCCAATCTTCGAATCGATCAAACATCATCTTATAATTTCCCCAAACTCCAATTCGATTCAGGTAAATAAGCAATCACGGCTAAATTTGAGCGACGAAGTTCAGAGCTCAGATCCATCGTGCCTTTGCCGATTATCGATTTTGGTGGTGCCAAGGCCAGATCTGGACCAGAGCTTGGTCGAGGATGGCCATGGCCATGCTCGCTTCAATCGGAGAAGAAAGAGTTCTGGAGCGATTGTTTCACCACTAGTTCGTGTCGATCTGGGACAGGAGGATTCGACTCGATCCAGATTTCATGATTTCGCATCGATTGATGGGTTAAAGGGGATGCAGAGGTTCGCATCGATCTAAGGTGGTCGGGGCTCGTGTTGAACTGAGATGATCGATGTAAGCGCTTGGCCGGCGTGATCGATGCGAAAATCTATCTCTCTTGATCGATACGAAGACCAAGAGATCTCATCGGTCTCATATCGATAGCCCCAGATCGACGCGAAGTTATTGCACTTGGTTGTCTCACAGCCGTTAACCCTTGGCCGATGCGAAGTAAGCCTACCTGATCGATACGAAATCTCCTCCTCCGGTCGATACGAACTGACATCGATACGAAAGGTAGCGAGTTGACCTGATCGATACGAAAGTATCGATTCGAACTGGATCGATACAAAAGACATCATGCCTCCGAATGAATTTGAACTTGAACTACGATCGATTCCATGCTGAAATTTGACGAACTTAGCGAACTTTTGCATGTCCTTATATTCGACTCCGACGAGCTTCTGCCTTGCATAATTGGACTTGATTACAGGATTGCATATTTGACTGACTTTCGAAGCTCGTCGATGGAACTGCCTTTTAACAGAAAAGTACAACGAACTCTTTAATCTTGAATCGATCGTTATCATCTGGATGGCGCAGTCATGACGGTCAGCGATGACGGTCATGTTTGTCTGTCTTCCAGAATCTCGTCGCTTGCACGTTTTCTTTAATTCTGCAGAATTTGCTTCAAGTCACGCACAGCACTCGCACTACACAACACATTCACGCACTTTACACTGGGGAATGCACGGGCTTTTTGTCACCTAATGATGGTTTCTCGTGAGTTAGCTAGTGATGGAACCGTCAAGTTCGCAGCAGCAAGAAACTCAGAACCCTATCCTTCCCAGAATTGAGATTCCGGTCATCGAGACCGAAGCTATTGGCCCGGCTCCGGACGAGTTGCTCAACGCGTCCTTCATTAACAGTCCACCTGATTCCGTCTCATCCAATATCTCCGAAGACATGCTGGGGAGGATATGCTTAAGGCATGGTTTATCTTTGGATGAGGTATTGTTGCCTGGACCGGATGATAGGCCACATAATCCCCCGGAGGGGTATACTGCTTTCAATCGGCATGCGTGCGCAGCCGGCACACTTCCTCCATTCAACGACTATATAAGAGAAGTATTGGCTTATCTGGACATCGCTCCGTCTCAATTGCATCCAAACGGATATGCCTCACTCAACAGCTTGTTCGTTGTATTCATGGAGTACCTCCATCGTCCTCCCCGTATGACCGACATAAGATTCTTGTTTAACTTCAAGAGTCGGACTGACAGCCCATCTTATACGTTCTTGGAGTCTGTAAGGAACTGCCAAGTTGTCGTGGGGTCGTGGACCAGGCTAAGCTATTTTAAGTCGGAGTGGTTCTATGTCCGATGTCCTCCGGGGTTTGCCAGAAGATGGCTATTCAGACGTGAGTATCGTCTCTTTTCCCAAGTAATTGACAGGGCAATTTTCGGAGTGAAATTAAACTTACGTCTTCTTCTCTTTTTCTTTCAGCTATCATCCAGCGGCCTGAGGGTGGCTATTACAAAGAGATAGTTTGGGTCCTCCAAGAGATTCCTAGCGAAGAAAGGAATATTGAACTGTTATTGACAGATCGGAATCTCAGAGTCCTTGGGCTGATTGGTCGGAGGCAGAGCATAAGACTCGACGGCGCATTAAAGACCGTCTCCAGGAAAAAGGTCAAGCAGATGAAGCCCAGGGTCGTGATAATCGAGGAACCCGACTCCGAGAAAACCCACACTGACGAAGAACCGTTGGCCGGACTTGCTAATGCAACCCCAAAGTCCGATGCTAAGAGGAAAGGCAAAGCTGTGGCTTCGAAACAGCCTAAGTCTGGGAGGCGGAAGTCTGTGGTTTTGCATCGTCCTTCGCCAGGAGTTAAGATTACGGAGGCGTCCTCCCCGCAAGCTGGAGATCAATTCGAAGGGCCTACTGACCCTCCAGTCCCTGACACCGAGCTGGAGCAACACGATGTTGGGTCAGGTGGACCGCGACATGTCGACGATTTTAGCGAGTCTGAGCCCGCCAATGCGACTGACACTTCTGGTTGGTCCGGGGGGTTACACATTCACACACTCCTCACGGCACAACACACTTTCTTAACCGTAAACAACACATCGCAAACGGTTACTGATTCTTTGTTGTTTTCTTTTCAGGTACGATGTCTGGGAAAGGTTCCGTGCTTGGTAGTTTGCGTAAGCGCCGTTATCACGAGCCACGCAGGAGAGAGGGCGAGAGAGATTATGACACGGGACACTCTGGTCAGGAGAAGTCTGACAGAGGTAGGGGACATGTTCACCGATCCCGATCTCGTTCTCCTCCCCCCAGGACCTCTGCACCTCCTGTGGTCGCCGTTACTCGTCCTCCCGAAACTTCACGGTCTAGGCCGCCTTCTCAAGCTTTGAGGTCCGACCCTCCGCGCAGGACCGAAATAGCCACCTCTTCGGCTACTGTGTCGGTCCCGACCGAGGCGTCTAGCGAAGGAGCGCTCAAATTGGCACAGATGAGGAAGGAATTTCCTGACATCTGCTTTGATGGGTATGTCTTCCCCCCGCATCTGAAGAGAATCCCGCCAACCGCGGAAACCACTATCCATGATTATGTCGCGGACATCTTTTTCCAATATAAGGAGTGGGGACGGGCCGCGAGGAAGGCGTCTAAAGTAGCATTTGAGCGGGGCGTCACCATCGAGAAACTCGAGAAGGAGCTGGGTCGCAACGACCAAATCATAAAAGCGCTCAACTCAGAGGCTGAGTCTTCTCGTAAGTCTGAAATGGAGGCTTTAAAGAAAGTTGACGAGGTGACCGCTGCCATGGCCAGGATGAAGCAGGAACATTACACCGCAATTGAGGACATGGGTCACAGGAACACTTCCATCACTGCCGAGAGGGATGCCGCTCTGAAGGAGCTTAATGAGCTGAAGTCAAAGTTTTCAGAGATGGCTAAGGAAAAAGACGCAGCTAACGTCTCTGCGCAGGAAGCCTGTGACCAGGCAGTGACACTCCAAAGGGAGAAGGAAGCGGCTGTACAACAAGCCCGTGAGGCTGAGGCTGGAGTTGATGAGAAAGTACGGCAGGCGGAGGCCAGGATTGAGGCCGAGGTGGAGGAACTACTCGTCACTTACAACGCCAATGTGCTAAGGCACCGAGACTTGACATGGCTTGACGACTACCCCACACATCTCTATAACGCTTGGAACCTACTGGTTGATGAGGAGAGATCTGGGCACCCTGATGAAGCCCCTGATGAGTTCGAGCTGGAGAACCGCATCCTTAACGATGACGAAAAGAAGGTTCTCCATGACTCCATGATTTCCCATGACAAGGTGAGGCTTGGTGCTCAGATCCAGGAAGTCGGAGAGAGCTCTGGTGCAGGACACCATGTTACGAGTTCTGAGATAGTCGTGTCATCTCAGTCTGAGCCAACTTCAATGATCTACTCCCAGCCTATCCCAGCGTACGACCCAGATCAACCGCACTTATCTCCTATTAAGGAACATCCTTCTGAAGTAGTTCAGACGACCTCGAGCCAAACCGAGGAAGGTACTTTGAACTAACTTCCAATATATTTGGATTGAAGAACCCGTGTTGAAATGTTGCTAATGACATGTCTTTTCCTTTGATCAGTGACAGGAGTTGCACCAGCCGCGCCTCTTACCGCCCAAGTATTAGGTCAAGCGCCAGGAGCCATCGTTTCTGAGGCGACCTCCGTCGCAACAATGGCACCGGTTGGAGTGACGGAGGGGAGCTCACTTTCTTTCGACGAGAAGATGATAAACGAGCTTCTTGGCCGTCAAAGTGATCCCTTTGCGGACTTGCCATTTGGCTTAGGTGGATTCACGGCTACATCGGACACCTTGTCCCAAACTACTACGGCTCCTAGCGAGGCCAGGGCATGGCGGGAAGCGGCGATGTTAGCCGAGATCAATGCCGAGATGGCGGCTGCGGCACACGGCGGTGATGTAGATGACGGAGCGGCAGCACAGTGCCCCATTCCTCTTATGACTATGTCTCCTGAGGGCACACTCACTGACACTGATGTACCAGCCCCCCCTACGGCTGCGGAGCCTGTTCCTCCCACTCCTCCCGCAGGAAGCATCCCTATAGAGTCCAGCTCGGACGAGGACGTTGACATTATGCCTTCACCCGGGGGGAGCTTGCCTAGGGAGAAAGGCTCCAAGCGAAAGGGTACTGGCGGCTCCAGTAGTTCCTCAAAGAAGAAGAAGAAGCTGAAGAAGCAGAAAGATTAGACATCCTTTTCATAGGCAGTTAGGGACTTTTGTTATTTTTTCTGTCCTTCCCCTTTTGTAGGCCGTGTTTAGATGCGGGTTCGGCCCCTGCTAGTAGGAACATTTTAGAAAAGATCTCATGTATGAAGCATTGTTTTTGAGTTTAGTTGGAATAAAATTTTGTCTTTTAGCTTCAGCTTGCGTTCCTTTCTATGCTTGAATATTGCAGTGTTCGGACTTTGGTCCAGTGTATTTGCATTTTTCGATTGCTTCAAGAATAGCTCATTTTTACTTGTTAAGTATGGAACTTTCGGACTCGAGTTGTGATAGGGAATCGCATCGGAGCTGAACATCGTATAGTTTCGGGCAATGACTAACATTTGCTTCTGCCCCCAGCTTCGGGGTCAAGGTGTGATGATCAGCTTGCGATGGCACCGAGCGAGGACCGAGTGGTCGAACTACGCTCGTTCTCTTATGAATCGTTCCATCCACACTCCGGGGATATGCGTCATCTCGTAAGCGGTTGTTCGCACTCTGGGAACATGGAGTTGACTGTTTATACTCCGCTTCGCACTCTGGGAATGCGGAGCTGAATGTCTATACTCCATTTCGCACTCCGGGAATATGGAGTTAAGTGTGTATACTCCGCTTCGCACTCTGGGAATACGGAGTCGAATGTTTATACTCCATTTCGCACTCCGGGAACATGGAGTCAAGTGTTTATACTCCGCTTCGCACTCTGGGAATACGGAGTTGAATGTTTATACTCCATTTCGCACTCCGGGAACATGGAGTCAAGTGTTTATACTCCGCTTCGCACTCTGGGAATACGGAGTCGGATGTTTATACTCCATTTCGCACTCCGGGAATATGGAGTTAGATGTTTTATACTCCATTTCGCACTCCGGGAATATGGAGTTAAGTGTTTATACTCCGCTTCGCACTCCGGGAATATGGAGTTAAGTGTTTATACTCCGCTTCGCACTCTGGGAATACGGAGTTGAATGTTTATACTCCATTTCGCACTCTGGGAATATGGAGTTGAATGTTTATACTCCATTTCGCACTCTGGGAATATGGAGTTAAATGTTTATACTCCATTTCGCACTCTGGGAATATGGAGTTAAGTGTTTATACTCCGCTTCGCACTCTGGGAATACGGAGTTGAATGTTTATACTCCATTTCGCACTCTGGGAATATGGAGTTAAATGTTTATACTCCATTTCGCACTCTGGGAATATGGAGTTAAATGTTTATACTCCATTTCACACTCTGGGAATATGGAGTTAATGGTAGGATCGTCGTGTGTCAATCCTATTAATATCGGTGTCATGGCTTGTCCCCGAGCTCGGGTTTCACCTAGTGAGTGGCCGGTCGTATCACAGCCACTCTCCATTTGAATAAGTCCCATTGCGTGATGGGATTTAGCTCTTCGTGCATCGTGATGTTGTATATCGTACATAATGAATCACAGCTCTGGCTCGAAGAAGTGGCATTTTATTGCTGAAATAAGAAAATGCGGCAAAGTCAGTTGCCTTATTACAAAATTCAAATTTCGAAATGCAGAAACAAATTGCTAAATAGAATAAAATAAATAAAGCCTGTCATATGTAGTAGCGGCGGAGACTTTCGCTGTTCCAAGCCCTCGGTAAATCGAGACCGTCAACAGTCGACAGCTTGAATGTACCATCTCCGAGCTTTCGTGTAATTACATACGGCCCTCCCCAGTTCGGTTTCATGTGTGAAGGAACTGGGTAAATTCTCTTGAGCACGAGGTCACCGAGTTCAAAGGTTCGAGGTCGAACTCTGGTGTTGTACAATCGGGCGACCCGACTTCGATGTGCGGCTGCTCTCAAATCAGCCTCCTCCCGTTTTTCATCCAATAGATCCAAAGACTCGGCTAGGAGTATAGCGTTTGTTTTTGGATCATAATAAGTCACGCGATGAGAGGGCACTTCTGTCTCGACCGGAATAACGGCCTCTGAGCCATAAGATAGGGAAAACGGAGTGTGTCCGGTCGCGGTTTTGTGGGTCGTTCGATAGGCCCATAATGCCATAGGAAGTTCATCGACCCACTTGCCCCCAGCCTTCTCTAGTCGTTTCTTCAGGATCGATTTTATAACTTTGTTGACAGCTTCAACCTGCCCATTCGCTTGGGGGTGTGCGACAGCCGAGAACTTTTTGCGGATATGAAACCGTTGACAGAAATCCTTGAATTCTGCGCTCTCGAATTGGGTTCCGTTATCAGTGATGATAGTATGCGGGAGTCCAAATCGACAGATGATGTTGCAAACCACGAAATTTATCACCTTCTTTGTCGTAATGGTTGCTAGGGCTTCGGCCTCAGCCCACTTTGTGAAGTAATCAACTGCGACGATGGCGTATTTCGCACCGCCTTTTGCTAAAGGCAAAGCGCCGATGATGTCAATGCCCCACATCGCGAATGGCCAGGGACTGACCATTTGGGTTATTTCAGTTGGCGGAGCTCTCGGAATTCGGGCATGTATCTGGCATTTATCGCACTTTCGGGCATAGTTTGCCGCATCTCGGTTCACTGTCGGCCAGTAGTATCCATATCGAAGTATCTTTTTAGCGAGAGCTTGCCCGCCGGTATGATCGCCGCACTCCCCTTCGTGCACGTCATGTAGCACTCGCTTGACTTCCTTGTGGGCGATACATCTGAGGAGAGGAACGGAATAACCTCTCCTGTACATGACTCCGTTTTGGATAACGAACCGCGAGGCTTTTCGCTGAATCTGTCTCTTCTCATTTCTAGGTTCAGGTAGCACCCCATTCTCAATGTAATTCCGATACGGAGTCATCCAGGACTCTCTACTGGGAGCGGCTTCAAATACAGAGTTCATTTCTATCCGATCGATGCTCGGAGTGGCCAAAGTTTCAACGGGGACAAGTCCCATTTGTTGCGCTTCGCCTGTGCTGGCTAACTTCGCCAGTGAATCGGCTTTCTGATTGCGTTCCCGAGGCACATAATAGATGGCATAATAATCAAACTGGTTTAGGATTTCCTGAACTCGTGTCAAGTAAGCGGCCAGTCTTCGGTCTCTTGCCTGGTATTCTCCTCGCACCTGGCATACCACTAACTGCGAATCGCAATAAATTTCTACAGCGACAATTCTCAAATCTCTGGCAAGCCTTAGGCCGGTTAGAAGAGCTTCATATTCGGCTTCATTATTAGTTGCACGAAAGTCGAATTTAAGAGCATAACATATGGATCGGCCCTCGGGGGTCTCAAGTACAACCCCAGCGCCCGAACACCGATCATTTGACGCACCATCAGTATACAGCTTCCAGATGTATTCGGGAGATTCACTGGTTTCGGGTAAGTCTTCTGGAACGGTGAACTCGGCTATGAAATCAGCCAGGACTTGTCCTTGAATGGCCCTCCGCGGAGCGTATGCGATATCAAATTGGCTTAGCTCAATGTTCCACTTGAGCAATCTACCGGACGTCTCAGGCCGCGTAAGGACCTGTCGTAACGGCTGGTCGGTGTACACAGTAAGCGGATGAGCTTGGAAGTAGGGACGGAGCTTCCTCGAGGCAATGACCAAACAATAAGCCAGTTTCTCCAGCCTTGGATAATTTCTTTCAGCTCCTGTTAGTCGCTTACTAACATAGTAGACCGGGTTTTGCACTTTGTCTTCTTCCCGGACTAGAGCAGCACTGATCGCATGCTCTGATACTGCCAGGTAGAGATATAATTGCTCGTGGTCAACCGGTTTTGACAAGATCGGAGGTGTGGAGAGATGTTGAACTAATGATCGGAACGCGCCTTCACACTCCGTGGTCCATTCAAAGTTTCGTTTGCCCTTCCGAATCAGGTCGAAGAAAGGAATGCATTTGTCGGTGGATTTTGAAATGAACCTGCTCAATGCTGCGACCTTCCCGTTAAGACTCTGGACTTGCTTTATAGTTTTAGGGGTTTGCAAATTTCTAATAGCCCAGATCTTCTCAGGATTCGCCTCTATTCCTCGAGCGTTGACAATGAACCCAAGGAATTTTCCGGATGCAACGCCAAAGTGACATTTGAGTGGGTTGAGCTTCATCCCGTACTCCCGGAGGATGCTGAACATTGAATTCAAATCTCTGACGTGATCGGTGGAGAACCGGGACTTCACCAGCATGTCATCCACGTAAACCTCCATAGTTTTCCCAATCTGATCAGCGAACATTCGGTTGACTAAGCGTTGGTATGTTGCTCCAGCGTTCTTTAGACCAAACGGCATGACTTTGTAACAATAGAGTCCCAGGTCGGTCACGAAGCTGGTATGTTCCTGATCAGGCAGATGCATGGGTATCTGATTGTAGCCGGAATAAGCGTCCATAAAGGATAGTAGTTCATGCCCGGCCGTCGAATCTACGAGCTGATCGATTCGTGGAAGTGGGAAGCTATCTTTTGGACAAGCCTTGTTTAGGTCAGAGTAATCAACACAAGTTCTCCACTTCCCGTTTGGTTTCCGAACCAGTACAGGGTTGGACACCCATTCTGGATATAAGGCATCTCGAATGAACCCATTCGATTGCAGTTTATCAACTTCTTCCTTAAGGGCGGCAGATCTCTCTGGATCCATACCGCGCCTTTTCTGTTTCACCGGGACATGTCGTGGATCTATATTCAGGGAGTGACTTGCAATGCTCGGCGAGATCCCGCACATGTCAGAGTGTGTCCAGGCGAAGACGTCAAGATTCGCCCGAAGAAATTCGACCAACTCCTGCTGTGTCTGCTTGTTTAGTTGGGACCCAACTTTCAGCATTTTTGAATCATCATCCTCACTGATTGGGACGTCCACAGTCAGTTCGGCTGGAGAGGCTTGACTCTCCGTTGATTCGTCTTTATCTTCGTTGTCCCTGGGGTCCAGGTCTTTCAGGAATTGGTCGTGGTGCCCAGGCCGAGGCCCAGGCGTCAATTGTCAATTGTCGATAGAACGGACGCAGAGAGATTCCTCTACGCCCTTACCCTTCTCTTTACGTTGCGCCCCGCGCAGCTCAGCAACATAACAGGCCCTTCCCGAGGCCTGATCTCCTTGAACAACTCCAATCCCATGATCAGTGGGAAATTTCAGAGTCAGACACCATGGGGCGATCGCCGCCCTGAACTCGGCTAAAGCTGGTCGACCCAGAAACGCATTGTATGGCGAATCTATCTCTAACACAACAAATTGTAACATGCGGACCCTCCGGCGCTCTCCAACGCCTAACTCGACTGGGAGTTCAGTTATTCCGATGGGTATCGTGGCACTTCCGTTGAAACCATGGATTCTGGATAAACAGGGTTTCAAATCCTTCGTCTCCATTTTCATCAGATCGTAAGCCCGTTTGAGCAAGATGTTTACAGAGCTCCCACTGTCAACCAGGATCCTCTTCATCCAAGCAGGACCTACCTGGGCGGATATGACTAGTGGGTCGATAGTAGGGGCTTCGACTTTATCGGCGTCTCGGCTCCTGAACACGATATCATCGGACATTATCTTTTGTTGCTTTGCTGGGGTCCCATCCTCGCAATTACTATAACACTCGAAGTCCGCATGCCTGATAGAACTGGCATACGACTCCATTTCCCCCCAGCTTCTGTCTGCCGGATGGGGGCCACCACTTATTGTGTTGATTACTAATCTCCCGCCCGCACGAGCGGGTTCATCCTCTCTTTCCTGATTTTGTGAACGGTTTTGATTCGAGGGGCCCGCTCCGCCAGGCTGCGGCGCCCGTACAAACTGATCTAGCTTCCTCTCTCTAATCAGCTTTTCGATGAGGTCCTGTAAGTGTCGACACTCGTTGGTATTATGTCCATAGCTCTCATGGAACCTACAGAACTTCCCTGTCTGAATCTGTCTCTCCGATGAGGGCTTCGGAGCAGGCTTCTTATACTGTACAGTGTTGCAAGTCTGTAAGTATACGTTTTCCAATGACGTGTTCAGCGGTGTATAACTGTCAAACATCTGAGCTCTACGTCGTGGACCTCGGTTCTCGTCTCTCTTCTTATTCTGGCCATTGTTTCCTCTCTGCTGGGTTTGCTTGTTTTGTATATTCAGCTGAACTTTTCCGGAACTTTCGCCGGACTGTTTAACTGCCACATTGCTCTGTATTCCTTCAATGCTGGGCCTCGCATCGTCCTGCTTCCTAGACTGTTTTGCATCCTCCTGCCGCAGGAATTGAGCGGCCTTGGAGTAAAAACGGTCCAACGACGCGGGCGGTTTTCCAGCCAGCCAGTTTCCGAATTCAGAATCAGGATCAATCCCCTTGGTCAGAGCCATTAAGATTGAATTATCGTTGGGATTGGTGATCTCGACGCATGCTGCGTGGAACCTCTCCAAGTAACGTCTGAGTGTTTCTCCAGGAGCTTGAGTGACGCTGGACAAGGTGTTGACGTCCTTTGGCCTAGCAACATGCATCCGGAATTGTTCCACAAACCTCTTGGCCAATTGATCGAACGAAGAAATTGATCTAGGCGGTAGGCGGGTAAACCACATTGTTGCGATTCCTCCCAGAGAGATGGGGAAACTCCGACACTTCACTGCGTCGTCGGCCCTCGCAGCGCTCATCGACCATTCATACTTCAGAATATGCTGGTTGGGGTCACTATTCCCTTCATACATCGGGAGAGTCGGCATTCTGAATCGCCTAGGGGGTTCGGCATGCAACACTTCGTCTGTGAAAGGGGTATGACTACGGGAAATTCCCCAGTCATCATTAGTGAGCCCCTGACTCTCGTGGATCATTTGACGTATCATGGTTGATATATCCGAAACAGGCGGATTCGGAGCGTGACGAGCTAAGGCGTGGTCGGGTTCCACGGCGCGAGTAGGGATCGGGCGTTGTCGATGACCCGTATCTCGCCTCCTTGGCTCAACGTCCTCTGGGACATAAGGTTCAGGAGTATGTCCTCGCTGTTGATTGATCGGCTCAGATTGATTTCGGGTATCGACCCTTGTCTCTGCTGCGGCGGTTGTGGCGCGGTTATCGGTGGTGTACTGTGGGGCAGTACCTCCTCGTGTTGAGGGACCGGTTTGGAAACTGGTCGACGGTCCTACCCTCAGTTGCCCAACAGTTAAGGCAGGCTGATATTCAGCAGCCTGAGCGCGATTCCCCTCTAGTCGAGGACGGGTAGTTTGGCGGTGGTAATCAGATGAAGCTGAGCTTTCGGTAGACGCTCTGGAGACATCATCTCTCCTAGACCTTCTGTGCCCCCGGCGGTTTAGCTGGTTGGTCAGCTCGATATTGGCGCGTAACTGTTCTGCCAACTGCTGACGGCTTTGGGTCAGCTCCTGGAGCAATACTTGAAACTCCTGTCGGGTGACTAGCCCCGTTGAGTCTGACTGGTGGCATTGTCTTGATTGGAAGAAGGCGGCTGTGTTGGATTTTGCCTGTCTCTGCCTTCTTGCTCTGTAGCGGTGGCGCCAGTTCTTGTGCTGACCATTGTCGGTGGTGGAGTCCTTTCCTAGATTTTGAGCAAATCTGAATAGAATGGAAGGATTCCGGACTGGATATCTGGATCTTCCTCTTGGATTTGTGCAATCCGGTATCGACGGCAGATCCAACGAGCAGGAGAAAAAGCTGGTTGTCTCAGTGAAAGCACCAAAGTGTTTGTACCAAAAATGGGCACAACACTCTTCGGGAGTTGTTTGAAGAGATAAAATGAAGATTATAAATGTAAAACAGAGATTATCTAACAAAAACTCCAACAAATATGAATGTAAAGTGCACAGACAAGCAGTTTAGAGTGGTTCGGCGTATAGCCTACGTCCACTATGAAGTTTTGATGATTTTATTGATTCTCTTTCAATGATTACAAGCGTTTACAGCGATGAACAGCGGATTACAGTTTAGAATTCGAAATTGACAGCAAAAGTATGGTGCAAATCTCAATTCGGCAGAGTCTGGACGCTTCCGAGAAAAAGATCCTTTTTCCGTTGATTCTGGGGCTCTATTTATAGGCGTAGGAGGCTTGGATTTCGCTCAAACCCCGGGAGACTTGGCCTGACACGTGAGGGGACCCATTCGACCACTTCCAGAGAGTTTCAAGCCAATCTGTGATCGATACGAAATCATTTTGTATCGATCAGGATTACTTCCAATTGGGCTCAAAATTGGTGGAGACATTCCTTGTTATGTGTGCAACCTTCAGTTAAAATTTCATCATGTTTGGATCAGTGGATTATGAGATATGGTCGATACGAACTGGAATTCCTCATAGGCTGTCTGGTTCGTATCCATTTCCCTGCGCTCTGAGCTTCGACTCGATGGTATCACGCGCCTCTGTGAAGACGTGGAACGCATACTTCGCCTCGATCCGGTCTTCACTCCGAATCGACCGCGTCGACTCCATACATCTCGGCGCATCCGCATCAGGAGAAGACGTGGTGCATGCGCTTCGCCTCGATCCGATATTCGCTCCGTGTTGACTGCATCGTCTCCATGTATTTCGCCTCGTTCACTTCGAGAAATGACACGTTATCCAAGCTGGTTGACCTGATGGATTCGAGTAGGACTTCATCCTGGGATACGAGGCAAACACTGTCTGATGGATACGAAGTTGACACTGGCTGATGGATACGAAGCAAACACTATCTGATGGATACGACGTATGCACTGTCTGATGGATACGACGTAGGCATTGTCTGATGGATACGAAGTAGGCATTGGATGATGGATACGACGTAGGCATTGTCTGATGGATACGAAGTAGGCATTGGATGATGGATACGAAAACGAGGACCATCGATGGATACGAAATCCATCGATACGAACTGCCGCTCATTGATGGATACGAAAATGCGCTCTTCCCCTTGCCTTGCATCCATCGTAACTTGAGCTTACGAAGTCGGTTCGATCTGAGACTTGGAGCGTTGGTTTGCTTTAGTTTTCCCGATCATGTCCCATCGATTGGGGCTTGATCCGGGCTTGGTCAAAATTCATCGATATCCATGACAAACGACATTCGGAACCCAACTCCTTGATGTCCTGGCCTTGCCAAAAGGCGGGATAACACATCAAATGAAGGTTGAGGAGGAAAGTATTAAGTACACTGCATTCAACACAAGATATGGGCTATATGAATTTTTAGTAATGCCTTTTGGATTGACAAATGCACCATCCTATTTTGTAGATTTAATGAATAGGACATTCAGAGATTTTCTAGATAAATTTGTAGTTGTTTTCATTGATGATATATTGGTGTATTCAAAATCAGAAGAGGAGCATGCAAGGCATTTGCATCTGGTTTTGTCAAGATTAAGAGCACATGATTTAAAGGAAAAATTTACTAAGTGTACATTTTGGCAGAATGAAGTTAAATTTTTGGGACATATTATATCTCAACAAGGGATTTGTGTAGACCCAAACAAAGTCATGGCAGTGCAATCATGGAGTAGACCCAAATCAATGACTGAGGTGAGGTCATTTTTAGGAATGGAAGGCTACTATAGAAGGTTTATAAAAGACTTTGCAAGCATAGCCATTCCATTAACGAAGCTAACCAGAAAAGAGCAACCATATGTGTGGACAGAAAAATGTGAACAAGCTTTTGAATCATTGAAGAAGGCATTGATGGAAGCTCTAGTCTTGCAAGTTCCAGAGGGAAATGAGGGATTAGTGGTTTATACTGATGTTAATGGGTCTGGGTTAAGGGCAGTACTCATGCAACATGGAAGAGTCATAGCATATGCATCAAGGCAACTCAAGCCAAATGAAACCAAATATGCCACTCATGATCTGGAGCTTGCTTCCATTGTTTATGCATTGAAGCTATGGAGACACTACTTGTTAGGTACAAAATTTGAATTGTTTACAGACCATAAATCACTTTAGTATTTGTTTTCTCAAAAAGACTTGAATATGAGACAACATAGGTGGGTAGAGTTTTTAGCTGCCTATGATCTTGATATATTATATACTCCTGGAAAAGCTAACAAGGTAGCAGATGCTTTGAGTAGACATCAAGCAAGATTGGCAAGCTTAATGATGACTGAATTCAGGGATTTGACAATCCTTAGTGAAGTAGAAATGAAGGAAGAAATTGGTGCATCAGACAATGTACATAGTGACATGATTGAATATGGAAAATTAAGTCTCATCTCCTTAAGATCAACCCTGGTTGACAAAATAGGAAATATATAAAATCAAGACACTAATTTAAAAGAAAAGAAGGACATGATATCACAAGGCATGTTAGTGGAAAGTTATGAAGTTGATGATAGAGGCTACTTGAGAAAGAAAGGGAAACTCTGCATACCCAATATAGAAGAACTGAAGCAAGAGGTTATGGATGAGCATCACAAGACAAAGTAGAATATACATCCAGGTGGTACAAAAATGTACCATGATCTTAAAAGAAACTACTGGTGGCCAGGAATGAAAGGGGCAGTGGCAAGATATGTGGCAAAGTGTTTAACATGTCAACAAGTCAAGGCAGAATATCAAAGATCTTCAGGCTTACTACAACCTCTGGAAGTGCCTACCTGGAAATGGGAAAGCATTTCAATGGACTTTGTGGATGGTTTGCCAAAAACAAGAAGAGGCAATGATAGTATTTGGGTTGTGGTTGATAGACTCTCAAAAATAGCTCACTTCATTCCAGTGAATTCAAATAGAAATGCTCAAAAATTAGCTCAATTATTTGTGAAGGAGATAGTGAGATTACATGGAATCCCCAAGACTATCATTAGTGATAGAGATACCTTGTTTACCTCAAGGTTCCGGGGTAGCTTTCAAGAGGCTATGGGGGCAGAATTAAGCTTGAGCATAGCTTACCACCCACAAACATATGGGCAAACTGAGATTGTTAACAAGATTTTAGAGGATTTGCTTAGAGCATGTATACTTGATTTTGGAGGCAACTGGGAAGATCATCTCTATTTAGCTGAATTTAATTATAACAATAGCTATCAGTCCACTATAGGTATGGCTCCATTTGAGGCCTTGTATGGGAAGCCTTGTGTATCTCCTACATGCTGGATGGAGGCAGGTGAAAGAGTGTTGCTTGGACCAGAACATGTGAAAGAGACCTCTGCAAGGATTGAACTTGTAAGGCAGAGAATGAGAGCAGCACAAGAGAGAAAAAAAGCCTATGCAGATAAAGGGAGAAGGCCAGTGGAATTTGAAGTGGGAAATTATGTATTTCTCAAAGTTTCGCCAATGAGAAAAATATTGAGGTTTGGCAAGGCAGGAAAATTTTCACCAAGATATATAGGGCCATATGAAATTATCCAAAGAATAGGAACTTTGGTTTATAAGTTGAAATTGCCAGGGGAATTGAGTAATATACATGATGTATTTCATGTATCTCAATTAAGAAGATGGGTGCATGATAAGGAGACCATTCTGAAATCTCCTACACAAGTTGAAATTCAAGAAATTTTGGTTTATAAGAAGGAACCAGTGGGCATTGTGGCTAGAGAAGAAAAGAAATTGAGAAATAAAATAATTAAATTGGTTAAAATCTAGTGGAGTTTAGATGAGAGTGATTGTACATGGGAGACTGAAGATAAGATGAAAGATAAATATCCTAATCTATTTTCTGCTTAAAGATATGCCTAAAATTATGATAAACTTAAACATTGCTTATGTATGTTTGATTGGTTTTGAATGCATGAGTTTCTGAAATTTCTGAAATGAATTTATGCTTTGTATACATTTGGATGGAAATGTATGAGAAAAATAATTGTGGGACACAATTCCTTTTAGGAGGAGAGTATGTGAAGGCCCAAATTATTGAGATAAAAATAATTTATGTAAAAATCAGTTAACGGAAAATATTCAAAGAATAAAATAAATTGAAAATAAATATCAAGAATAAGTGAAATAAATAAGGAAGAGGATAGTTGTTTTCAGTAAATGATAATGAGGAGAAAATAACTTCAATAAATAATAATGAGAAGGAAAATAACTAAGTGTGAATAAGTTTTATATTCACATATCTCATATATATATATATTGCATATAAGTAGCCAGAGGAGTATAGAGTGATAAAATAAACTCTTATGATTATTAAAATATATGAAACTAGATTAATATTATATAGGTATAAATACATTTTATAATCAAGAGAAAACAAATGGCTTGAAACATTAGCAAAGAATTAATTGATAAAAAGATATATATGTGAACATTTCAGATTTGCCTTAAGAAAATAAATAATGTAGATAAGTCACATGAAAATAGTGTGTATGTGAAACATGCAAATGGCATGTACACAGAAAAGAAGAAAAGCAACTGAAATACCTGAAATATAATCAAAAAGAAAATGGCATATTTATCCATAAAAACATATACAAAATTCTCTTATTTGTGTGGGGATAAAATGGGGTTTTTACTCCACTAAAACCCTAGCTGAATGTTTTAAAAATCAAAGGATAAGCAGCCGTTTATTTTTGGAAAACACAAAGATATTTTAAGAAAGAAAAAGAAGAGCAAACTCACACTGTTTTCAAGTTAAAGCATTCTCGGGGAAAGAAGAAGGAAGGTGAGTGATTAATCATTTTATGAAATTTAAGGCATTAAGACCCAAGTTAAGGGCAGCCATATTACTTATATAAAATCATATCATGTTTTTGTTTAATTCTATTCTCTGAATAAATAAATGTTGATCATGGTTGGTGTCTTGGCTGAGTCTTTGGTTGATGTTTTGATCTGGTTTGATCGTTTTGATTAATGCTTTGAAAAGACAAACACCCTGATCACAGAAAAAAGGATTCTATAACTTATAATCCAGTTTTTATATGGGAGTGAGTTAAACATTTTTACTGAGAAATAGGGTACTAATGAAGAACGAAATAGGTAGTGTGAATAAGGAGATTCATGCTTATGTCTAGTTCATTTTAAAAATGATATGAACAATGCAATATTATATATATGTGCTGATTTGTTCAAATCACAAGTCAATATGTTTTTATGAGTTTTTCTTAAAAATCTTACCATATGTTCACAGTAAAATAAATGTAAGGTTTTATATGACTTCACCACCAAAATTATGTAAGAAATGGGAATATTTCTTGAAATAAATTTATGCAGGTCTTAGAAAATATGATTGAATTAAAATAACCTTAAAATGGGATGTGGTGTTTTACATGGATACTTGGTATGTCTAGCTGAAATCCCTGAGTGGGTTTAATACTCTCTGATTTATGAAAAGAAGAAAAGAATAGGAAGCATTTCAAGAATTAATAAAATTCTCCTGAAAGAAAAATGAGGATGGTCTCTAGATTATAAATCTAATCTAGGAGTAGTGCCTTGATTTATTCATCATTAGGTTGATGATGGGTATGTGCATGACTTGTTTAAGTCCTGTAGGCCTCTGTGTAAAGGGTTAACAGAATTGAGCCCCTTTGCAATGCACACATGGTGTTCAATGGTAAGAGTTAAGACCAAATAAATGATAAATGGGGATTGAAAAAAATTGAGCTATGGAATTAAGGGAGTCAATCCATAGGAGCATATGTACATATAACTGAATTGTGTTGATGAATGAATGCTTGTGTGCATGTATGTTAGTATGAGCTTATATGTGTATATATATACTCAGATTTTAGTATAAATTTAAATAAGCATCAGACATATTAATCTCTGCATAGTGTTTAGTAATTACAAGTTATTTATAAACTATGATTTCACTCACACCAGAATATATTTTCTGACCATATTTGTTGCCTTTGCAATCTTTGGGGTGTCTCATTTTCATTGAGGCAGTTCAAAGTGTTGCTGCAGGGAAAGATGCTTGAGTAGCTTGCTTGTATGGATGTTTGAAGAACTTGCTGGTTTTAAAATGCTTTAGAGAAGTAGAGGTTTAATTGTAATAAATAATCTAGGCAAACTCTCTTATGTCTTGTGTATTTCCAGGATTGAAACTTGCTTTGTTTTCTTGAAAAGAACATGTTAAGAAAGCTTAAGTATTATATGTGCTTGTGAGTTGTTGATTTATGTAGCAAACTCTGGAAATAATCCAGAGGATTATAATGCAGGAGAGCATACCACATAATCTGATATGTGGATATATTATCCTTGGCATGCTTGTTATGTTCAGCTATAAAGTTTAAATAGTTTTAAAATAAACATATGCTAAAGTATTAAGTGGATGGGTTGAACATGGTCTTGGCTAACCAGTTATGCTTGTACATGTCTTGTAATTGATACAAGTACATGCAAAAGTTTGAAGCCATAGTCTTCAGATTTCTGAAGCAAACTAGACCGTAGTGTAAGCTAATTTGAAATGCAACTTAATCCTATGATAGGTCTAGAACAAGGGTAGGATTATGACACCATAGAACCTGAAAATCATAAGTATACAAGGACTTAGGAATTGGAATTGGTAAAATCTGGAACTGACTTCAATATGAAACTGAATTAGGAAGCCAGAAATTGGGATAGACAATATAGACTCAACAAGAATGTAGAGTAATTTTGTAAGTGTTTAAAAATCCAGAACACCACACTTTGTAAGCTTTTAGCCAGGAATGTGCAAAGATCTTTTTAAATCATATTCAGCACCATTTCTAGTCTATATATCAGAATCTGTATGACCTTTAGATCAGTTTACAATCCTATTACTCACATGATCATCACATGCTTCATGAACCTAGATATGTTCGTTTTGCTTGACCTGATTTGCTTGTGCATGTTTGTGCATGTTTTGTGCATGTGTATGTCTGAATCCTGAATCTGGGCTATACTAATTAGTGATCCATTGACCAAACCAAGTTTTAATATGTTTTATCATCCTAAAGCAACCTATATGAATTCCTGAATTCCAAAGATCAAATACATGAGTTAAAAATCCACAAATTAATCAATCTGGTTTAGAGAATAATCTGGAAAATGAAGAAGAGATAATAGATGCTAATACTTGAATCATGTATTAGTCAATCTTGAGTCATTCCAAGATGAAAATACCTGAAAATGTATTAGTTAATCATGAGTCAATTTAAGGTGGTAACACTTGAATCATGTATTAGTCAATCTAGAGTCAAATAAAAGATTAAAAGTGTAGAAATAGCTATGTGACACAAAACCTTCCAATTATGGAAAATATTATGTGATAAAATTTCTTTGCTACTTTACACTCTGATAGGCAAAGAAACATTTGTATATCTTCATATATATAAATGATATGACTTGATTAAAATACTGATATTTTTATATTAGTAAATTCTGGATCTTGGGAAATTAATTAAAAGAAATGAAAGAGGTAATAAAAGAAGTGATCTATGGTATAAAAAAAACTCAACTAAAAATCACAAAAATATAGTAAAAGAAAGTTGGGTCACTTCATGGCTCGGCCTAAGTGGGTCGGTAGATGTGGCTTGGTGGTAATCTGGGTCGGCATTTCTGGATCGGTCATGTTAGAGTGGATTGGTAGGAAGGCTAGGAGTCTACGTGGAGTGGGTCGGCATTGGAGTGGATCGGCAGCGGAGTGGATCGGTTAAGGAGGGTCGGTCGGACAAAGGAAGGAAGGTCATGCATGGTTCGGTATGAATGGTTCTGGTCTCAAGGGGATTGAAGCACATGGGTCTGCCATACGTGGTTCGGCCGTAGTAGGTCGGTCGGCATAACAGAAGGTTGTGAGTAGGAAAAGGGATTGGCATTCGTGTATCCTTGGATCGGTATCGCATAAACACTGGATCGGTGTTGTGAAAGCTTTGGATCGGCAGGATGGTGGGATCGACATATTGGAGTGGCTTGGGATCGGCATGTTGGAGTGGCTCGAGGTCGGCATGGCAGATTGGATCGGCAACTTTGGTTTGCTTTGGGTCGGTGGACTTCATGCTTCGGGTCGGCAACTTCTTGCCTTTGGGTCGGTTATGAAGACATGGGGTCGGCTGTAGGAAACGAAAGGGGATCGTCCATAGGGATTGTGCTTGGAGTCATGGAACATGTTGCTTCAAGTCAGTGAGGCTGTTACTTTGGGCCAATGATGGGTTTACTCCGGGTCGGCAGAGACAACAAGGAGTCGGTATATTGAAGCAATGGATTGGGTCTTGGTGGGACCGGATCACTTAGGAAGCCCAGTATCCCGGATTTTGCCTGTAAATACAGTATGCGGGGCCTCAGGAAAGGGATCTTCATTCTGTTTCCCTTCATCTTCTATACTAAGGCTGCTCTGCCATTGTTGTTCTAAAAACTCTGGATTATAACTGTAATTGATTTTGACATCAATAAAAAGGAAATTTCTGGAGTGGACGTAGGCCGGAGTCAGCCGAACCACTATAAATCCTCTATTATTATTGCTTTCCTTTTAATTTTTATTGTTCTTCATATTTATACTCTCTACATACATTCTATCTATTATCTGTGACTGTTGGTTGGTGCTTTCATCTGGATTTGGGTGTTAGTGACCAATTTTGGCGCCAACATTTTGGTGCTTTCATTGAAAACGCTAGAACTCAGGGATTCAGAAGCTTGGATTTTGGATTTAAAGGCTTAGGAAATGGATTTTGGGAAGCAATGGTTAGGCCATCGACAAGGAGACAAGTGACAGAAAGAAGCAATCAAGAGGGAAGTCAGGAGGCCTTTTCTAGAGCTGGGTCAGATCTGGCATCCATCTACATCACTAGGGACAAGATGCAGATTATGATGGATTCTATGTAGGAGCAGTTGATGAAAAGGAAAGAGTAAATGATGCAGACCCTTATTAGGAAATTTGGACAAGCAAGGACAGCAGGAGTTGCAGGAGTTCAAATCCATGGAGCTGGATCAGAAGGCCTCAACAGGCAAGCAGATGGAGTGGTTCAGCAGGGTGCAGCCCCCAATCAGCAAAAAACTATCAATCTGGATGGACCTAGACTCGGGGGCACACCACCAGGTAATGCTGGACCAATCCATGGAGGGATATCAGATAACACTGCGCAGCCCGACGCCAACAGGGATACAGGAGTGCATGATGAGGAGTATGTACCGGAATTCCCTCGAGGACTTGGAGGGCAGTTAGGAAATGTAGATGGGGGCAACCCTTGGTAGGTAACACTGGATTAGCTGACATTATCAGGCAAATTATTCACGGAGGTCTGACAAACAAGGATTTGGAGGGAGTAAACAAAAGTTCGTTTACCCATAACATCAGGATGCCTAGGAATCCACCTGATTTCAAGCTGCCCATTCTGGAAGTATACAACGGTAAGAAGGATCCCACTGACCACTTGATGAGGTACACAAGGCATCTGGAGTGCTGGGGGCATCAGAGGAGGTTATGGCCCGGTGTTTCCCCCTGTACTTGACCGATATAGCTGCCATGTGGTTCAGACAGCTGGAGGATGGATCTATTAGAACATGGACAGAACTGGTGGATAAGTTCTTGAAACAGTTTCGAGTTCACATAAAAAGGCCAAAGAATGTGATGACACTGACGTCAGTTAAGAAAAAGACGGGAGAATCGCTCAGGACTTTCTTAACTCGATTTAATGCAGCAGTTGCTTCGGTGGATCGGCCGGATCCATCAATGGTTCTGATGGTGGCGGTGTCAGGAGTCAGGGATGATTCGGATTTCAAAGTATCATTGATACGGGATCTGCCAATGGATCTCGAGGAATTCTTCCATGAAGCTGAGAGATTTCTTTGACAAAAGGATGCATGTTTGGATATGAGGTCAAAGGAAGTAAACATAGTTAAGGATGGAGAACCGTCCGGTGAAAGCTCGAGTAAAGATAAAGATAAAGGGAAGAGGAAGCGCTGAGGAGAACCAAAATTCTCTACTTACATAGGACTGAATCAGACATTGGAACGAATATACTTGGATACTCGGGATCGCCTTCCTTATCGAAGGCCGGCATGGAGGGAACCCTCAGAATGCAAAAGAGCATCGGGAAGGCACTGTCTCTTTCATGACCTGGACGGGCATGATACCAACAGCTGCCGACATCTAAATGATATAATTGAGGAGCATGTAAGGAATGGTCAGTTGCAACAATATGTCGAAACTTGAAATGCGATGGTAGAACAGGAGCAGCTACTGTCTACCTCAAACAATGACAGTGTGAGGCCTAGGAATGATGGTCGGTTGGTCATCAACTGATCAGGGTGGTATGGAATAAGTAGCAAACTCTGGGCAGACGTCTAGGCATGCTCTGAGATGATGATAAACCATGACGCTCCGGTTGTGAAATCTGATTTCTCCTTTCTTTGGCTTGGACACTTGCTTTTTCTAGTTAGGTTATGGAGTTTGGTTTAAACTCCTGGTTTTGTTTGTTTTCTGATTTGGGTTCCGGTTTGGACGTTTGTCTTTTGGTTTGATTTTTGATGTGGATTTCTGGTTTTCTGGTTTTATTTGGATTTCAGATTGGATTTTGATTGGATTTTACTCTGGTTTTTTTGGCTAAAAATTCGTCGAGCATGGACTATACTCGACAAGGGTCCGGAGAGACCAGGATTCAGCCTAGGACTTAGGCCCCATATTATCTACCATACTAGTCGTCGAGCGTGGATTATGTCCGACAAGGGTCCGGAGCAACCGGGATTTAGCTTAGGACTTAAGCCATGACATTACTCAGCGTTCAGGGACACTGAACCAAGAACACCAAGGCATCACTAAACACAGGTCGCCGGGTGTGGATTACACTTGGCAAAAACCCAGAGAGGTTACGGATTTGGATATTGGCTATGAACAGCTAAGGATTTGAGCATGGACCCGGAGCGGTCCCAGATTTGGATATCGACCCGGAGAGGTCGTGGATGTGGTTATTGGATATGGATGGATTAGAACTCGGTTTTCGGGTTTAGATGGATGTGGAATTGAATAAGGATTTGGTTACTGGATAGGAATCGGATATCGACTCGGAGCAGTCGTAGATTCAGATAAGAATATGGCAATTGCACTTGGATTAAATGGATTGGATTATGAATCAGAAGGTATGGCTATGGATAACATATGGACTTCGGATATCGGATTTAAAACTATTCAAAACACGCCTTCCTATTGCAAGGCATGTTTTGGGGGGAAAATGTTAACCCGCCTTTTGACAAGGCCGTGGACAGACGGATTTAACTAAAATCAACAGTGTTACCCGGCTACAAGATGATAGTTGCGGAAGATATGATTGGGCTTGAACGAATGTCGAGTTAGGAAAATATTGGAGGTATGAAGGCTAATATGGCTCGGTCAAGGGTGGAAAGTCACGAGTGGCTCGGCCTCAGTGGGTCAGCAGATGTGGCTCGATGGTAATTTGGGTCGGCATTTCTGGATCGGTCGTGTTAGAGTGGATCGGTAGGAAGGCTAGGAGTCGACATGGAGTGGGTCGGCATTAGAGTGGATCGGCAGCGGAGTGGATCAGTTAAGGAGGGTCGGTCGGACAAAGGAAGGAAGGTCATGCATGGTTCGGTATGAATGGTTATGGTTTCAAGGGGATTGAAGCATATGGGTTGGCCATACGTGGTTCGGCCGTAGTGGGTCGGTCGGCATAGCAGAAGGTTGTGAGTAGGAAAAGGGGTTGGCATTCGTGGATCCTTGGGTCAGTATTGCATAAACACTAGATCGGTGTTGTGAAAGCTTTGGATCGGCAGGATGGTTGGATCGGCATGTTGGAGTGGCTCGAGATTGGCATGTTGGAGTGGCTCGGGGTCGGCATGGCGGATTGTATCGGCGACTTTGGTTTGCTCTAGGTTGGTGGACTTCGTGCTTTGGGTCGACAACTTCTTGTCTTCGGGTCGGTTATGAAGACATGGGGTCGGCTGTAGGAAACGAAAGGGGATCGACCATAGGGATTGTGCTCGGAGTCATGGAACATGCTGCTTCGGGTCAGTGAGGCTGTTACTTCGGGCCAATGATGGGTTTGCTCCGGGTCGGCAGAGACAACAAGGAGTCGGTATATTGAAAGAAGGGATTGGGTCTTGGTGGGCCCGGATCACTCAGGAAGCCCAGTAACCCGGATTTTGCCTATAAATACAGCAGGCGGGGCCTCAGGAAAGGGATCTTCATTCTATTTCCCTTCGTCTTCTATACTAAGACTGCTCTGCCATTGTTGTTCTAAAAACTCTGGATTGTAACTGTAATTGATTCTAACATCAATAAAAAGGAAATTTCTGGAGTGGACGTAGGACGGAGTCAGCCGAATCCTCTGTTTTTATTGCTTTCCTTTTAATTTTTACTATTCTTCATATTTATACTCTCTACATACATTCTATCTGTTATCTGTGACTGTTGGTTGGTGCTTTCATCTGGATTTGGGTGTTAGTGACCAATTTTGGCGCTAACAATAATAAACTACATAATTTCCTCTTGGATACACCCTTAACTCTATCAATCTCCCACTTGTATTTATGGCCAATTATGGTGTCACGCTTCCATACCTTCGTTCAGTCTACCTAAATAAGACCGAGAAGAGGATATAGTGAATGAATCTGCAATGTTATTATTTTTTTACCTATATTTCAATTATACTTCTTTGTAGCTAATAAACTTTTTTATCATGTGTTAATTACGTAGAACATATCTTGAATTTTATCAAGTCGTCGGTTTCCATTGCAATCTATGTTTCACCATTGTAATCACATGTTATTGGACTTTTCAATAGTGGGAAATAACCCTAACTCTCTTATAAATTTTCACATGTACATTGCTTTCATTGCGATGATAATTAATGTTATGTACTTAGCTTTTATTATTAAATTTGCCGCAACTTCTCGTTTGGAACATTTCCTACTTAAAGTTCCTTAATTAGGGTTAAAGCTAAATTTAAAATCAACTTACTATGTCCGATGTCACTTATGAAGTTCAAGTCTGAATACTTCTTCATAAGAAGTTCATCGTCTCCATAAACAATTCTCTAGTATTTCACAAATACCCAAGAATACCTTTTTACTACTATTTAGTACTTTATTTTAGATTTCATATTCATTAGAAACACCAAGTATATAAGTGATATCTAATATACCACACAACATAGCATATTTAATGATTCTTATTTCCAAAGCATAAGGAATCCACATCATGTGCTCCACCTTAATATTCTAGTATGATGTTTGTGTCAACAGATTATGACAATCTCAACATCCTTTTATACCAAGTATAAAAATGTTTCTTTCAAACCCTTTCATTGAAAATTAAAAAACCATATTTTAACATATATCAACATGGGTATATCATTAACAATCAATGGTATGTTTACTTATAGTATTAATTTTGATTTAGTAGCTTCGATATTCTTTCTTACAGATCCTCTGCATTTTGACTAAGATCAAACTATGTGATTTCTGTGTCAAAATACTTAATCAACCTCTAGATGCTTATTAAATGCCATTGTTATATCAACTCTTGGATCATATCCATAAAACCCACAAATCATGTTATCGCTTCCACTGATTTTAGGATATTTCAGCTATTGTGTGCAAATAGACTATTCTAAATCATCATTTATAAGTTCATTTTCAACATCAATGTACCAAAATCGGAGTGTTATTGTATGATAATTTGTGAGTATAATGTGGATGGACTTAAGCATGTTGACTAACGAAATTACACCATCAATTTCAAGAGTTGAATTTAATGAACTTATTTCCTTTCAATGCTGTTTTATATAATTCAAACTACATTGTTCTTCTTCTCAATAATTCACTTGCATCTGATAGATCGTATTCTTCCAGGTACAATTCCTAAACAATATTTTGTTAATGTACTTGGAACTCATTTCGATTTTGAAGTATTATGCCATGTAGTAGAGTATATAGTCTCCATTGCTCATCGATAACAAAGGAGATTGTTATTCTAAAAATTTATTTTCTCAATGATAAGAAACTCTTTGTTTCTCTTTAATGTGCAAGAATTCTTATTAGGCATTTTGATATAACTTTATCCGTTTTAGGCTTGGTTAAATTTACCTCATTTGTGTAATCTGTTCGAATGTTAGAACCTTGATCATTTCCAAGTCTATCGCATTATCACTAAAGAAGGCCGTTTGTCTTGAAACAACAATTTTTTACTTAGTAGGATGGAATAGGCAATCAAAACATATTATGAACTGGGTATAGATTTACATAAAATAGATCTAGTTTTGAGTTCACAAAACTTACGTTCACTACATAAATTGGACAATCACTTATCAGACACCATTTAAGTTTGGGGTTGTTTCCTAATTCATATCTTACATGAAACTGTAATCTCGGTTTTTGTTGAAATAGAATTTAACGTATGTATATACTCTTAAGTTACGAACGTTTTTAGTAGTTGTATAATTAGGCGCCTGCATAGGGCTTGAATTGATAACATGCAAAAATTTATTGACAAGTATATTTTATATTTCTATTTATCAATATTAATACAGTTCTTTTGTATATTTTAATTGATAAACACTTTATCAATTATATCAATCGAACAAATTTTTCGAAGTAGACTAGTTTAATTTATACATAGAAATTATAATTATATTATCAGTAAGGTTAAATATATTTATTTAATTTTACTAATAAGTTCCAACTAGACTTTTATGTTTCTCAAAACCGTAAGATGAAATATAGAAGTATTTTGATTTCCCTAGTGGGTGTTAGGGCTTGCATGCATTGGGATTCTAACCTTGAGGGAAACTCAACAAACCATAGGTATGCATGCAGTGGATAACACCTTATCGATTGTATATCATATACAACTCATAACCTATGATCTTTGTCCTAATCCATCTTATCCTCGAGAAAGGCTCAACAAATTGAGAGAGACTACTCACTCTTACCTACCATTTTGCGATGGCCTAAGTATAATGCATGTATAAAGCTCAACAAATACGTGCATCTTACCTCGTCTAGTTAATATATTAATAGTTCTATACATAACATCTCTAGCTTGAGTAAAGCTCAACAACTAAAGAGTATGCAAGTAATCTAATAATATATAAATGATAGAGGACAACATTTATATTAAAGATAATAATCTTTAATATATTTATTTGAGTGATATTGATTTATGTAATAATATATTTCTTATGATATACCCTTGTGATTCAAATATGAAACACATCTGAAATCACAGTATACATAATATACGCATGTATTTATTCCTTAAATCTAATTTGGGTTTATTGAAGTTCCACCTTATATTGTACATTCATATTTTATAAGTTTAGTTCATGTATAACAGTTTATAAATTTTACTAACTTATATAATATTCTTATTATAGTATTATATTAACTTTATTAATTAAATTAAATTAAGTTAATTTAACTAACTAATTAATCGGCATTTTAATTAGTTTAACTTTATTGATTTTAAACTTAAAAAAAATTAAATATATATACTACAACGTTTATAGTAATACACATATATCATAATACATATATATTATTTTATTTATATATTTATGTATTTAAACAATTTTAGTTAAATTTAATAAAATTTGAAAATTACATATTAATAACTTAAACATTTTAAGATAAATTTTACATATATCAATACACACCCTCACATATATATTAGTTACCTTTAATTATTTATTTATTTAATCCAATTTATTATTATTATGGGAAATAATTAATTATTTTTCAAAACATTTTTGAAAATATTTTGTAACATTTCTAGAATTTTGCATATTTTAAATTTAACCTTCTAAATTTAAATATTATTTATAATTTCAAAACATATTTTGAAAATTGGCCCAAGGTCCAGAATCAGTTTGGACATTTATATTAGGGATAACCTTAGGGTTTACTTCATCTTTCGGGCTAAGCCAATGGTAGCCATGTAAGGTGGAGCACTTGATTATCCAAACCCAACCTTTGATACTACCTTTCTAGACAACCTTCTAAATGGGTAGGCTTTAATAAGTTAGACCTAATAGTGCTAATACAGACCGCATATGCTATTGGGCTTTGATACCTTTGAAGCATCTTGTTCGGGTCACAATGGGATAAATGAGTGAATTTTAAAGAAATTTCCATTTTAGATTTTATTTGGCATATAAAGTCTAAATTAGTTTAGATCTAATCTGAATAATTTTAAATAAAATATTTATTTTAGTTTAATTTTTTACATAAAAGATTTGATTTTATTTACATAATGTATATATGTATCAAATACACATATATGTGTATAGTGCAGTGCAGCGTATAGAAGTGTACATGGTTTAATGTGCCCGAATATCGATGTTGGGGTTTACACTTCAACGGACACATTTGTTCCTTTATATACATATTTCATGTCCTTAAATTTTTTTTATTTCTATACATTTATGTATACGTGTGTACGTGTATATATGTATAAAGCATTTATATATGTAAGTTTTGTTTGTTATGTTGACTAATTCAAAAGGTTTAATTAGTATCTAAAATATATTAAGATGGATTTAAATGCAAAAGCTATATCTAAATCTAAGGAATAAAAATCTATTTTAAGTTTAAAATTCAAATGTCAAATATGGAAAGGTTATTGTGTGTGTGTGTAATTTTTTTCAAATAAAAATTTAGATTATTTAATATTTAATTTTAGAAATTTATTTATAAGCTATTAATTAGTATTATAAAATAGATATGTTAATATTAAAAAAAATTAATATTTCAGTCGAAACATTTTTTATCAAAAATTATTTTGTTTAATATACAAATCTGCATCGATTTGTATATAAAATATTATTTAATTATACAAATCTATACAGATTTATATAAAATAATTTTTTTACATATAAACCTATGTGGATTTATATAAAAAGTTTCTTATTTAAACATACATAATATTTTAAAAGGTTTAAAATATTAATAAATTATAATTTGTGTTTTGTAATTAATTATATATATATATATATATTTCAAAAATAAATATATATCGATATAAATTTATATGAATAGTATATAAATATACTAATTACAAAATTCATATTTAATTTAATAATAGTTTAAAAAATATTTATGTTTTCGAATTTTTTCTTTTTAAATGGCTAAAAGTATATGTATATATTTTAAATGGATACAAGTTTGTTTCTTTTTTAATCAATATGTATATGTTTGTAAAATCAGACAACAAACACACACACACACATACAAATTCACAATAATTTCTAATGTCGATCTATAATTATATATTGACATAGATGAATGTATATAATAGAAAGTAGTATAGAAATTACCAATAATTTAAGCCTTGGATTTGTACCTTGAATGTTGAATCGAACTCTGCCTGGATCTAATCTATATTCCTTCAGAAATTGCAGATGGCTAGAAGAGAACACCACTAACTAGAACTATATTATTTGATTTGAATTTAATTTAGAAATGAAGGGGTAGAAGCTTTATGATTTTCGGCCAGAGGTAAGTGGGGTGGAGGCTCTAATAGGTAAACTGGAAATGAGAGAGGATGTGTATGTGTGGTTTATATAGGCAACATGAAGGAGTAAAGGAGGATATTTAGATCTCCTTGTTTACCTCTTCTCTTTGCCAATTCAAAACTAGATATTTCAAATAAATATCACCTCCCCCTACCTTACAATTATGGTCGGCCTCAGCATGGGTTTAATGGACCTATAGATATTTCCAAATCCAATCAACATTTATTCATTTTAAATCCAATTTAAATATATATTTATATCGTACATCGATACATACATACATATATACATCTATACATATATACATACATATGTATACACATGTATATATAACTTTAATGTATGCACTTTATTCAATACCGATTAAAATAAATCAAATGAAATGTAACAATTAATACTTAAAAATATAAGTTAATTTATAACAATTATAGTTTAATTAAATTGTGTGGTATTTCAAAGTATTAACATTGCAGCTGTGCGACTCAAAGGTGTCAATTCAGTCAGCGACTAATAACAAAAAATTCGGATATTAATGTTCACACATCACCTTGGCTAACGGCGTGATAGTTTGGCTGAATTTATCATTTATACATTTTTGGTAAAATCCCATTTCACAATTTTAAAGTAACAATTACGTACACCAATTATTTCGTCAAAATTTCAATATCTTCCATATTCAATTTGTATAATCCAAACACAAAGTCCTTGATTCAATAATAACAATTATTATTAACTGTACTACTCTAGCCAAAGACTTTAACTTTGAGTTGACTACAGTTGGTCGTGATACCAACTTCATATAACTGAGAAGACGAATTCTCTATTGAATAGTGATTCACTTCCAATGCGTCAACTCAGATCCAACTATAGTCGTTCGATGGATGACGTGCCATGATTTAACTATAATTAAAGTTGAGCGTTCACATTGGATTTCTACAGTATTCTGAAGTCGAGAGACTATGTTATATCGTCACTTTGAGATTTTATTCTTGACCTTAGTTATATTAACCAATAGAAAACTCTCGAGTGAGTCATTTCATATTTATCTAATAAATATCGGTATATAACCTTGGTGCACGCAGTAGCCATAAAAATACACTACCCAATATTTGAAGAGCGTTACATGCTCTTGTCTCAACTAACGTATTGATATCCTATCTCGAAAATTTTTGATTGGGAATGTTTAAAATCATATTTTTTATTTTTAAGGTGATAAATTTCTCATGATCACAACATTTTGTAATTATTATCATATAACATATTATTTAAGTATTTTCTAATTACTTAAATTAAATAATTAATTAACATAACATAGTATGATAGGTATGTAATAAAAAGAAAAACACCTTTTATTACCAATGAGATTTTATTACAAAGTTAATAATTTATGATAAATTAAAGAATTGCCTCTAGGGCATACTCCTAACTCTATTGCTTAACTCCATGAATAATCATGGTTTTTATGATCAGGACAAGGTGTCCCTAACTCTTAGGACTCCATTCGTTCAGATCTCCTTTGATGCTAAGCCGGACTGCATCCTCTTTGAGCATTTCCTCCAATACTTATCTAAACAACTCTATCCTAAGGACCCGCACCCTGTCCATCCATAACACTATCATGCTATGAGGAATTACCATCACCATCATGGCCCCTTGATAGATCGGTATCAATGAGTTGGGGTTCATTTATATAACAACTCGCCATTTTCAGACCTTTGTTTTCTAATAAAAAACAATAAATTTGACCAGAGAAGTTGAAAAACAACAGATCGTTAGGCGATTGATATAAAAAAACAAAACAGAAGCTATTTATTTTGTCTTTCAGAATTCGCAGCAGAAGGAATACAAAATATAATAGTTAAATAATACTATGTTGATTCCGAACCAATATATACTTAGTTTTCACACATTACTTATATGTACAATACAAACACAAATCCATATAATACACCAAGAATCTTACTTTTATACACATATATCATCATTTACACATACTAATATACATAACACATCTTCATCACCTGAACCTCCAACGTCATCGTAGTCCAACCTGTCTCCATTAACCTATCACATATCATAAACGAAGGACACATGGTGGAGAGGGGGTTAGACACAAAGTCTGGTGAGTGAATATAACTGAATTCAACATTTACTATACTTGTTTCATTATATAACATGATAAAAATGATAAACTACCGTATCATTACATATTTCAGTTTATATTCAACTCATATCAAACTCCATATACAATTCATACTCACAAAATTTCATATAGTCATGTTACTATATTTGTACTAAAACGAGGTGACTAAATTCACACTCATCCGTCTGATAAGTTGTATAGTCGTTTCATGGATAAACCGGACAAACTGTGAACCTCGCTATACCCATTAATAATTATGTTGAAGCCAACCCTCAACATCCATAGTAACGACTCCCTCCCATTCCGTCTCTTTTCCTATTTAATAACTAATCTTAGTCATATTACTTACAAACATCGCCCCATTAAGGCATGTGATATCTATGTATAAAACATATTGCCACTTAGGCAAGGGTACGTCATTTACCCCTTTACTCCTGCCTCATAGCATCCGATGCGAGCATTGAATTATATATTTTACAACCTATATCAGACCCATGTTCAATTTATCAAATTTACTTGGTTACCAATGCACTAGTGTGGTCCACCGGTCCACCAATGTACATGTTCTATGCACATTTTTGGTTTTTGCGTACTTTCATTTTTATTTCTTTATTTTGGTAATTCGTTAGCCTTTTGATTGCATACTTAAGTAATATACATTCATGGTATGCCTTACTATATTTTCCACAAATTCTTTTCATCGTTTGCTATTTTTAAGTTATAGTTTCCTTAACTTTCATATATTAATATACACAACATAAATTCACACACACACATATAGTTTAAATTCGAAATAGAAAAATATTCCATATTGAAATATATGTATAAATTTCCAGAAACCAAATCCAAATTTGTAAACTATATCATATACATAAATCATGTATATATTCACATATACAAATTAGCACCATTTATTGCATTTTCACTAAATAAATCATAACTATATAAAATATACCTCTATAAATCTGATATAAATCTTCTAAATTTATATAAATATACACTTTACCTTCAGAAATTATTTTCATATCATTTTGGGATGATTATCTACACCAAATCATTCATATAAAATTTCTGGGCTGCTTTTCACATATTATAAAATATATACATATAAATTCATTTAAATTGAACTAAGTTACATAAAAATACGTTTTAGACCTAAAATCATCATATCTAGTCTCATATATATATATATATATTTCCATATCAATTTGACATGTTTAACTGTTCCAAATCATCCAATTCATAATTTTGGACTGCTTTTGCATATAACTGAAATATCGTTATATTAAATCATATAAAAATATATAAAAAATTATATGTAGATATGTTACTATCATATTTCATCGTAGAAATTTATTGATATAAATTTCTCATCATTTTACTATGATCTTCCCAAATATATGTCTCCGATTTGCCTAATTTTACATATAATATTCACATATACATTATATAATCACACTAATCCATATTGTTACCCAAAAACCATTCATTAAGCGGGTTAGGAAATATTTCCAGAAATCACTAAGACATGTTTCAAAATTTGTTACTTATTTACCTAATTTAATCATATTAAACTATGAAATCAAGCAAGTAAATATAGAATTTAGGTAAACCCACTCACTCTAATCGATTCCTTCCAATTTCAAGTCTCTAGCCTCACTTTCATCCATTATACAGAGATGGAATTCCCTTCAATTCACTATTTTAATACTACTAGTGACTTCTATGTGCTCGCCTTTGCTCCTCTCTTCGATTTGGTGTTTCAATTTCTTAATTTGGTTTTAAAATTTGGGATTTAGGTCGATCAGAGCATATAGGGAAGAAGAAGGAGAATGGGAATGGTTTCTAAAATAAGTAAAGTGACATACGCATTTCTATTTTAAGTATATGAAGTTAGAATACCTCTTGATCGCCTAATTTTAAAATTTGAATTCAAACCGCGTAATCTCCATTCGACTCAATGACATTCTCGATTGTATCTTCTTTATATGAGCTCCAAACAACATAAATAACTATACCGCATGAATTAGAAAAATGAGATGGTCACAATGGTAGTAGTCTCATCACCAAATTCCCATGTTTGCAAAAATATGACTATTTTTCCCTTTTTTGAAAAATAACAAAAATACCCTTATAATAATTTTAAAATTTCCTTCGGTGTTACATTCTTCTCCCTAAAATAATTTCATCTTCGAAATTCACAAAGGATAGAAAGGATGTAATAGGCATTCCTTATTTTATATTTTTCATAACCCATGTCACTGTGTCATTCACGCATACTCACATTCTTATATAAGCAAACAATCGACAGTCAATAACATATATGAAACAAAGTATTCAAAACATGCATGAATATGATTTAAATATATCGAAATGCAATAATGTGATTCTAATTTTGGCCACATATATGAATGCAGTTTATATGGCATATCAGGTGTTTGTACCAAAATTGGGCACAACACTCTTCGGAAGTCTTTGAAGAGATAAAGCGAAGAAATTAAATGAAAAAGAGGAATTATCTAACAAAAACTCCAAATTTCAGAAATAAGAATAATTAAAGTGCAAGGAGACACAAGGATTTAGAGTGGTTCGGCGTATAGCCTACGTCCACTATGAAGTAGTTTGTTTTATTGATCTTCCTTTGATGTTTACAAGTGAATGCAATGAATTACAAGAGGTAGCTATTATTTGCAGCAGTGAATCTTGTTGGTAGCAGCAGCGACAGAGTTCAGATCTGGATCTGGCGGAGTCCGGGCGTTGGAGATCTCAAAGAGGAAGAAGAACCTCTTTTCTGTTGGCTTTGGGGGTCTATTTATAGGTGTAGGAGGCTGATATTTCGCTCAGATCTCGAGAGACCCTCTCTGGCACGTGACCAGGCCCATACGCCCAAGCCCATGAAGTTTCGGTCCGATCCGTGATTGACACAAGCTGATTTCGACTCGCTCCAGATTTCATCCAATGGAGTCGAAATTTGGCGTGGACATTCTCTAGCATGCACGTAGTCTTCTGTGAAAATTTCATAGCATTTGGACTTGTAGATTGGGAGATATGATCGATACGAAATGGAGTTCTCGGCAGGCTGTTTCCTTCGACTCGCTTCCTGTTTCGACTCGCTTCCGTTCGAATCGATGGCATGGCATTCGTTTCCCACTCTGTCCTGGACGTTGCTTCGAGCGAGTCGAAGCAAGTGTTGGTCGAGCGAGTCGAAGCAAGCATTGTTTCGAGCGAGTCGAAACTAGAATTGTTTCGAGCGAGTCGAAGCTAGAACCGGTCGAGCGAGTCGAAGCTATCACTGGGAGATCGAGTCGAAAGGGGGAGCGAGTCGATGCGTGTGCTTCCGATGCTTTCGAACTGGAGCGAGTCAAAGTGAGCAGCTCTGGGGGATGCGGGGTGAGTCGAACCAGGTTGATTCGAAGTTGGCCTCTGAGCGAAGCGAGTCGAAGTTGTCATTCCTGGACGTTGTGAAGCGAGTCGAAGGAGCGAGTCGATTGGCAGTTGATCTTCGTCCATTCTTGTATCGCTTATAACTCGAGCATACGAACTCTGATTGACTTGAGTTTTGGAATGTTGGCTCTCATGGCTCAGCTTGCTATGTCCTACCAATTTTGGCTCGATCCGGACTCGGACAAAATTCATCGACATCCGTAGTGAGCCCATGTATAATTGATCTCTAGGACGGACCATGACTGGTTACTAGTCAATTCCTTGGTGTTACGGCCTTGCCAAAAGGCGGGATAACATTTGCCCCCCAAAGTACGTCTTGTGAAAACATGATGTGCTTTGAAGTGCTTCAATCTTTATTCTGAATAGTTATCATCTTCCCGATAAAAGTTGTAATCTTTGATCGTTCTTCTTGATAATGTAAATTGTTGACTGTTGTGCCCTTTATCGTTGCAACTGATTGCTGTATGCCAGTGGTTATCCGTTTGTTGTTGTAGTCATTACCGGATGAATTTATGATTCTTATAAATTTTGAATGTTGAATATTAGTCCGTCATTCATGCATGTATGTTAATCTGACTCCCGCTGATGTTTGTACGTTCTCGAGTCGTAGTCCGTTTATTGTTTTTGAATTCTGTACCGATCCTCTCCTGAACCGATGTGAAATCCATTGTAACAATGCTTGACGGTTGTTTTTGAATGTCCCTTCGTAACGATCCCCTCATGAATCGTTGTGAAGGATTGAAACGTCAAGGATAATTTTCATTGGATTTGTGGATGCGAAGTAAGCATGTTGAGTCGATGACGGACCTGAACTGAGCGAGTCGAGTTGGAGTGAGTTGAAGTTGACTCCTTGATGGAGTCGAACCGGTCGTTCGACTCGGTCTTGGATTCGAATCGTAGAGAAGCGAGTCGAAGTACACAGGAGGCAGTGGAGCGAGTCGAGATGTTCATCGATTGAGCGAGTCGAAGTGATGTCTTTTATGGCTACGTGAGGGAGTCGAACTAGTCACGGGGATGGAGTCGAAGGAGCGATACGAAAGGGAGCTCCGCATCAGCGCACTGAAGAGGGATTCGAAGCACGTGTTTGGCCCCACTGGAATTCAAATTGGTTATCCCCCTTGCTTTCGACTCCATATAATACCTGGCACTTAGTCGTTTTTTTACTTTTTACTTTTCATCCTTACCTTCCTGGCCTTCGTATCGCTCTGTGACAAAGAAGAAAAAATATTCTCGCCTTCGAACTGATTTTACATCTTCAACTATTCGAACCAATTAACGAATTGAGTTAATCCATCGAGCGAAAACATCTTCTAAACGAGGAGACTCGATTCTTAACACTAAATCGATCAGATTCGTGATCGATCGAAGAGTCCCTGGCCTTAGCTTCGTGTCGATCTGGAGTAGCGGTTTCGAGATGATGAGGCGGAGGCCTTCGTGTCGATCGATGGTGGAGCTTCGCATCGAGTCGAATGCTTTAGACATGTGGATCGATACGAAGGGGCTGTGTCTAATGGACTCGAAACAATGGCCCTGGATCGAGTCGAAAGGTATATCTTTTGGCCGAGTTAAAGTACAGGCCTGGGATGGTTCGAAGAGGAGTGCCTGGAGATCGAGTCGAACTGCATAGCTCTTGATCGAGTCGAAGCAGAGGCTTTGAAGCGAGTCAAAGTGCGTGACTTCGGACCGAGTCGAAGGACATGGTCTTGCATCGAGTCGAAGTGCATACTCCTAAACGATCGATTCGATCTCGAGCCTTAGTGAAAGATTTGAATTCGAACCTGAATAATTTCCTTGAACTTGAAATTTTGACGTTTGACCATTGGTTTAATTTCGACGATATTGAACATTATAATGCCTTCGACCACTTAATCCGATGAACTTCAGATTTTCTTAACTGGACTTAATTGTATCACTGCACACCTGATTGCCTATTGAAGTTCATCGATGAAACTGGAACTTACCAAAATAATAACACATTTTAATTTGGACTGATAGCTAATAACTGGATGGCATGGTTGCGACAGTCAACGGTGATGGTCCGTTCGACCGAATTCCGAAGTCTCGTCGTTCATATGCTTCCTTCAATCCTGTTGACCTTCTCAAATAACATATAGTACCGCACTGCACAACACGTTCACACACTTTACACTGGGGGATGCACGAGTGTTATTTGTCAGTTTAACAATGATTTTTTATAAGCTAGCTAGTCATGGACCCTTCAAGTTCTCAGCAGCCGGAAATTCCAAGTTCTATTCCTCCAACCATAGAGATACCGGTTATCGAAGCCGAAGTCATAGAGCCAGCTCCGGATGAGCGTCCGGGTGCTCGGTTTATACTAAATCCATCAGATTTCGTGCCGTCGGGTATCTCTGAAGATATGCTTGGACGGATTTGCTTAAGGCACGGTTTGTCGCTTGACGATGTGCTACTTCCCGGGCCCACTGACAGGCCACACAATCCCCCGGAGGGGTATACTGCTTTCAACCGTCACGCTTGCACAGCAGGGACACTTCCTCCCTTCAATGACTATATAAGGGAGATGTTATCGTTTCTTGGCATAGCTCCATCTCAGCTACATCCCAACGGGTTCGCCTTATTGAACAACATCTTTGTTCTCGTCATGGAGATCCTTTTTCGACCACCGAAGCCGATCGAGATCCGATATTTATTCAATGTTAAGAGCCGTGGAGACAGCCCCTCTTTCACCTTCCTCGAAGCGGTCAGGAGTTGCCACATTGTACAGGGCTCCTAGGGAAGGCTAAGTTATTAGAAAACCGAATGGTTGTACGTTCGGTGCCCCTCTGGGTTTGCTGGGCGGTGGTTGGATAGACGTAAGTGTTGCCACTTCTCTCTTGAGTCATCGAGATACTAGTAACTGACTTCAAAAACTGACACACTTTTCCCTTCTTACAACTGCAATCTCTCGTCCCGATGGCGCGTACTTCAGAGAGCTTGTTCGGATTCTTCAAGCGTTTCCGAGCGAAGAAAGGTACATAGACTTAGTCCTGACCGACAAGAATTTGAGGGCTGTCGGGCTAATAGAGCAGAGACAGAGCATACATCTGGAAGTGGTACATAGAGTGATCCCGAAGAAACGTGTGAAGCGCAAAGCGCCCGCAGCTATGATCACCGAAGAAGTTGACCCAGAAAGAACGCCCCCCGATACCGAGCTTTCAACTGGGCCTTCTGCCGACGTCCTGGACTCGGGTGGAAGAAGAAAAGGCAAGGCCGCTGCTCACAAATGCCCTAAACCCAAGAGACTTAAATCCATGGTCGTGTCTTTACCTTCCCAGGGGATTAGAATTTCAGAGGCTCCTCCCCCGCAAGTGGAGAGTCCTTTTGCTGGGCTTGATGATATTCCGATCCCGGATTTCGTGTCGCCTCCTCACAATGCCAGGATGGAAGGGCTTGATAGTGCTTTTGAACCGAGCAGGTCGCTTGCTATGGGTGCGGCCGACATTTCTGGTTGGTCGGGGGATTGCACATGCATACACATCACTACACTACATGATCCACAACTGTACTTCGTCCAACTTAGGAAGTTGCTAACTCTTTCTTCGCTTCTCATTTTCAGGTACCATGTCCGGGAGAGGGTCAATGCTGAACAGTCTTCATTCGGCTCGAAAGGCTTCTGGTTACTACGATTCTCCTAGGAGGGATTCTGATAGGGATCGCGATCGTGAGCACTCTAGTCAGGATAGGTATGGGCGTGACAGGGATAGAGAATACCGACGCCGGTCTAGATCACGCTCTCCTCCTCCTAGGCTTCCATCTCCTCCTCCCGTTCAAACTTTACATCCACCGGAGCCTCCTCGTCACAGGCCTTCTTCTCACACTTCCAGATCTGAGACTCATCCCCAGAGAGTCGAGACTACATCCTCCATGGTTACAGAGCAGGCCCCCGCTGATCCCACTAGAGAAGGGGCCCTTAAGTTGGCTCAAATGAAGAATGATTTCCCTAATATTTGCTTTGACGGTTATGTTTTCCCTCCCCACTTGAAGAGAATTCCATCGTCGGTAGAAGGCACGATGCATGACTTTGTCCACGACATCTATACCCAATATCGAGAGTGGGCGAAGGCTGCCGAAAAAGCTTCCAAAGTGGCCTTCGAGCGGGCTAAAGAGATCGAGAAGATGGAGACCGAGCTTGCGAAAAGGGATCGTATTATTCAGGTACTCTCTGCTGAGTCCGAGTCTTCTCGGAAATCTGAGATTGAGGCCATTAAGAAAGCTGATGAACCAAATGTGGAGATGGAGAGGTTGGGGTAGACACACGTTGCCCTGGTGGAGGAGATGGGCCACCGGAATACCAAAGTTATCGCCGAATGGGATGCGGTGGTCAAGGAGCTTAATGAACTAAAAGCCAAATTTTCCAGCTTGGTCAAAGAAAAAGATGACGCGAACAACGCAGCCCAGGAGGCGTGCGATCAGGCTGTTCTGCTCAAGGGAGAACGATATGCAGCGGTAGCCAAAGTCCAGAAGTGGAGACTGAGGTCGAGGAAAGGGTGAAATTGGCCGAGTCCAGGCTAGAGGCCGATATCGAAGACCTCCTCGTTGTCTATAATGCTAACGTGCTGAGGCACAGGGGTCTGGCCTGGCTCGATGATTATTCGACACATCTCCATAGTGCTTGGGGCCGACTGGTCGAAGAAGAGAAAGAGGCGCACTCGGGTGAATCTGTGGATGAATTCGAGCTCGAGAATCGTCTGTTAACTGATGACGAAAAGAAGATTCTCCATGATTCAATGATTTCTTATGAGAAGGAGAGGTTCGACACCCAGCACCTGGAGATAGGAGAGGGCTCCGGGGTTGGACATCATGATGCAAGTCCTGACATTCTGGTGTCAACCCAGCCTGAATCTTTGCCTATGGCTGACCCTCAAGCTGTTCTTGCCTATAATCCGGATCAGCCGCGGATGTCTCCGACTGCAGCGCCAACGACTGAAGCCGCCCCGTCGCTTACAAGCCAAACTGAGGAAGGTACTCCGAACATTCTACATGTCTTTCATGAGTCGAAGTCTTCAATCGAGTTTAAGTTCTAACAATTTTTTCATTCTTTGTCCAGTGATTGACGTTGCGCCGCACATACCTCCTGCTACTCAAGGACTATATCAGACGCAGGAGGCTATCGTGACCGAGGCAACCACTGTGAGCACAGCTGCCCCGATTGATGATATGAAGGGGGGTTCGATCGTGTTCAATGAGCAGCTGTGTAACGACCCGGAAATTTCGAACCCGAAAATTCCAGATAGTTAGAAGAAAAAGAAAAGAGATAGAAGAAAGAAACAGAATAAGACACAGATTCTCACATTCGCAGCGGATCAAAATACAATATCAAATAATAATATCAGTTATACAAAGAAAACTGTATTTGTTAATTACATTTTAATACATTAGAGTTACAACATTCACAAATATACTAGACAGTTAGAATTAACATGTCTCTGACAACTATAATATATCACAGTGGAATATACTCCATACGTTCCTGCCATCCAGCTCGCCTCCTGAGCTCCAGAACGTCCTTACCTGAAATCTGTAATACTCGGTCTGACCCGAGCATTACCACAAAGTAACACCCGGGTCCGGCTGGAAACCAGCATGAGTAAACTCATCTAACAAGAAATTCCAATCCATAGAACTTATTTAAAACCCAGGTAACTCATACTCTACTATAAGTAAACAACTTATATATCAACACTTATTTCACAAAACAATATCTAAGTATCCAATTTAGTTTAAATGGTCCATATTATCCCAATCCAGCCCATTGATTTCACATATCAATCTATAAAGAATTATAGAAGATTTCAAATCGAAGTGGTTTCGGGTATTTACTGGTACCCGACCCCGGTCTCTTCGAATTCAATGTCATCTTAATCCCAGTTGTTTAAGTGGATACAAATCAGCTTTAAACATAGGTTCTCATATTCTCACAGCAAATCAATTATCGATAGATAACTCATAATATCACAGTTTAACCCATCATATCATATCACAATACATCATAACTCAACATCAGAGATATTCATACAAACCAAGGTATTCGATTCAAGTTATCATCTATAGGCAAGATTAATACTTAAACAATTAATTTAATTTAATCACCTAATATATATTAAATTAATTACCTTTAATCATGCTTAATTAACTTTAATTAATTATAACCACTCCTTAATTAATTACATTGATTAATTAACCTTAATTAATTAATCATTAATTAATCATACTTATTAATTATCTTTTAGTTATTAATTAATTAACCTTTAATCATCATTTAATTAACCTTAATCCTTAAATTAATTAACCTCCAATCAATCTTTGATTACCTATATTAAGTAATTATCTATTAAGAAATTATCTTTTTAATTACTTTCATTAATTAATTAATCCTTAATTACCAATTAATTACTTAATTAATCAATTATTAATCCTTAATTAATTTCTTAATTAATTATCTACTAATTATTTATAAATTAACTTTAATTATCTAATTAATAATTCTTAATTTCAAATTAATTAAACTCTAATTAATTAATTGTAATCTTTAACTATTTATTTATTATTAAAATAATTAATTACTCTTTATTAAATTATCAAAGTCTTAATTATCTTTAATAAATCATTTTCCTTATTAATTACTTAATCCCCTATCAACTTAACCTTAAATTAACATTTTATATATTTATAAAATGATTAAGTTTAAAACATTTTTATTTAAGTTTTTAACAAATTAAATTTAATAAACATACCATTAAAAATGAAGCTTAAGAACGTTTAGAAAAGTTTTAAACATAGAACCATTATAAAATTTCAAACTTTTATTTTATAAAAATCTTTTACAACGTGCTAAACCTTTCCCTCACGATTCCTCTTCGAGTCATCCCACGTTCCTACTCGAGACAATCTTTGAGTTTCCCCTTCCATCTTCTTCTTCTACCCTCGGTTCTTTTTTTTCCTTTCTAAAACAAATTTAACTGCTACACTACCCTCATGAACATGAGCTAATACCCGAGCGCAACTTCAAAATCCCCGACATCCCTTCGAGTCGCCCACGAACTCAATCCTGGTACACGAGATCAACGCTGTGCACGTGCACAGGCGATCTGGCCATCCCCGATGAACTCAACTACCTTCGACAAATCGTAAAGCATCACGATATTCGACTTCGAACAACCAAACAAAAGTATCAAGCCTAGATCGAAATCGAGTCTTCAACTCGAACAGAAGTTCGACATCGCCTGGAAGAAATCGTCTCGCCATCACGTTTCCGACCACTAGATCATCTAGAATCCCGATCACGTCCCCGCAAGACTTCCACGCATCCATCCCTAATGCTCTGGTGAAACTCGATTCACCATAGACGACCCAGTCATCACTTTTCCAACCATAACCAAACAAGGTGCTTAAACCCTAGTTCATCTGATTTCCAACGCCATGATGAAGAATAAATTCATTTGGCATTTTTCTCGACATTACTGGCCAACAACCAAGCTTCGATCAGAACCCCGAGAACTAAAAATCTTTCGATCGCCAGAAAAGGGTGAAAACCCATTTCAAGTTCAACTCCAATCTGCTCTTAAATTACTAAATGAAAAATCACCATATTTGTTTTAAAAATCTTATTTTTCTGAGTCGAATCAAATTATATAATTGAATCATCGAATTGAAATACTTGAATTTAAACATATTTATACATTTCATTGATTTTTCTTGATTCCAGACAGTTCTAAAATTTAAAATGTTTGAACTTATTTTTAAATTCAAGATTATACCTAAACAACCATATTTTGTTTGAAAAGCTGAAGTTCTAAAAGAATGAATAAAAAGAACAAGATTTTTCTTCAAAATCTTGTCTCTGAATTTAAAACAGAGATATGTACAGAGATATATCTACTGGTAAACATACATGCATGTTCATATACTTCATATCAACATGTTTTAGAGCACGCATACATAAATTATAACAGACCATATAACATTTTCACAAGACAATACTCAACATCAGTTTAAACAAAATTCCAGGGTTTAAGTTTACTCACTGTTTTGGGTTTTAACAGAGAAGTATATATCTATGTTCAGGCATGCGCACACACACAAACATTTGCATATTTATCCATATACAAGAATGTTCACATTCATGAGGTAGGAATACTCACCTGCAATGTTTTGAACAGAGAAACAGATAACAAATTTTTGTTTCCAGGCTTGTTCCAGTTTTGAACTTGATTTCTTTTTGCTTAGTTGAATTTTAAACTTGTTGTTTGATCCCTGGTTACTAGTTGATAGATTTCCCTTTTCTGAACTTCAAGTTGTATTTGAAGATTTGAAGCTGCTATTTGAATTTGCCTTGATCTCCTTCCTCTGACTTGCATTTGAAATTTCCAGATCTTTATTTCCTTTGAATTTTAATTTCCAGGTTTCCATTTCTTAGATCTATGTTTCGATTTTCATTTTGGTTGAGATGAAGATGATCTTTCAGCTGAGAGTACAACTTATTATTATTTTACAATTTTAATTTTAAATTAAAATGTCGAGAATATGACATTTGTCCCTTGTATGATTTAATTTTCTTACACCTATGCTCAAAGATTTACAAGTGTCTTAACATACATTTAAAAAGTTAACAAGTGTTATTTTAAAACACAAACCAAATCATAATATATATATTCATATATATTACAATTTGAATATTAAGCTTTAAAAACTTCCTATTTATAAGATATACCAATATATATATATATAATATATTTTTGATTAGCTTTTGAAAAATAAAACTAATATTATATATATATACTATATTAGTTTTGAAAAGATAAATTTTACCAAATAAATATTTATAAAAGAAGATCATTAAACAAATATTATCAAATTAATATTTATCTAGATATTTATAAGTCAGTATTTATTATAGTTCAAATTCATCTATATACATATCCAGATATATTCTAATTATCAAAATTTCATTTATTAATCCAAATAAAATCAGTATTTCTATTAATTAACCCAGTTAATTATTAATTAACAGAAGTTCCAAAATCCGGGTTATCACATTCCTCCCCCCTTTGAATCTTTTCGTCCTCGAAAAGGAACGAAGCCAGAATTTATTATTTACTTATTATTAGATAAATTTCTTTTGATCATATTTAAAATACTTTAAAATCTATATAGTATTACAAAAATAGTTTTTATAAAAATACTTTTTATAACTAGATGTTTTAACAAATCCATCCTCGTTCTCACAGAAATTCGGTCATATGTTGATCAGGCGTAAGACTGAAAATCTGTAAGTACTCAGCAGACCCACTTCAACATCCAGTGAAAATATTCGGAAAATAATTTTATTGAAAATATAGAAAACAATTTTGAAAATAGAGGAAATATCTTTGGTAAAAATGCTCTGGAAATCATCACCCCCATCCATGGTCACAGTTACATCACGGGTTACGTTGCCATCGCAGCAAAAGTCCATGTAACTGATTACACCATGGAACCCACAACAGATCGCAGTTACATCCAAGGTTACGTTGCCGTCGCAGCAAAAGTCCATGTAACTGTTGGCTCTCGGCGGCACACACGATTTCGCTGTCAAAATGAAACTTCTCCCACATAGGTCGCAGTCTACCGATATAAAATCAAATGCAGACTGTTGGCTCTCAGCGGCACAAACGACTTTTGCTATGTTACCATAGTGTCACAGTCTACCGATATAAAATCAAACGTAGACAGTTGGCTCTCAGCGGCACACATGACTTTCGCTATGGTCTGCAGTAGATCGCAGTGACATTGAGTTAAACTATCGTCACAGCATAACCCAAATGCCTCTGTGGGCACCAGCCCCTCGACTTTCGCTACACAAATAATCCTCAGGAACTAGTTTTGTCCGGACTCCTCACAGGATTAACTTTAGAAACCCCCCTTGGGGCTCAAGGCAGTACCACCCAGTGGTACTCCTGAGAAGTTCATTTCAAGGAAGCGCCTTTTTCCCCAGAGCTATTCTCAAAACACTTTATACTATATACTTATAGTATCTTCATATCATACCCTTTATGATTTATCAAAATCTCCTTTACACAAAATCGATTACCAAAATCGATAATTCTCAAACTAGGTTTCCAAAATCCAAAATTGATTTTCCCAAAAATCAAAAGCCATTTCCAAATTCATAGGTTCTCAAAACCTTTTTCAAAATCATTCTCATAAATCCCTTTATATATATATAGATATATATAACTTTGAAAATCTTTGGATCATTTCAAACTTGTATAAAACCTCTTTTATACTTCAAATATTTCAAAACCCTTTTTATTCTGGCTAGATTCGATAAGGAAAGTTTATCATATTACAAAATATAACTTCATTTATTGCCAAATCAAATATTCAAGTTTGATTTCTTTACAAAGTTATTTACCATTTACTTATCTCCATAAAGTAAATTTCAACCAAAGAAATATCCAATTCCATTATATTTCACAAATATACTTTTCATTTCAAAGATCATTTTACAATCCTTATCCACAAACTTTAATATCAATTTCATTCAAACTCGTATGATGTACACATATCATCCGTACGCAATATCAGTCTGATCACTCAATCGATCACACAATTTCACTTCCGAACTAGTATCGTCCACCCGACTTCCTAGTGCGGACTCAGATCTGGTTTCTTGATCAGAAACCGTCATTCTTCTTGCATAGTCACAACTATGATAGAGAATATCCAGAACCAATCAACAATCCATATCCAGGTTCGCCGTCGAAAATCGAGCGAAAAATCCCAACTCGGATCGATAATACTATCTCGAAATTCTGTGTTCGAATCTGGATCAAATCACTATACGAATAGAATAATATACGTATATCCTACGTATTTATCTTTATTGGTTATTAGCCAAATCAGTTCTCTTTTCTATTCTTATTCTCAATTGCTTCCATTTCCAATTGAGTTATTACTTCAATTACAAATAGTTTGAACTCTGACCTATTTAAATTTAAAAATAGCTTGAAAAAGTTTAAAATAGATAAGTAGTAAAAAAATAGTTATTAGTTTATAAACAACTGTAAAATAGTTAAGTAGGTATAAAATAGTTAGATAATTGCAAAATAGTTTTTAAAATAGTGATTAGATATAAATAACTGAAAAATAGTAATTAGTTTATAAGACAGTTTCAAAATAGTTAAATAGTTCCAAAATAATTGTAAAATAAGTATAAGATAGTTTGGGGTTTAAGAAGAAAGATTGTATAGTAAATAGTTTGAAAAAAAATAGGTTTATATTAAAACAAATTACTTTGAAAATAGTCCAGAGTCAAACCGTTCAATTCCCCATCAATTCAATTTAAATTTCTACTTCCATTTGAATTGACTCAATACTTCAATTTCCATTGAAATTTATTTAATCCCAATTCAAGTTGAATTAATCTTAATTCCTTCCCAAATTCAAATCAAATTCCATTTGATTTTTAACTTATTCAACTTTAATCACAATAATTTCAAATTAATTTGGATTAATTTCAAATTAAACCAGCTTAAATTTTCAAATCATTTCAATTCTAATTTACCATTTGAATTTTTAAACTTCAATCACAATTCCAATTAATTCAAATCAAATCCAATTTGAACAAATTTTATTCAAATTTCAACTTAAAACCATCTCGAATTATATAAATTCGAGTTAAATAATTTAAATATTGATTTAATCACTTAAGTCAAATTAACCCTTACTTTTAAATCAAATCAACCTTTAAACCAATTAATTCTGGATGCAAAATCCAAAATTCCATTTTAAACTATCATTACTTAACTTATTTTAAATTTCAAATTTAAAAGTTCAAAGAAATTTTATCTTCAAAATTCAATTTATTGCCCAATTTTATCTTCCAACTTTGAAACTGATTCTTAAACAATTTTAAGTTACAAATTCAATTCTTAATATTCAAATATTAAGTTTAAAAGGGATTTCATATCCTTAATTTCAAATTAAGGTTTAATTTTCATTTATCTCTATAATGGATATATTATCACAATCCATTTCTTCATTCATTCAAACTAATCAAATTCACCATTTTAACTTTCCAAGTTAAATTTCAATTTCATCTTGAAATTTCCAATTCAAGTTGTTCATTCTAAACTTATTTAACTTTCCTTAAGTTAAATTCAATTTAATCCAATCAACTTTATTCAATTTGAATTCCCATTTCAAATTTTAAACTTTATATAAACTTTCCCACTTAAGTTTTTAAAACTTATCATATTTCCGGAAAATTCAAAACTCAACACTTAGTGTTTACTTCCAGTCAACTTTGAACTTATGTATATCCAACATATATACATATTTATTTTATTTGCACTTCAAGTCATACTTTAAATTTTAAACCATTCTTGGTTTTAATTCAAACAAATTTCTTTAAAACAATTTCAAGTTTTCTGGATTTAGATTTAAAATTTCCCAATTTTAAATTATCTTCAATTCCAATTGGATTTTTAATTTCAGTTTGGATCCATTTCAAACTTATCTTCATTTAATTTTAATTTGGTTGTATTACTATTACCTCTTAATTCTCATTATTATATTTAATTCAAATTAATTTAACAACCAATTTCTTTAATATATTTAATAATTAGAAAAATTATTTCTATATATATATCAAAAGATAACTTATATAAATATCATTTAATTTTAAAACCATTTTAAAATCTTTATATAAGAAAATAATAAGTATGCCCTCATATATATATATATATATATATATATATATATATATACTCAACTCATTCTAGGGTACCATTGACCCTATCCTTAACGAGTAATCCCAACAGAGCCAAGGTTCTCGCTTAACCATCAGCTCTGATACCAAATGTAACGACCCGGAAATTTCGAACCCGAAAATTCCAGATAGTTAGAAGAAAAAGAAAAGAGATAGAAGAAAGAAACAGAATAAGACACAGATTCTCACATTCGCAGCGGATCAAAATACAATATCAAATAATAATATCAGTTATACAAAGAAAACTGTATTTGTTAATTACATTTTAATACATCAGAGTTACAACATTCACAAATATACTAGACAGTTAGAATTAACATGTCTCTGACAACTATAATATATCACAGTGGAATATACTCCATACGTTCCTGCCATCCAGCTCGCCTCCTGAGCTCCAGAACGTCCTTACCTGAAATCTGTAATACTCGGTCTGACCCGAGCATTACCACAAAGTAACACCCGGGTTAGGCTGGAAACCAGCGTGAGTAAACTCATCTAACAAGAAATTCCAATCCATAGAACTTATTTAAAACCCAGGTAACTCGTACTCTACTATAAGTAAACAACTTATATATCAACACTTATTTCACAAAACAATATCTAAGTATCCAATTTAGTTTAAATGGTCCATATTATCCCAATCCAGCCCATTGATTTCACATATCAATCTATAAAGAATTATAGAAGATTTCAAATCGAAGTGGTTTCGGGTATTTACTGGTACCCGACCCCGGTCTCTTCGAATTCAATGTCATCTTAATCCCAGTTGTTTAAGTGGATACAAATCAGCTTTAAACATAGGTTCTCATATTCTCACAGCAAATCAATTATCTATAGATAACTCATAATATCACAGTTTAAACCATCATATCATATCATATCACAATACATCATAACTCAACATCAGAGATATTCATACAAACTAAAGTATTCGATTCAAGTTATCATCTATAGGCAAGATTAATACTTAAACAATTAATTTAATTTAATCACCTAATATATATTAAATTAATTACCTTTAATCATGCTTAATTAACTTTAATTAATTATAACCACTCCTTAATTAATTACATTGATTAATTAACCTTAATTAATTAATCATTAATTAATCATACTTATTAATTATCTTTTAGTTATTAATTAATTAACCTTTAATCATCATTTAATTAACCTTAATCCTTAAATTAATTAACCTCCAATCAATCTTTGATTACCTATATTAAGTAATTATCTATTAAGAAATTATCTTTTTAATTACTTTCATTAATTAATTAATCCTTAATTACCAATTAATTACTTAATTAATCAATTATTAATCCTTAATTAATTTCTTAATTAATTATCTACTAATTATTTATAAATTAACTTTAATTATCTAATTAATAATTCTTAATTTCAAATTAATTAAACTCTAATTAATTAATTGTAATCTTTAACTATTTATTTATTATTAAAATAATTAATTACTCTTTATTAAATTATCAAAGTCTTAATTATCTTTAATAAATCATTTTCCTTATTAATTACTTAATCCCCTATCAACTTAACCTTAAATTAACATTTTATATATTTATAAAATGATTAAGTTTAAAACATTTTTATTTAAGTTTTTAACAAACTTAAATTTAATAAACATACCATTAAAAATAAAGCTTAAGAACGTTTAGAAAAGTTTTAAACATAGAACCATTATAAAATTTCAAACTTTTATTTTATAAAAATCTTTTACAACGTGCTAAACCTTTCCCTCACGATTCCTCTTTGAGTCATCCCACGTTCCTACTCGAGACAATCTTCGAGTTTCCCCTTCCATCTTCTTCTTCTACCCTCGGTTCTTTTTTTCCTTTCTAAAACAAATTTAACTGCTACACTACCCTCATGAACACGAGCTAATACCCGAGCGCAACTTCAAAATCCCCGACATCCCTTCGAGTCGCCCACGAAGTCAATCCTGGTACACGAGATCAACGTTGTGCACGTGCACAGGCGATTTGGCCATCTCCGATGAACTCGACTACCTTCGACAAATCGTAAAGCATCACGATATTCGACTTCGAACAACCAAACAAAAGTATCAAGCCTAGATCGAAATCGAGTCTTCAACTCGAACAGAAGTTCGACATCGCCTGGAAGAAATCGTCTCGCCATCACGTTTCCGACCACCAGATCATCTGGAATCCCGATCACGTCCCCGCAAGACTTCCACGCATCCATCCCCAATGCTCTGGTGAAACTCGATTCACCATAGACGACCCAGTCATCACTTTTCCAACCACAACCAAACAAGGTGCTTAAACCCTAGTTCATCTGATTTCCAACGCCATGATGAAGAATAAATTCATTTGGCATTTTTCTCGACATTACTGGCCAACAACCAAGCTTCGATCAGAACCCCGAGAACTAAAAATCTTTCGATCGCCAGAAAAGGGTGAAAACCCATTTCAAGTTCAACTCCAATCTGCTCTTAAATTACTAAATGAAAAATCACCATATTTGTTTTAAAAATCTTATTTTTCTGAGTTGAATCAAATTATATAATTCAATCATCGAATTGAAATACTTGAATTTAAACATATTTATACATTTCATTGATTTTTCTTGATTCCAGACAGTTCTAAAATTTAAAATGTTTGAACTTATTTTTAAATTCAAGATTATACCTAAACAACCATATTTTGTTTGAAAAGCTGAAGTTCTAAAAGAATGAATAAAAAGAACAAGATTTTTCTTCAAAATCTTGTCTCTGAATTTAAAACAGAGATATGTACAGAGATATATCTACTGGTAAACAGACATGCATGTTCTTATACTTCATATCAACATGTTTTAGAGCACGCATACATAAATTATAACAGACCATATAACATTTTCACAAGACAATACTCAACATCAGTTTAAACAAAATTCCAGGGTTTAAGTTTACTCACTGTTTTGGGTTTTAACAGAGAAGTATATATCTATGTTCAGGCATGCACACACACAAACATTTGCATATTTATCCATATACAAGCATGTTCACATTCATGAGGTAGGAATACTCACCTGCAATGTTTTGAACAGAGAAACAGATAACAAATTTTTGTTTCCAGGCTTGTTCCAGTTTTGAACTTGATTTCTTTTTGCTTAGTTGAATTTTAAACTTGTTGTTTGATCCTTGGTTACTAGTTGATAGATTTCCCTTTTCTGAACTTCAAGTTGTATTTGAAGATTTGAAGCTGCTATTTGAATTTGCCTTGATCTCCTTCCTCTGACTTGCATTTGAAATTTCCAGATCTTTATTTCCTTTGAATTTTAATTTCCAGGTTTCCATTTCTTAGATCTATGTTTCGATTTTCATTTTGGTTGAGATGAAGATGATCTTTCAGCTGAGAGTACAACTTAGTATTATTTTACAATTTTAATTTTAAATTAAAATGTCAAGAATATGACATTTGTCCCTTGTATGATTTAATTTTCTTACACCTATGCTCAAAGATTTACAAGTGTCTTAACATACATTTAAAAAGTTAACAAGTGTTATTTTAAAACACAAACCAAATCATAATATATATATTCATATATATTACAATTTGAATATTAAGCTTTAAAAACTTCCTATTTATAAGATATATCAATATATATATAGAATATATTTTTGATTAGCTTTTGAAAAATAAAACTAATATTATATATATATATATACTATATTAGTTTTGAAAAGATAAATTTTACCAAATAAATATTTATAAAAGAAGATCATTAAACAAATATTATCAAATTAATATTTATCTAGATATTTATAAGTCAGTATTTATTATAGTTCAAATTCATCTATATACATATCCAGATATATTCTAATTATCAAAATTTCATTTATTAATCCAAATAAAATCAGTATTTCTATTAATTAACCCAGTTAATTATTAATTAACAGAAGTTCCAAAATCCGGGTTATCACAAGCTGATGGATGAACTTTTTCGCTGCCACGGCGATCCTCGTGCTGACTTGCCATCTGTTATGAGCGAAACTGATCCTGCTGCAAGCTCTTCAATGCCGACTGCTGATGCCCCCAGCGGGGCTCAAGCAGTGACCGAAGAGGAGATGTTTGCCCAGATTGACGCTGAACTGGCAGCAGCTGGTTATGGCGGCAGCTTTGGAAGTGTGATGGCAGCATCGGGACATGCCCCGCTCGGAATGATGTCTCCTGGTGGTTCTGTTTTTCTCACCAGCCTGCCCATTCCACCGTCTGTAATTGATCCCGTTCCTCCGACTCCGCCCGTAGGAAGCATTCTCATTCACACGAGTTCGGAGGAGGACGTCGACATAATGCCATTGCCGGAAGACCAACCACCGAAAGGCACAGGCTCGAAGAGGAAAATTGGTGATGGCTCAAGCGGGTCCAAACTGAAGAGGAAGCCAAGGAAGAAGAGAGACTAGGCATGATCGTCTGACGTATTTTGATTTTTTGCATTTTGTTAGCCGTGTATAGATGCGGGTTCGGCCCCTACTAGTAGTAATTTTTTGGAAACCTGTACACGAACGTCTTCTATAATCAATAGAAATGAAACTTTTCTTTTTTGTCATTGTGTATTTGTCTAAGTGTTTCAGTGTCCGAAATGCGCTTGTGAAGTTTCAGGTTCCAAACCAAGTTTGTTTCGGTTTGCCAAGTTCGGGAACTGTGGACATGGCTTGCGACTGGGAAACGAGTTGAATTCTGACAATCGCATTGCTTCAATCAGTGGTTGATGCCTAAGTCCTGCCCCACAGTCTTGGGGATGAGTTGTAAACCGTCAGCCGACGATCGCTTCTTACTTGTAATACGTTGAGTCTCGTGCCACCGAACGGATGTCTGAAACAAGTGGAGATTGAGTAATGCGTCCATGCTTGTTTGATTGTCGATAATCATTTTTGTACTCCGGGGATTCCCATTCATTCATCAGTGGCTGGTTACGCTGGCTTAAGTTTCGATCATATGTCTTTGATCGGGAGACTTGGAATTGGCACTTGCATACTGGGAATCCGGAGTTTGATGTTTATACTCCGCTTCGCACTCTGGGAATTCGGAGTTGGATGTTTATACTCTGCTTCGCACTCTGGGAATACGGAGTTGAATGTTTATACTCCGGTTCGCGCTCTGGGAATTCAAAGTTGAATGTTTATACTCCGGTTCTCGCTTTGGGAATTCGGAGTTGGATGTTTATACTCCACTTCGCACTCCGGGAATATGGAGTTGAATGTTTATACTCCGGTTCGCGCTCTAGGAATTCGGAGTTGAATGTTTATACTCCGGTTCGCGCTTTGGGAATTCGGAGTTGAATGTTTATACTCCGGTTCGCGCTTTGGGAATTCGGAGTTGAATGTTTATACTCCACTTCGCACTCCGGGAATATGGAGTTGAATGTTTATACTCCGACTCGCGCTCTGGGAGTTCGGAGTTGAATGTTTATACTCTAGTTCGTGCTTTGGGAATTCGGAGTTGGATGTTTATACTCCACTTCGCATTCTGGGAATATGGAGTTGATGTTTATACCCCGGTTCGCACTCTGGGAACTCGGAGTTGATGTTTATACTCCGACTCGCACTCTGGGAGTTCGGAGTTGAGGTTTATACTCCGCTTCGCACTTTGGGAATACGGAGTTGATGTTTATACTCCGCTTCGCACTTCGGGAATATGGAGTTGAATGTTTATACTCCGACTCACGCTCTGGGAGTTCGAAGTTGATGAAGGGTTGTCGTGTACCAATCCCTTTTTTGACTTTGATGTGATGGTTTGCCCCCGAGCTCGGGTTTCACTTAGGGAGTGATTGGTTGCACCGCAGCCACTCTCTATTTGAATAAATCCCACCGTATGATGAGACTTAGCTTTCCGTGCATAGTGATGGTCATATGAAGTATTTCAAGTAAATCACAGCTTTGGCTCGAAGAGGTTGCATTTTATTGCTGAAATAAGAAAGTATGGCAAAGTCAGTTGCCTTATTACAAGTTCTAATTTCGAAATGCATAAACAAATTGCAGAAAAAATGAAAGTAAACTAAATGGATAGAGATAGCCTGTCAGATGTAATAACGGCGAAGGCTTTCGCTATTCCAAGCTCTTGGCAGGGTAAGGCCTTCGACGATCGATATTTTGAACGTGCCATCTCCGAGCCTTCGTTCAATAACATACGGTCCTTCCCATGTAGGCTTCATATGCGAAGGAACCGGATAGATTCTTTTTAAGACGAGATCGCCTAACTCGAAGGTTCGCAGACGGACCTTGGCGTTGTACAATCGGGCGACTCGACTTCGATGCGCAGCCGCCCTCAAGTCAGCTTCTTCACGCTTCTCATCTAGTAGATCGAGAGATTGAGCAAGTAATATAGCATTTGTCTTTGGATCATAGTATGTCACACGATGAGAAGGTACTTCTAGCTCGACTGGAATAACGGCCTCTGAACCGTAGGAAAGAGAGAACGGAGTGTGGTCGGTCGCGGTCTTGTGAGTTGTTCGGTAAGCCCATAGAGCCATAGGACGTTCATCGACCCACCTGCCCCCGACCTTTTCCAGTCGTTTTTTCAGGATGGATTTTATAACTTTATTAACTGCTTCGACCTGTCCGTTTGCTTGAGGATGTGCAACTGCGGAGAATTTCTTTTGGATGTGAAACCGTTTGCAGAAATCTTTGAATTCAGCACTGTCGAATTGGGTTCCGTTGTCCATTATTATGGTGTGTGGGAGACCGAATCGACAGATGATGTTACGAACCACAAAGTTGATTACTTTCTTCGTCGTAATGGTAGCGAGAGCTGCGGCTTCAGCCCACTTTGTAAAGTAATCAACTACAATGATGGCGTACTTCGCTCCACCTTTTGCCAGAGGTAGAGCACCGATGATGTCGATGCCCCACATTGCGAACGACCATGGGCTGACCATTTGCGTTATCTCAGTAGGAGGAGCCCTTGGGATTCGGGCGTATTTCTGGCACCTATCACATTTCTTTGCATAGTCTAACGCATCGCGATTCACGGTGGGCCAGTATTTTCCATAACGAAGTATTTTCTTGGTAAGTGCTTGCCCCCCGGTGTGATCGCCACATTCTCCTTCATGAGCATCGCGTAACACTTATTTAATTTCATCGTGAGCGATACACCAGAGTAGGGGAACCGAGTACCCCCTTCTATACATGAGTACACCCTGGATGGTAAATCTTGAGGCCTTTCGAAGGACCTATCTTTTTTCACTCCTGCGCTCCGGTAGGGTTCCGTGTTCAATGTAATTTTTGAGCGGAGTCATCCATGAATCCTTTTCAGGAACGGTTTCGCATACCCGGTTTATTTATGTCCGATCGATACTTGGGGAAGATAGCGTTTCTACAGGAACGAGTCCCATTTGCTGAGCTTCGCCTGTGCTGGCTAGTTTCACCAATGAATCGGCCTTTTGGTTGCATTCTCGAGGTACGCAATAGATGGCATAGTATTCAAACTGATTCAGTACTTCCCGAACTCGAGCTAAGTAAGCAGCCAACCTTCGATCTCTTGCCTGATACTCTCCCCGTACTTGACACACAACCAACTGTGAATCACAGTAAATTTCTATAGCGGTGATTTTTAGATCTCTGGTAAGTTTTAAGCCAGCTAAGAGGGCTTCGTATTCAGCTTCATTATTAGTTGCATGAAAGTCAAACTTCAAGGCATAACATATGGATCGACCCTTGGGAGTTTCAAGCACAATACCAGCGCCTGAACACCGGTCGTTTGATGCTCCATCGGTATAAAGTTTTCAGACGTATTCGGGGGATTCACTGGCTTCGGGAAAGTCTTCTGGGACGGTAAATTGAGCTATGAAATCGGCTAGGACTTGTCCTTGTATGGCCCATCTCGGAGCGTAAGTAAGGTCAAACTGGCTCAGTTCGATGTTCCACTTAAGTAACCTTCCAGACGTCTCAGGTCGCGAGAGGACCTGTCGTAACGGCTGGTCGGTGTAAACAATAATGGAATGTGCCTGGAAGTATGGTCGGAGTTTTCTTGATGCAATGACAAGGCAGTAAGCCAACTTTTCCAGCTTCGGATAATTTCTTTCAGCCCCAGTCAATCGTTTGCTGACATAGTATACGGGCCTCTGTATCTTGTCTTCTTCTCGGATTAATGCAGCGCTGATAGCATTTTCTGATATCGCCAGATATATGAACAACTTCTCATGATCAATAGGCTTTGACAGTGTTGGTGGTGTAGATAGATGTTGGACTAGTGCTTGGAAAGCGCCCTCGCACTCTATGGTCCATTCAAAGTTTCGTTTCCATTTTCGAATCAGATCGAAGAAGGGAATGCATTTGTCAGTGGACTTTGATATGAACCTGCTCAATGCTGCTACCTTTCCATTGAGACTCTGGACTTGTTTTATAGTTTTGGGAGTTTCAAGATTTCTGATTGCCCAAATCTTTTCGGGATTGGCTTCGATTCCCCGGGCGTTGACGATGAACCCAAGGAATTTTCCGAATGCAACTCCAAAGTGACATTTCAGTGGGTTGAGCTTCATCTTGTACTCCCGAAGTATGTTGAACATAGTTTCCAGGTCTTTAACATGGTCGATGGAGAGTCGTGACTTCACAAGCATGTCGTCTACATATACTACCATTGTCTTCCCGATTTGATTAGCGAACATCTGATTGACCAACCGTTGATAGGTAGCTCCGGTGATCTTGAGTCCGAACGGCATAACCTTGTAACAGTAAAGTCCTAGATTGGTCCCGAAGCTGGTGTGTTCTTGATCGGGTAAATGCATCGGTATCTGATTGTAGCCTGAATACGCGTCCATGAAGGATAAGAGTTCATGTCCAGCCGTCGAATCCACTAGCTGATCGATCTTAGGAAGCGGGAAACTGTCTTTGGGGCATGCTTTATTCAGATCGGAATAGTCGACACATGTTCTCCACTTCCCATTTGGCTTTTGGACGAGCACGGGATTTGACACCCATTCGGGATATAGCGCATCTCGAATGAATTCGTTCGCTTCAAGCTTTTTTTGTTTGACCGGGACATGCCGCGGGTCAATGTTCAAAGTGTGGCTCGCGATGTTCGGCAAAATCCCACACATATCAGAATGTGTCCAGGCAAATACGTCAAGATTTGCCCGCATAAATTCAACCAATTCCTCTTGAGTTTGCTGGCTTAGCTGAGATCCAATCTTTATTATTTTTGAATCATTGTTATTGTCAATTGGGACATCAATTGTCAGTTCAGTTGGGGATGCTTGACTTTCTTTAGATCCTCCTTCGTCTTCAGTTTCCCTCGGGTCAAGGTCCTTAAGGAATTGGCTGGGGTGCCTGGGCCTAGGCCCGGGCGTTAATTGTCAATTGTCGGCGAAACGGACGTAGAGAGATTCCTCTACGCCCTTTCCCTTCTCCTTCCGATGCGCCTCCCGTAGCTCAGCAACATAACAGGCTCTAGCAGTGGCCTGATCTCCATGAACGATCCCTATTCCATGATCGGTGGGAAATTTCAAGGTCAAACACCATGGGGCAATGGCTACTCTGAATTCAGCGAGGGTCGGTCGGCCCAAGAAAGCATTGTAAGGGGAGTCTATGTCCAGAACGATGAATTGCAACATTCGTACTCTCCGACGTTCTCCTACTCCCAACTCCACTGGCAGTTCCACCATCCCAGTGGGAATTATGGCACTTCCATTGAAACCGTGGACTCGAGACTGACAAGGCGTCAAGTCTGCGGCTTCCATCTTCATTTGATCATAAGCTCGCTTGAACAAAATATTCACAGAGCTTCCACTGTCAACTAAGATCCTTTTTATCCAAGCGGGGCCTACTTGTGCAGAGATGACCAGTGGGTCGATAGTGGGAGCTTCGATTTTATCTGCGTCTCTGCTTCTGAACACGATGTCATCTGTCATCGTTTTCTGTTGCTTGGCTGGAGCCCCCTCGTCAAGACTACTACAACACTCGAAGTCCGCATGCCTGATAGAACTGGCATACGACTCCATTTCCTTCCAGCTTCGATATGCTGGGTGAGGACCACCACTTATTGTATTGATGACCAACCTCCCGTTCGCACGAGCGGGTTCTTCCTGCCTTTCCTAGTTCGATGCACGATTCTGATTTGATGGGCCCGCACCACCGAATTGCGCGCCCGTACATACTGATCCAACTTCCGCTCTCGTATCATATTTTCAATGAGGTCTTGTAGGTGACGACACTCATTGGGGTTGTGGCCATAACTCTCATGGAATCTATAGAACTTTCCTGTTTGGATTTGTCTTTCAGTTGGTGGTTTCGGGGTAGTCTTCTTATACTGCATGGTATTACAGGTCTGCAAGTACACATTTTCCAACGATGTGTTCAATGGAGTGTAGTTTTCGTACATGGAAGCTCTACGTCGTGGTCCACGATCCTGATCGCGTTTTTTGTTCTGATTTCTATTGTCCCTCTACTGATTCTGCTTATTTTGGACGTTCAACTGAACTTTTCCAGAACTATCTCCGGTTTGTTTAACAGCGACGTTACTCTGGATACCTTCGATGTTGGGTCCTACGTCATCCTTCTTCCTAGACTGTCTCGCATCCTCCCTTCTTAGGAATTGGGCTGCCTTGGAATAGAAACGGTCCAATGACGCAGGTGGTTTCCCAGCTAACTAACTTCCGAACTCGGAATCAGCATCTATCCTCTTAGTCAGAGCCATCAGGATAGAGTTATTATTGGGATTGCTTATTTCCGCACATGCAACATGGAATCGCTCCAAGTAACGTCTAAGCGTTTCTCCGGGAGCTTGCGTAACACTAGACAGAGTGTTAACGTCCTTCGGCCTCGCCACATGCATACAGAATTGTTCGACAAACTTGGTGGCCATCTGGTCAAAGTTAGAGATGGATCGCGGTGGCAAACGAGTGAACCACATGGTAGCGATGCCTCCTAGGGAAATGGGGAAACTACGGCACTTTACTACGTCATCAGCTCTAGCAGCATTCATCAGCCATTCGTATTTCAGGACGTGTTGATTGGGGTCAGAACTCCCTTCATAAACAAGCAAAGCTGGCATCCTGAAGTGCCGAGGTGGTTCAGCATATAAAACATCATCGGTGAAAGGGGTATGACTTCGGGAGATTCCCTAGTCGTCATTAGATAGACCCTGACTTTCACAGATCATTTGGCGAATCATCGCTGGTATATCTGTCGTTTGGACACTCGGAGCATGTTGTGCCAAGGTGTGGTCGGGTTCCACAGCGCAAGTCTGGACCGGACGCGGTCGATGGTCCGTGCCTCGCCTCCTTGGTTCAACATCCTCTGGGACATAAGGTTCAGGAGTCTGCTCCCGTCGGTTATGTTGAGGATCAGCTTGGTTCCTAGCATCACCTCCTCGCCCAGTAGTGGTGGTAGTAGCAATGTTGCCGGTAACATGATAAGGAGCAGCTCCTCCCCGAGCAGAAGGTTCTGTGCGGAGGCTAACGGATGGTCCAGCTCTAGGTTGCCCAAGGTTTGAAGTAGGTTGGTGTCCCGTGGCCTGGGTGTAGCTTCCACCCAACCATGGATGTGTGGATCTAGTTTGGCCATCGGAGGAGGCTGAGCTCTCTGTGGAGGAGTGAGAACCTTGGTCTCTTCTAGATCTCCTTCGCCTTTGGCAATTTGGCTGGTTAGTCAACTCCATGTTGGCGCGTAGTTGCTCCGCTAGCTGCTGTCGACTTTGGGTCAACTCTTGAAGCAATGTCTGGAATTCTTGTCTAGTGATTGGACCTGATGGATATGAAGGTCCTGCAGCATTTTGGTTGGATGGAGGTGATTGCATGGGGTTTTGTCGGTCCCGTGCTCCTTGATCAGCGGCTGTAGAGGTGGTACGTGTGCTCACCATAATGAATTGATGAAGTCCTTTCTTAAATCTGATTGCAAATCTGAGTAGATTGGAAGGGCTTCGAAGTTCTAGATCTGGATCTTCTTTTTAGATTTATGCAATCCAATATAGATAGGAGATCCAAAGAGTGGGAGAAAAATTGGGTTTTTCTCAGTGAAAGCACCAAAGTGTTTGTACCAAAATTGGGCACAACACTCTTCGGAAGTCTTTGAAGAGATAAAGCGAAGAAATTAAATGAAAAAAGAGGAATTATCTAACAAAAACTCCAAATTTCAGAAATAAGAATAATTAAAGTGCAAGGAGACACAAGGATTTAGAGTGGTTCGGCGTATAGCCTACGTCCACTATGAAGTAGTTTGTTTTATTGATCTTCCTTTGATGTTTACAAGTGAATGCAATGAATTACAAGAGGTAGCTATTATTTGCAGCAGTGAATCTTGTTGGTAGCAGCAGCGACAGAGTTCAGATCTGGATCTGGCAGAGTCAGGGCGTTGGAGATCTCAAAGAGGAAGAAGAACCTCTTTTCTGTTGGCTTTGGGGGTCTATTTATAGGTGTAGGAGGCTGATATTTCGCTCAGATCTCGGGAGACCCTCTCTGGCACGTGACCAGGCCCATACGCCCAAGCCCGTGAAGTTTCGGTCCGATCCGTGATTGACACGAGCAGATTTCGACTCGCTCCAGATTTCATCCAATGGAGTCGATTTGGCATGGACATTCTCTAGCATGCACGTAGTCTTCTGTGAAAATTTCATAGCATTTGGACTTGTAGATTGGGAGATATGATCGATACGAAATGGAGTTCTCGGTAGGCTGTTTCCTTCGACTCGCTTCCCGTTTCGACTCGCTTCCGTTCGAATCGATGGCGTGGAATTCGATTCCCACTCTGTCCTGGATGTTTCTTCGATCGAGTCGAAGCAAGTGTTGGTCGAGCGAGTCGAAGCAAGCATTGTTTCGAGCGAGTCGAAACTAGAATTGTTTCGAGCGAGTCGAAGCTAGAACCGGTCGAGCGAGTCGAAGCTATCACTAGGAGATCGAGTCGAAAGGGGGAGCGAGTCGATGCGTGTGCTTCCGATGCTTTCGAACTGGAGCGAGTCGAAGTGAGCAGCTCTGGGGGATGCGGGGTGAGTCGAACCAGGTTGACTCGAAGTTGGCCTCTGAGCGAAGCGAGTCGAAGTTGTCATTCCTGGACGTTGTGAAGCGAGTCGAAGGAGCGAGTCGATTGGCAGTTGATCTTCGTCCATTCTTGTATCGCTCATAACACGAGCATACGAACTCGGATTGACTTGAGTTTTGGAATGTTGGCTCTCATGGCTCAGCTTGCCATGTCCTACCAATTTTGGCTCGATCCGGACTCGGACAAAATTCATCGACATCCATAGTGAGCCTATGTATAATTAATCTCTAGGATGGACCGTCACTGGTTACTAGTCAATTCCTTGGTGTTACGGCCTTGCCAAAAGGCGGGATAACATCAGGCATGATGCACAACACCCTAATAAGCATATAAGTTCTATATGAATGCAGAAACGATAAGTAACAACATAGGGTAATATATTCTAACCTATTCTATCTAAGATCAGCTAGTCAATCAATACCCAATTACAACTATGCATCCAAAGTTATCCTAAAATCAAATACACAAAAGGAACATACCAATAAAGATATGTGGATGGGAAACTCGCATTTTCTCCTCTGGTTCCCATATACTCTCCGTCGGATCATTTTTCCACTAGACTCTAACTAACTTCACAACCTTATTCCATAGTCATTTCACTCCAAGTTCAACAATCCATGTAGGACCACAGGACGAACTCGGCTTGGGTTCCAGCTGCACTCCCACCAATTGACTAAATTCGATCATAGTAGATGGATCATGCATGCATTTTGGTAAATATGAAACATGAAACACATCACGAATACCCTCCATCTTCTCAGGTATTCATACTCTATAGGCCATACTTCTAATCCTCTCTAATACAGGGAAAGGTCCAATAAATCGAGGTGACAGTTTTCCCAAATTTCTAAGCCTAACCACTCTCTTCAATAGTGACACCTTGACAAACACTAAATCGCCTATAAAAAATTCTAGGTTTACCCTTCTCTTGTCCGCATAAGATTTCTACCTATCATGTGATGCCTTAATCAGTTTTCGTATCAATTTCACTTTTTCGGATGTGCCTCTAATCATCTCCAGTCCAAGAATGACCTTGTCCATAGATTCCCACTAACATGATGGTGATTTACAAGGTCGTCTATACAAAGCTTCAAACAGTGTCCAAATACTTGATTGATAACTATTGTTATAAGCAAACCCCACAATCGGGATCTTCCCATGCTACTCCAAAATCCAGAATACATGCCCTTAATAAATCCTCCAACACCCAGTTTACCGTTTTTGTTTGTCCATTTGTTTGCAGGTGATATGTTGTACTCAAATTCAACTTCATTCCCATAGCACTTCGTAGACTCCTCTAGAACTCACTCGTAAAAAATGGGTCCTTGTCAATTACTATACTAACTGGTACTCCGTGTAGTCGAGCTATCTCCTTTATATACAAAGTTTCCATAGTTGTTGCGATCCTTATACTCTTTATCGGAACGAAATATACGCCCTTTGTAAGGTGATCCACTATTATCCAAATATTTTCATTACCTCTCCTACTCCTAGGTAATCCATTGATAAAATCCATAAAGATACTCTCCCATTTACACTAAGGTACTTCCAAATGTAATAATAGTCCTCATGGTTTCTTCTGCTCCACCTTAACCCCGTGACATATCATACATTTAGCTACGAACTCCGCTACATGTCTCTTTATGCCTGGCCAATAGAAAACTCTTTTCGTGTCTCGATACATTTACCTCCTCATGGGTGAATGGTCATCCTCGAGTTATGACACTCACACAATACCTCGTCTATCAACTCCTTCACCTGTGGTACACACAACCTACCGTCTCGTCTCAAGTAGCCTTTCTTATCCTTAGAATAGCGATCTAAATAACTTAACATCTCACCTCTCTCCAACTTATCCATAATATCCACCAAAATAGGATGCTGCCTTTGATTCAAGCCTATACGATCAATCTGTTCAGTCTGACTTCCAAAAATGCCAATAATCTTGGTCCATACTATAAGGGAGGTCAGAAATCAAATTTAGATATGAACTCCAATTGCCTTATCACCAACATCATCGAGTTTAATACTGCATGCTTCCTACTCAAAGCATCTACTACAACATTAACTTTTCTGGGTGTGTATGCGATTCTGAAATTATATGATGCCAAAAATTCCCTCCATTTTTGTTGTCTCAGATTCAAGTCTTTCTGAGAGAACAAATACTTCAAAAAATTTATGGTCCATAAATAATTCAAATCTTTCTCCAAGTAGATAATGTCTCCAAGACTTCAAAGCAACCATAATAGAAGCCAACTCATGATCGTGGGTTTGGTAGTTCCTTTCATTTTCTCTCAAGCTCTTTTAGCTGATTTCTTCTTAGAACATCCACATTTTCTCTCAAGTGCTTCTCATGCTCTTCTTCACTTTTCGAGAATATCAAAATATCATTCACGAAAACCACCACAAACTTATTCAGCTACTCCCAAAAAAATCTACTGGTTAAATCGAAAAGATATGCAGGAGCATTAGTCAAGCCAAATGACATAACTAACCACTCAAACTAACCATCTAGCTTTCACAATGTAGTCTTTAAAATAATATCCTATGCTACCCTTAATTGGTGGAACCTTGTAGCCAAATCCATCTATGAAAAAATCCTTATCCTCACCAGCTGATCAAATAGGTCATCCATATGTGGCAAATGATATATGTTCTTCTTCGTTAGTTTATTCAGCTCTCGATAATCAACACACAGCCTCAGGGAAACATCCGCCTTCGTGACAAACACTACAGAAGCTCCCCACTCCGAAATACTTCTCCTAATAAAACCTTTCTGGAATAACTTAGAAATTTGCTTAACTAATTCCCTTCTTTCCTTTGGATCCATATGCCTAAGTGGCATTACATTAGCCTAGTATTTTTCTCAAGGTCAATCTTGAATTCAATCCTACGTCGGGGTTGAAGACCAGAAATTTCTTCAAATAAATCAGTAAATTATCACATAACAAGGATAGAAGAAAGGTCATCTTGTGATAGGCTAAGCGCACATAAATAGCTAAACATCATAGATTTATCAGGCATACTAACACACAACCAGGTCATGCCCTCTGCCATTCCTCAATCAAACCACCCTCCTATCACAATCCAACACTACCACATATCGTGTCATCCAGACATCCCTAAGATCAATCCATACCCCGCAAATCCTAATATATATGCATCATAATGAAACACCACACCACTAACTACTTATTCTAAGTCATGGCAAACTTTATTAAGAATGATCGATCCTCCAACATGATTTGATGTTGAAATAGGTTCATGCATAATGTGAGGTTTTAAATTGAAATTTTCTACTGATGCACTTGATATAAAGTAACACACCTTCCATTATGATATGCTTGCCCTTTCCTATAGTAGTAGGTGTAGCAATTTGGGCAGTGGGAATAGCTTCTAATGCTTACACCTCAACCACCTACCTATCCTTCTTCAATGTTGAGCAGTTAGGCTTGATATGTCCCATCTGATTACATTCATAACACTAAACTTTAGAGAGATCCATCTGGCAGTGATTTATGATATGTCTAGTCTTATGACAATTAAAACATTTTTCTCTCCTCTTATTCTTTCCACCTGGTTATTGTTTCCTTCACATTTCCCAAAATTATTCTACATTGTCTCCTTTTTTGGTTGTTCCTTAGTTGCCTCTTCCTTCATAGTATTCGGTAAAGCGGCCTCGACCAAATTCTCATAAATAGCTCCATGTGGTACTTGGTTTAATGCCATCTCTCTTAAGTGCATTGACCATCAACAAACCTCGTCGCCTTTTTGAATGGGGTATTAACTAGCTCAATCCCAAACCTTGATAATTCATTAAACTTGTTTACATATCCAGTAACTGTCATTTCAGCCCACTTCAGGTTGATAAACTTCTCCAACATACATCCTTTCTCCACCTCAGAAACAAACTTCATCTCAAACATCTTTTTGAACATATCCCAAGTGATATCCTTCGCATTTACATCAGCTATAATAGTCTACCACCATACACCGGCTTCTTACTTCAGATGCCATGAAACTAAATTCTTCTTCTCGACACGACTTAATCCTAATAGTGTAAAAATCTCCTCACATATACCTAGCTATGCCTTAGTCTTTGCATAACGCTCGGTTCCATTAAAATCCTTCTCGCCTAGGCTGATAAAATCCTTACACTACTAGATGAAATTGCCAGTAGGTGGCTAACAAGGGAGAATTTCAATGGTTGTAGAAGTAGAAGGTAAAGTTGGAGTCTCATTAACATGATTCAAGGCTTTCACTTAACAACTCGCACCTTAATGAGCATGAATTTTGACTAAATCAAAAATAAAGTCCATTTGGGCATGGATTGTTGTTTTGGTAACCTGTAATAAACACAAGTATATCAGAGTGCGATTAATATAAACTAACAGTGGAATAGAAAAATATAATAAAACATATGTACTGACTGAGACTACTACCTTGGAACAATAGTATTCCTTAGATATCAAATAGCCTTGTCAGCGCGGAGCATAAATAAGAAGACTCGCCATTACCATTCCCGCCTTGCACCAGTAGCCTATCCCCCTAAGTCTATCCTATAGGTTGTAATGAGGAGGGGGTCAGAACAATGTTTCGATGATTGGATAATTACATACTTTACCCATACCGTTAACTTTTGCTGATTGATTTCTATTTAAGTGTTATGTCTATTACTCATGGCTAATCTATTCAATCCTATGTGGGCGTACGATATACCTAACCTCCCCCGGAGCATAACTATTTATGTATATGCCTATATATATATATAAACATATACTACCCAGAAACCCCAGCCTCTTAATACTTCTTAAATAGGGGTGAGGCAGAACCAACTACCATTTAATACCTCGGTCACCAAAATGGGCCCTCTACAGAGTAAACGCTAGTTAATCGGTTCTAGTTACAAAGACCGATGACTCCTATATACGACCTTATAATTTATAGTTTCATTTTCGTACTACTAAAACATCTCAAAGACCCATCTAAGGGTTAGCCAGTCTTCCTCCGATAAACAAATTATGTCTAACCAAACAACTTTGAGGTCTGTGCATATTCTATAAGGATTCTACACTAGTAGGAACCGAAATTCATCAGGGCATAATCCAAGACTTTGCTACCACTCAATTAGGATCTACTAACCTCACATCCCAACCTAATAAACCAAACTAACCATCCTTGCCTTAAATGTCGGGCTAGGCCAAATAATTCATGCTTGTTCTAATTGTATAATTAAGGCTATATAATTTCTCACTATGAAAATTATATTACCTTCTAGTATTTAATTTCTACCTTATACGCTTATTTATTATATTCCATAAATATTAATTATCTGTAATAAGTGGTCATCATTGTTGTAATTAGACAATTTCTAATAACATTTATTTGTTCATTCTAATTCAACATATTATGCCTATTCATTTCTCCATAAATGTCACATTAAATCCTTTAATCGGTCCATTAACACATTTATTTCCCCATTTAATTCTATTATGCTTATTCATTTCTCCATAAATGCCATATCAAATTCTTAATCAGTCCTCGTCTAATTCATTTAATTGTTTATTAACTACAAATTTACTGCACGTTAAATTTGTAGTTATTGCCTATAATTTTGGAATTAGTATTCCTTCATTTTTCAACCTCCTAGTGCTATAATTACTATGCTATTAATTGCTAATAAGAACATCATCGTAAATTCCGCTATGTATATATTTTTATTTTTAATCTATAAGCACGATTATGCTATATAAATATTCTCCTATTTCTAACTATTAATTGCTAAACTAGAACATTCCTTTCCAAGTTTTAATTTTTCAGAGCTATCCTTCCAAAAAGGATTACCGTTATAACTTAACATAAATTACCAAAAATGAGACTTTGCTCCATTTAAATTTACAAGGAATTATCTCTTTTCTATTAGTGAAATAGATAGTGTAAACCATAGAGAAGAATATCCATACTTTACACATCTCTTTCCTTTAGGTATATTCCTTGTTAATTCAAATGACGTACTTTTGATACATATTTTTAGAATTGGATAATTTATGAAAATTACATGGAAATAGGTACAATTAAATTATACCCCACTTCCAATAAATTAAAACATAGAAATTCACGTTCCAAGTCAACTAGGGCAACCTAATTTACAACCCAATTATAAATCTGGAATAAACCTTACAACTTTACAAGCGTTCTACATAAATATTTAGGACCGATTTCAAATTTCCAGATTAGGTTGTACATACTATTCCAATTTCAATTAACCATCTTATTAAATACTAGTATAAATTGCACGATACGTGCATCTAATAGCTAAAGATATTTGGTTTTTATTTTAAAAAATTAATGGATGGATATATGATATAAGTGCAAAATCTTTTATGGTCACAGCGTTTTTATTTCAAATAGTTGTTGGTGGTGTTAGTTGGAAATTGATAGTGAAATCCGTTGATGGGTGGTCGCAAAGAGGATGGTGGTAGAGATAGTTCACCGATAATGAGATTCTGTTGATAAAAGAGGGTATTTTTGGAATTTCAAAAGGACACCGTGGAAATTCTATTTATTGAATTCAATTTATTAATAGTAGAGATATGTGCTATTCGATATTGTAGATTATGTGCAGCATCCAAAATTTGAGATGAAGCAATGCGTTGACTCAGCAACCCACCTGTGTTATAAATTTTGATCACCCGATTTTTGGTCCAGCGTTAAAACAAACCTGTGTATATTATAGTTCCTAAATTTCATTCCAACTGCTATTTTAGTAAAGACAGGTTATTATCGTACGTGCAAATTTTAAGAAGAGAAGACTATCTGTTGCAAAACTGGAAAATAAAGAAGCGGGTGGTTCAGAAACTCATACTAATTCATAGAAACATAATTATATTGCATTGCAAATCATCCGATGGCAACATAAGCATATAATAATAACACAACAATATAAATTATTAATTAATTACAAATTGTAATGGATGCGGTTCGTTGGAGAAGACGTAGAAATCACCGTCGGTGTAGAATTGATTTCGGTTAGTGGACAATCGACTGATGTAGTTGTAGTAGTGGTGGATTGCATTGATGTAGTTGAAGTAGTGGAGGATTAGGAATTGGGGTTGACATTGTTTTCGTGGGCTAGCAAGCGGATGATAAAGGAGGTGACACGTGAAGGGTAGTTTGGGGATTTCAAAAAGACACAGTTAATTCTAGTTCATTGAATTATCATTATTAGTAGTAAAGACATGCAGGCGATATTCTTATATGTTTGCTTAAGCCTAAAACTCATCAGATCTTATATAGGTATAATAATTAAAGAAAAATTCAATGTTATAAATAAATTATATAATTTCCCACTCACCTTTCTAGCTTTCCAAATCTGAATACATTCCTTTACTTGAATCCTTTTCCCTTCTAACCCAAAAGAATATGTAAACAAGGTATATACATACTACTAGAATTACATATCAAAGAATATATTTGGGGTTAAGGGGAATATAAATTTACAGCTAAAGAAATTTACCTTTTTCCCCAGTATAGATTCGCTTCTTCTCATCTTCTCTTTTATTTTCTGCCATTCTCCAATTATATATATATATATAACTTTAGAAATAGAGGAGAAGAGAAAATAGCAAAGCTTCACTGCTTTGATCAGAAAATATGAGAAGAGAAGTAAGGGGTTAGGTTTGTATTTATGGACGCTCGAATCAATCGTAACTGTTTTATTAAAATAATTATATCTGGGCCGTTTGACCTAAGTTCAAACCCTAGCGGCTATCATACGATCGGTCGACCACTCCCTTATAGGCGGTCGACCACTAATGGTCGACCAGCCCAAGGAGGGAGTCAACCGGTGGGGTTTGCATTTAATGTAACTTATTTCCTATTTTCGTTATTAATTATTTTCGCTTCAAAGACTTCAAACGCTAATAACATTTTCATTTGAGCTCTGATCATGAAACTCCAGATATGAAAGTTGCTCAGAAAATCTCCATGAATGCAATGGTGCAATTTTCATGGTCAGATTTCATCGTTTTCTCAAATTCCATTTTTGGAGCCTTATTAATTATCGTTAAGTTTACGAGATGTTACATTCTCCCCCTTAAAAGAATTTCGTCCTCGAAATTCCCCAAGGGTTGAATCATGTAACATAGCACTCAACCAGTCTAAGCTATCCAACTAATTAGTGTATAACCAATTTTGCGGCCAAACGTGTACATGTGCACTGTGTATGTCAACATATATAAGACATGCATGCATAATGATTCTAAATCGGCACCTCCTATGTGAATGCATTCTTTTAAAAACATTTTGAAAATATAATGCAAACAACCTAGATATACTGGCAGTTCTATATGTATTCAAGTTTTTAAAATCAAAAACCCTTTTTTACACAGTAATTTCTACACTCCTATTAGTAAAGTATGGTTCAACCAATTTTGCATCCAATCCCTACCATCCAAAGCCTAGCACACAATTTCTAACATCCAAAAATTTTGAAAATCCAATTTTTTGAATCTATACCCCAATGTCGGAAAAAGAATTTAGATGGAAAATTTTATAATTCCACCCTTCTTTTGGATACATATTCCATTGTACCTTGAAACCTTTTCTTTTGCCTCCAAACTTTTTCGACCATTTTAAGTACAATACACACAAGGAGGTTTATTTTTGGATGTTGAAATGTAATTAGCCTAAGCACAAGTTTCGTTTCACTATCAATAAGGTGTGAAAATAGAAATTCCAAAACTAAAATAGTATTTTCTCTTATTATTATCTATGTTTAGTATATTGTCACCCTTATTGAATAATAAAAATCATATTTACTAACATGTTGACCCGCCCCAAGTTAAGCATGTGGCACTAGTAAATTGAAATTTTTTCATTTTCATCAAAATATCCTTTTCCTTTCCTAATAAAACTTGCAAAATAGTTTGAAAAATCAAATTCCCAAAAGCATTTAAACACCATTTTTTTCAAAAGCACTTGAACAAAAAATTTCGAAAACATTTGAACTCAAATTCTCAAAATTCATTTAAACAAAAAATTTCAAAAGCATTTGAACACGATTTTTCAAAATATTTACTGCTTTATCCTTAAAACAAATCAAACCACATGCTAACATAATCGTCATTTAGTCAATGAGTAAATGCATACGATTAACCCTAACGTATGGATGTTAATCTTAGATTTGGGGAACCATTTCTTTATTTCTAAAACAACAAACTACCTATAAGCATATTTATAAATTTTAGCTTTTAAGACATATGGATAGTGACCCGTGACTTCACAACAACCTTTCATTGCCATTAGTTTGCTAAAATTTATTTTTCCTAAAATTCTAAAGTTTTGGGATCTAAGTATTCTTAATTTCCTAATTTATTTTATAAACTTCTAGTCTTACCTACATTTATTGTTAGTTAAGTGTCCTTATGTGATTTCTTTATTTACACTATTTTCCAATATATTTATATTGTGGTCAAAACTCTTCCAAATCATCTATACAGTAATAAAACAAGAATATATATTATATCATATCATATGCTTTTCCAGTAACCTAACGAAGACAACAAGTGATTACAACCCAAAAACCTAAAAGAAATAATTGCTAAAAGCTGCAATGCATCATCAACTAGTGTTAATGACGTTGTGGCCCTAACACTCCTTACTAAATTAAGATAGACATCTTTAGTATGACATTCTACTATACTCTACATGTTTTAACCTATCTCCTTAGCTTCTTATAAATATGGTCCATACATTAATACAATTATTAACCCGATTATGGGATAAATTTTGCATCCCTATACCACAGTGTGTAAGAAATATCAACTATGCACATTTAGAATAATTTATCTGAAAAATTGGTTTGGTGGAATAACTTCAAACACCTATCTTGCTTTCTTTAACCTTGAGTCAACAAACAACCTTAATGTGTGTCTCCCATCTTACTACTCTCTTTTCCAACCATAATACTATCTTCTCTCAATCACAATCCCTTGAAAATATTTTCAAACTTCGGTATTTACTTTCTTTATCCTTGATTATTCAGGTGAGTATATTCTGGGACTCGCAAAAGTGTACTTTGGTACAATTTCCCATTCCTTTAAGGGTTTCCTTATGGCTTTCACACATGTCTAATAAAATATTCCAATGTTCATACCCATATTCCTTATATTCAGTGGGGATTCCTTGTTGCTACCCTATGAGCATCCATAGCTATTTTATTCCTAGCATAAACCGTTACCCCGTCTTACCTAGGCAGTCATCCTTATCTACTCCATATCAAAAATTGGATTGGTTTTTCGCACTCTTTTAAAAAAAATAAGACTTCGCAGTCATGAAGTGCTTGATCCAAAACTTTCATATTTGAAAATATAAACTTAGGAACCCTTTTCAAAAATTAAAAAAATTGCTTGGTTTCCAAAAAGGAGCTTTGAAAAATTTCTTACAACTACCCTTTTCAAAGACTTTCCATAATAGAGATTTTCTTCTTTTAAAAGTAGGATTTTTTAATACCCAAAACATCTATCACGTTTAAACACAATTGTCATACCAAACCATTTTTTTTCTAAAAATTATCTTTTACAACTTTAATCAATGAAAACTTGAGTAGACAAGGATAAATTCTATCCTATTACTTTCCTACTATTCATGTTATTTCGCTTTCACCTTTAGCAGCGATTTTAATAGCATATGAATGGGACTTCTAAAAGTTAAGTGCAATTGACGTATCTACCTAAGCGTCTATCTAAATATATGCATAGTTACAGTATACTATGGAACTATTAATTCCTCTTATCATTCCTACTGCTTTTCTCCTATATTATTTCTAGATTACTATCCAATTTTATATAAATCCTAATGTTATTTCTATCTAACTTTCCCAATATTGCCACTATTTATATTTCTCCTACCTAAATGGCTTCTACTGCTGTTATTCTCTGGTTCCTTATATAGGAATATTCCTCATATCTTAGTTATCGGGTATTCTTACCTTCTATTCTCTATACCCCATTTTATTCAAGTACCATTTTCATTTATCCACCCCTTAAAGAAAGAATTTTAAAAACCTTCAAACTTTAGAAAAGGAAAAATCATTGAGCCAAACCTATGCACTATTTTCCATTCATTTCAAACACAAAAAACCCTCTAACCGAAAACCTTTAAATAAGAAATTTTGATCCAACCAATTTTACACTAAATATTTCAATTTTTATTTACTTTTTCAAAACAACTTCTTGATAAATCCTTTGTAAAACCGATTCAAGACATTTCATGGAATTTTCAAAAATCTTTCCTTCAAATTCATTCACTCTGGGTTGAACTCAAAAATGGAATTTAATCGTCCTTTCTTTTGGACTTCCTTAACTCTTCTGTGTCAAAAAATTGGCTATCTTCTAGTGGTGATTAGGGTACACCTTCTTACGGGAACCTGCTCCACTCCTTCTTCTGACCTTGCTTTTGGATGCTTATAACTTATAGGTTCTTACTTCCTATTTGTCTGGATGGAAGGTTCATCTTCAATTGGCTCTACATCAAGATCGACAATCATAAGGCAACTTATGCCCAACAAAGGAGTCAAGTATCATCCAACTTCCAAGGTCCTCATATATGTCATGCTCATGCTCTTCTTAGTCAACGTCTTGTGTTACGGCCTATACTTCGTAGGATAATCGAGATTGCTATATAATTTTAGCTTTATTTATTAGCCCAACTCATAGTTGCCTCGACCATCCGTTCGGAATATGGTTGCAACTACTTCTATTGTCGGAATTTACAAAGCTTAGCGTATATAATATATATATATATATATATATAATTATAGGTAAACATAAAAATATGTTCTCTTAACGTATCCTAATTCTTATGGTCGACTAATCTAAGCTTTGATACCAAATGTAACAACTCGCACCTTAATGTGCCCGAATTTCGACTAATCGAAACTCAAGTCCATTAGGGTACGAACCGTTTGTTTAAGTAACCTGCAATAAACACAAGTATATCATAGTACGATTAATATAAACTCACAGTACAATAAAAAATATAATAAAACATACGTACTAACTGCGACTACTACCTTGGAATCAATAGTATTCCTTGGATATAAATAGCCTTATCAATGTCGAGCATGAATAAGAAGACTTCACCATCTACCATTTCCGTCTTGCACCAGTAGCCTGCCCCTATAAGTCTATCCCATGGCTTGTAATGGGGAGGGGTCAAAACAACATTCTGATAATTTGAAAAATTACATACTTTACCCATACCATTAATTTATGCCAATTGATTTCCATTTAAGTGTTATGTCTATACTTACGGCTAATCCGTTCAATCTTATGTATGCGTACGATATACCTAACCTCCCCTAGTGTAACTATATATATATACATATATATATATATGCATATATACATACATATCTAAACATATACTACCCAAAAACCTCAACCACTTAATACTTCTTAAATAGGGGGAAAGCAGACCCAATAGCCATTTAATACCTCGGTCCTGAAGCTAGCCCTTCGCAATGTAAACGTTAGTCGATCAGTCTAGTTACAAAGACTAATGACCCCTATATATGGCCTTATAATTTATAATTTAATTTTCATACTACTAATGCATCTCAAAGACACATCTAAGGGCTAACTAGCCTACTTCCAAAAAACAAATTACGTCTAACCAACTACTTTGAGGTCTGTGCATATCCCATACAGATTCTACACTAGTAGAAAGTGAAATCCATTAGAGCATAACATAAGTCTTTGCTATCGTTTGCTCGGGACCGTTGGTGATCATAGCTTATATACCAGCCCTACTACTAAATATCAGTCCAATAGAAATATTGACATAGCCCATCGACCTTCCTCAATTGACATCATGTTTAGACTAACCTAATGTAAATCATGGAAAATACCCCTTTAGTTACTTAATACTTTTTATTAGAAATGAAGTAGAACTCATTTCCTTAAAAGTATTGGGCCATTTAATACTTCAAATTCGAGATGAACCCTTGGTATATTTTCCTCCACCTATCCGCAAATGTAAATCCCTTCCCCATGAGACCTACGGTTGGAGATGTCTCACATCGGTAGTCAGTGTACACAACTAACGGTAGCCTCCAGGTAAATGGTAGACTTATGTTGTGTAACTCCACTTACCTCGCAACCTAACCCACTAAACCAAACTAACCATCGTAGTCTTAATTGCTGGGTTAGGCCCACTAATTCATGCTTGTTCTAATTGTATAATTAAGGCTATATAATTTCCCGCTATGAAAATTATATTGCCTTCTAGCATTTAGTTCCTACCTTATACTTATTTATTATATTTCATAAATATTAATTGTCTGTAATAAATGGTCATCATTATTCTAATTGGACAATTTCTAATAACATTTATGTACGTTCTAATTCAACTTATTATGCCTATTAATTTCTCCATAGATGTCACATTAAATCCTTTAATCGGTCCATTAACACATTTATCCTCATTTAATTATATTGTGCCTATTCATTTCTCTATAAATTCCATATTAAACTCTTAATATGTCCTCATTTAATTTCTCTAACTCTCTATTAACACAAATTTATTGCCCATTAAATTTGTAGTTATTGCCCATAAATTTTGAAATTACTATTCCTCCCTTTTTCAACCTCCTAGTCATATAGTTACTATGTTATTAATAACTAATACGAATATCATCATAAATTATGTTGTGTGTATATTTTTGTTTTTAATCGATAAGCACGATTATACGTATATTTAAATATTCTCCTATTTCTAACTATTAATTGCTAAAATAGAATATTCCTTTCCAAGTTTTAATTTATCAGAGCTATCCTTCCAAAAAGAATTACCGTTATAACTTTCCATAAATTACCCAAAATGAGACTTTTTCTCCGTTAGAAATTTACAACGAATTATCCCTTTTCTTTTATTGAAATAGACAATATAAACTACAAAGAAGAATATCCATACTTTACACACCCTTTCCTTTTTGGTATATTCCTTATTAATTCAAACAATGCACTTTTTATACATATTTTTAGAATTAGATAATTTATGGAAATTACAAAAAAATAGGTATAATTAAATTATATCCCATTCTTAAAAATTAAAATATATAAATTCACATTCCAAGTTAACTAGGGCAACCTTATTTACAATCCAATTATAAATCTAGAATAAACTTTACAAACATCTACAGAAATAAATATTTAGGACTATTTTCAAATTTCCAGATTAAGTTATACATACTATTCCGGTTTCAATTAACTATCTTATTAAATAAGTAGGTGATATTTCTATACGTTCGTTTAAGCCTACAACTCATCAGATCATATATAGGCATAATAAATAAATAAAAAAGCATAATAAGTAAATAAAAATTGAATGAGATAAATTTCAGTGTTATAAATAAATTATATAATTTTCTACTCACCTTTCTAGCTTTCCAAATCTCTCAAATCTGAATGCATACCTTTACTTGACTCCTTTTTCATTCTAACCTAAAAGAATATATATAACAAGGTATATACATACTATTAGAATTACATATCTGAGAAGAGACTAGGGTTAAGGGGAATATAAATTTATAACTATAGAAATTTACTTTTTTTCGCAGTATTGATTCGCTTCTTCTCTTCTTCTCTATTATTTTCTACCCTTCTCCATTTATATATATATATATATATATAATATTTTATAATTTTTAGAAATAGAGAAGAAGGGAAAATGGCATAGCTTCGCTGCTTTGATCAGAAAATATAAGAAACGAAGTGAGGGGTCAGGCCTGTATTTATAGGTGCACGAATCAATCGTAATAGTTAGATTAAAATAATTTAATCCGGGCGGTTTGGCCAAGGTCCGCATTTAATGTACTTTATTTCCTATTTTCATTTTTATTTATTTTCACTCCAAAAACTTCAAACGCTAATAACTTTTTCGTTTAAGCTCCGATCGTGAAACTCCAATTATGAAAGTTGCTCATAAAATCACCACGAACGTAATGGTGCAAGTTTCGTGGCTAAATTCTACCATTTTCTCTAATTCCATTTTTGGAGCTTTATTAATTATTTATTAATTATCATTAATTTTATGAGGGTGTTACATGCAGCAGAACCAGTTCGGGATGTTCACGAACGAAATTTTCAACGGGTCAGGTCTGGATTTAACTTCAACTGTAGCCTCTGTTCCGTCACCTCTATGGAGTTACTCATCCTCGGGTATTTGAAAAAATTGGTTGCGTTAGTACTTTTCCACAAAATCAGATAATATACTTGAATAGTAAAAGGGTGTATACATATGTATTTCTATTATCTATCAAATATAATTACAAATATACTCTCTCATACATGCCTAGTCATATAGTTTTGCTCTGATACCAATTGTAACAACCCGCCATTTTCAAATCTTTGGTTTCTAACACAAAACAATAACTTTGACCAAAGAAGTCGAAAAACAACAAATCGTTAGGTGATTGATATAATGTGACGACCCACCTTTTTGGACGATTCAAGTCGACAATAAACCACACATGTCTGACTCAAACAGCCCAAAAGAATAAATTATCATTAGGGTTTTGTTTTAAAAAAAAGATATAGAAGAATTAAAATATAGAATCTCGCAGCGGAATGACAAAATATAATAATAACATAAACAGTTCATGAAGCTGTTTAACAATATACAATAATCTCACTTTACAATATCATCAGAGTTATAGATTTAATAGATATAACAAAGTAATATAGCGGAATAATATGAATAAATACGGTCTTCAAACTCCATCTTCATCTTCAAGAAATAATATCTTCTAAACACTGAAATACTCAAGTTGACCCGAGCATAATGAAAAATAATACACTCGAGCCAGAGCTTTGAAAATTAATTCTATAGAGGGTACTTTACTATGTACTTGGAGATATGATACATTTCAAGTACTGGTAAGTCTTTACTATGTATATTATGATACATTTAAAAACTGAAGATATGGGTAGTACCCTTTGCAAAATTCGGTAATCCACTTTATGGATTCATTCTATTAATTTGATTTTGGTTGTTCGAACATAAACTCACGAGTTCCTTAGAATTCCATAGCGTAACCTATAGTCTTATGATTGAGATCGTGGCGTAAATCGAGGGTAGAGATTACCTACAGTACAAATGGATTCTTCTGGGATAGTGATGTAACCATTGCGTACTGCGATCTGCGGTGTTCGAGTGGTATTTTTCATATATGTTTTAAGTATTTTCACCAGGTGTTGAAACAGGTCTACTAAGTACTTGGAGATTTCTAGTCTTGCGCCTAATCAACATACGACCAAAGTCTGTAAGAACGAGGATAAACTTGTTAAAACATCGAGTTATAAAAGTATTTTGGTAAAAGTATTATATAAAAGATATTTTGATTATTCTTTTCTAAATACTTTAAAAATGTTTAAAAGATTGTTTATTTATGTACAACATGGTTTAAAATTTAATTATATTGTAAATATTGTGAGAAGCTATTAATTCAATAACATATAGTTAAAGTTAATGATTATTGATTTATTAATAATATTTGAAAAGTATTTTGAGATTAAAACTAATAAAATTATAAATAATGGATTTAAGGTTTTCAATAGCTCCTTTTTAAATATAATTAATGACGTAAATTATTATTTTCAAATAGTTTGCATATATTTATAAAGATGTTATTAGAAATATTTAAATGGTATTTATAAATGAAGCAAGAAACCAATAGAATAAAATATTAAGTTGTACGTAGACCATTTTTCCGCAAAATAGTTTTGATCCAGATTTGAATACATGATTTGGGGCAATTTACACCAGTCCGAATTAGGATTTTTCGCTCGATTCTTGACGGCAAACATTTGATACTAATTTTTGATATGAATTTGAAGTTTTCTATCATAGTTTATGGCTATGCAAGGAGAACTGAGAATTCTAATCAGGGAACTGGATCAGAGTCCACACTAGAGTGGTCGGGTTATCAGTAATAGTTCGAAAGTGGAATTTGTGTATTCAAGCAAGTGATTAGAATTGATATTGTATACAAATGATATATGTACATCGTACAAACTATAATAATTAAATGTTGTACTATGATTGTTGCTTCTGGTTGCTATAGTATTTTGGTTGCATGTAACTGTTACATTCCATTAGACTTGGATGTAGAAGTGCATCATACTTATTAGTTGCATTATATTGGTTTGTTGCATATGATTGTTGTATTGTGTGTTATTGGTATTTATGATAGAATAATTAGTATATTGCCCTTTTATCACATTATTCTCTTGAATTATGTAAGTAAGATACAGGTTTATGGAAGCAATAGGTGTTGCTTTTGGTTTCATAAATAAAGTTTGTTGCACGACAAATAGGTACGTTTTCAGATTACGGTTTTGTAGCGGTATTTTATTTTTTTCCCATGGTTTGGGATGCATTATTATTGAAATATGATATATACAATGTAATTATTGATATTGTTATTTTTTCGGACCTATCTGCGCAAAGGAGATGCTGCCGAAATTTTTCGTAAATTTAGGACTTAGAAACTTTTTCGTAGAATTTGAGTTATTTTCAAATTTATATTAGACTTAATTATGTAAGTTTAATTGTTTATAAATTGACTATTTGGAACAAAATATATCATATCTCTTAATTTTTTCTTGTTCCTTTTCGACGACGAAAAGTTTTGAGTGAGGGAGATTATAACGACCCGTATTTTCAACCATTTAGAAATACTAAATTTAATATAATTATTGATTAAAAATGGTCAGAAACAAAAATTTTATGATTTATCAATGCAAAAATTTGTTAGGATATAAAACCTGATCTTAAATAAATGCTAAAACAACTAATTTTAATGAGGTAGAAGATTGTAATGCATATTAGAATATAATTTAATGATATTGATTTGAATACGATTTATTTAATAATTGTTTACATGTAAGTTCCATTGATTGTAATAATAGATGTCAATATAAGAATGGAATAATTTAACAAGTAAATGTTGGAAAATAGGAAATGAATAGAAAATAGTTGTGGTATAATGAGAATTCCAGTTTTGGTATAACGAGACTTCGTTGAAACCTAATATTGAATAAACTGCAATAAGAGATGTTGAAATCCTTTAACTGGAAAGAAAAGACTGGTGTTTGTATTTAATAAGTTCAGCGTAAGAACTTACATTTTAAATTAAATTAAAATGAACATTTGAATGAAATTAAGCCTTGACTTGAAAAGAATAAAATGAATGCTTATCTCTAACTGGAATATAATTGTAAAGTTTAATAAGGAACAAATTAAATGATGTATTAAAGGATAAATCATATGTTATTTAATTGAAAATGGTATTAACATACAATAAGAAATCAATTAGTTAGTACGTAAATTTATTAACCTTTGTTTGTAAAAATAAGTTAATAGATATGAATTATTAAGTGAAAATAAGGAACACATCACTAGAATCAAACTTAATACATAAAACATCCTCCAAAAAAAAGATATAAATTACATCCCTGTTTTCCAATACTGCAATTTTCTTCCTTAAAATACCCATCTGCTCCATTATTGAACATTGATTCTTCATATGTGGATGTTATTCTCACATCCATCATTAAATTTTGCACCTCATTAATTATCAATCTTTAAAACACAATAACTTTTTGTAGAAACGACGGATTAACAAATTATTTTCACCATTAAATCACAAATTTTATTATGTTTCTAATGAGTGGCATTGTGCATATGTAAAAACAACGGCAGGACAATTCAGCAATTATATGCAATAATTGTAGAAAAGTCTGCAATAATATGGTATAGTTGCACTTTTCTGTGATTACTTGGAATAATTGTAGAGTTTTTTGCAATTATTCGATATAATTGAATAAAAGTATGCACTTATATGGAATAATTGTAGAAAAATCTGTAATTATTCCATATAATTGCCTAAAAGTCTGCAATTATGTGGAACAATTGCTGATATTTGAAGAAAAATTGATAATCATTCATATAATTGCAGAAAATAACAAGTATACCGAATAATTGCAGAAAAATCGGCATCTATATGGAATAATAGCAGAGAAGTCTGTAATTATTACATATAATTACACAAGTCTGCAATTATTCCATATAATTGCATAAAAGTTTGTAATTATATGGAATAATTGCTGACATTTGAAGAAAATCGATGATGTTCAAAAATTGCGGAATTATCTGCAAATATATGGAATAATTGCAGCGTTACTGTAAATATGATTTTTTTTTGGTATCAACAATGGATCTCATTTTAAAGATCATAAAATTTATGAATTTTTGGTGAAAACGGTATGCTGATCCGATGTTTCTACAGAAAGTTATACGCGTTTGAAATGTTAAAAACGTAAAGCGTATTTGGGTCTTTTAGCGTAGACGGATTTGAAAACCGGGACTAGAAACGTAAGTTTAGTTTGGGGAGGTTGTTTTCTCTATTTTGAAACTTAACATGGATTTGAGCCGAACTATCCCAATTGTTAATGTACAACAAATTGTTTTATTTATCATCTTATTATTAAATCCGTTTGAAATTAATTTGAAAATCAATGAAATTTAATGTAATTAAATATTTTAATTAATATGAGCATAGACGTTAACTGTAAAGTAATGAGTGTAAAAAATGGAACCTTATGTTTAATTAACACATAAGGTATTTGTTGATTTAATAATAAGAATTTAAATCAAAATAAAAGAATTTGTTGGAAATTTAAAATGTAATGAACTAGGGTTTTATAACAGTTGTAATTAAATGTCGGAATTAATTTAATATTTAAATTTTGGATTTAACATGGGAAAATTTAATTTTAAAAGATTATTAAATTCTGTTTAATAAAAAAATTGATGATAGAAAACTTTAATTTAGAATTTAAAAGTGATTAAATCAGTTAAATAGTAATTCATTTTAAATTAACGTGTGAAACTATAATATAATTTGATTTTAATAGTAACCTATGAATATGATGGAATTGGGCCTCAAAATCAGTTCCATTGGGTTCAGAGGGCCTTTTAACATATAGATAACCTATCGACACGCTTCAATTGGAGTTCGGGCTGTTTTAGACCTAACTATATAAATACGGCGCGCAAAACGAGGCAAACTATTATAAAATATTCCAAAACTATAATCTTGTCTCGGTCGCCATCTTCATCTATTCCAATGGCCGAAATTCATTCACCTTCTTCCTCTTAGATCTCTCTATTCAATCATCGATTCGCGATGGCATCTAAACGAAAATGGTAACTCTCGACGTCCTCTATGTTCTGAACGGATGGATCACCTTCACACAGCCGAAGATTACCGGAATCTAGCCACGAAGTTGTAGCGTATGTGGCCATTTGCGAATGGAGGCGGAGCATTGGAGTCGGCCGCGAGCAGGGTGTGGGTAAAGGAGGTGATGGCGGTGACAATGGAGTGGTCTGATCTGGGTACGACGGCCTGGATCGTCGGCAGTGGGAAGATGAGAGCGGTGGCTATGGGTTCCTGTTGCATTAAGGTTTTGTGAACGGTGATGTTATTAACAATTTTGCCATTTGTTTATTTTATTTAAATTTAAAATTCAAATCTTCTAACTCGTATAACTTTTGCATACGAACTCCGATTGACGCGCGGTTTCTTCCGCTGGATTCACATTGAAATTCTGAACAACATGAAGCTGGTTTGGTTAGATTCAGAGACGGTTTAAATTTTGGGCTTTTATTGGATTTTTAATGGGCTATAAATCAAAAGTGAGTGATTAAACCCAATCACGCAATACAAAAATTTCCATTGCAAGTTAAATCGAATTTATGATGTGATATATAAATCTTTGATTGTTGTTTGTTGATTTAAATTGACATCTGAATTGATATTGAATCTGAATTGACATTGAATTGAATTGACGTTTAAGTTTATATTGAAATTTAATTGCTAGTTTAACTCCCAGACAATTGATAACTATTAACTGTTGTGATATATTGGTTGATTTTGATGTTATTTGAAATGGATGCTTATTGATTGATATGTTGGATGTATGGTTGTTTATTCATTTTGATATATCCCATTTATCACCTTGTATATTAATGACATCATTTAAATGGTCATTTGAATCATTTAAAAATTGGACACCTATGACATTTAAATTATGGGTTGAAATGATATATACCCATAAAATTGAAATTCGTAAAAATGATCACTTGGACATAGGGTAGAAAATTTTAACGGACACCAGATTTGGTTAAATTGAATGGTTTTAAAATCTTGAATTTGGATTGGTCTGGATGATATTGGTTTAAAGAAAATAATAATTTGGATTTATATGAATTAATTATTTTCTAATTCGAGCTTTGAAAAGTTAAAATTGAAACTCTTTAAATGAAATTGTTTAAAGGATTTAACTTGAAATCTTAAAGTTGAAGTGAGATATGAAGTAAATTTATCAGAATTGAATCATTTAAAAGGTCTAAGTTTTAATTTAAACTTCAAATTTATTTTAATTAAAGAGGTTTAAATTGGTATCTCGAATTTTGATTAGGAGATGGAAAATCCCGTAACATCTCTTAAGTTATTGCACTCACAATATGCACTTGATAGGAGATGAAAAATCCTATAAACATCTCTGAAGCTATTACACTTATATTTTTCGTGATATTGATTTGACTTACATAGGAATTTTTTGTTCTGACTCGAGTGTATTGTTTTTCATTATGCTCGGGTCAGCCTGAGTATTTCAGTGTTTCAAAGATATTATTTCTTAAAGATGAAGATGGGGTTTGAAGACCGTATTTATTCATATTATTCTGCTGCATTACTTTGTTTTATCTGTTAAATGTATAACTCTGATGATATTGTAAAGTGAAATTATTGTATATTATTAAACAGTTTCATGAACTGTTTATGATATTATTATATTTTGTCATTCCGCTGCGAGATTCTATATTTTTATTCTTCTATATCTTTTTTCTTTAGAATAAATCTCCATTAATAATCTATTCTTTTGTGTTGTTTGAGTCAGACATGTGTGGTTTATTGTCCACTTGAATCATCCAAAAGGTGGGTCTCCATATATAAGAAAACAAAACATAAGTTATCTATTTTGTCTTTCAGAACTCACATCAGAAGGAACACGAAATATAATAGCTAAATAACATTATGTCAATTCCAAAAAAAACAATCCATACCTAGTTTACACACATTACTTATATGTACAATACAAACCCATATCCATACAATACATCTAGTATCTTACTTATATATATACATACATATATCATCATACACACATACTAATATACATAACACATCTTCGTCACTTGAACTTCCAACGTCATTGTAGTCTAACCTGTCTCCATTAACATATCATATATCATAAATAAAGGAAACATGGTGGAGAGGGGGGTTAGACATAAAGTCTGGTGAGTGAATATAACTGAATTCAACATTTACTATACTTGTTTCATAATATAACATGATCAAAATTGATAAAATACCATATCATTATGCATTTTAGCTCTTATTCAACTAACATCAAATCAGAGATACAATTCATATTTACAAAATTTCATATATCCGTGTTACTATATTTTTTCTAAAATAAGGTGACTAAATTCACATTCGTCCGTAATAAGTTGTATAGTCGCATCATGGATAAACCAGATAAACTGTGAATCCCGCTATACCCATTAACAGTTATTACAGCCAACCCTCAACATCCAGAGTCATGACTCCCTCCTATTTTAGCTCTATTCCTCTTTAATAACTAACCTAAGTCGTATTGCTTATAAACATCGCCCAATTATGGCATTTGATATCCGTGAACCAAAACATCTTGCCACTTAGGTTAAGGTACGTCATTTACCCCTTCACTCATGCCAAACATACTCAGAAAATCCGGCGAGAGCCTTTAGTTATATATACTACGGCCAAGTTCAATTTATCAAATTTACTTTGTGACTGGTACACCGGTGTGGGCCACCGGTCCACTGGTGTACATATCCAATGCACATTTATGGATTTTGTATATTTTTTGTGTTTTCATTTTTATTTCTTTGTTCTGGCAATTCTTTAGACTTTTGATTTCATACTTAAGTAACATACATTCATGGTACGCCTTACTATATTTTTCCACAAATTCTTTTCATCATTTGTTACTTTTAAGTTATAGTTTCCTTAACTTTCATATATTAAGATACACTATATAAATTCATATATATAGTTTAAATAAAAATAAAAATATATTCCATACTAAAAATATAAACTAAATTTCCAGAAACCAGATATAAAATTTTAAACTATAATATACATACATATATATATATATATCCTTTATATATTCACATATACATATTATCATCATTTATTGTATTTTCACTAAATAAATCATATCTATATAAAATATACCTCTTAAAATATGAGATAAATCTTCTAAATTTATATAAATATATACTTTAACTTTAGAAATCATTTTCAAGTCATTTTGAGATCATCTATACCAAATCATTAATATACCATTTCTAGGCTGCTTTTCACATATTGTTAAATATATACAATATAGATTAACATAGATTGAGTTAAATTATATAACATACTTTTTATACTTGAAATCATCATATCTAGTTTCAGACAATATTTCCGAATTAATTTGACATGTTTAAATGCTCCACATCATCAAATTTATAATTTTAAACTACTTTTGTACATTCGAAATATCATTATATTAAATCATATAAATTATAAAAAAATAATATAAAAGTTATATGTAAGTATGTTACTATTACATTTCATTATAGAAATTTATTTATATAAATTTCTCATCATTTTACTATGATTTTCCCAAATCTATTTCTCCAATTTGCCTAATTTTGCATATAATAATCACATATACATTATATAGTTAGACTAATCTATTTTGTTACCCAGAAACTATTCATTAATCAGGTTAGGAAAGATTTCCAGAAACCACAAAGACAAATTCTAAATTTATTATTTATTCACCAAATTTAATCATATTAAACTATGAAATCTACAAAGTAAAGTAAAATTTAGGTAAACCCACTCACCCTAGTCGATTCCTTCCAATTTCAAGTCTCTAGCCTCACTTTCCTCCACCCTCCAAAGATAGAATTCCCTTTAGTTCGCTATTCTAATACCTCCTATGTGCTTTTCCTTACTCGTCTCTTCGAATTGGGGTTTCAATTTCTTAATTATGTTCTAAATTTTAGGATTTAGGGTTGATCGGAGCATATGGAGAACGGGAATAGTTTCTAAAATGAGAAAAGTGATATACACATTTCTGTTTTAAGTCCACGAAGTTAGAAAACTGCCTGGCAGCCTAATTCTAAAATTTAAATTCAAATCGCCTAGCGTCCGTTCGAATCGACGACGTTTTCGATCGTATCTTCTTCATACAAGCTCCAAACGACATAAATAAATATAGTGCATAAATCAAAAAATCAAGACGGCTGCAATGGTATTGGTCTCGTCATTGAATTCCAACGTTTGCAAAAATATGACTATTTTGCCGTTTTTCAAAAAATGACAAAAATAACCTTATAATAATTTTTAAATTTTCTAGGATATTACAATATCCAATTTTTCTACAATGCCTTTTAGATCCTTCTGCACCCTATTATCGAGCTGATTGCTTTCCTTGTCTATGTCGCTCTTACTTCCTTGATTCAGAAAAAGAATCCTCTCTATCATCGCGATGTCTAAAACGGGAACTCTCTCCTTGTTGGGACTGCACCATAGAAGCCAATTGCTTCTTAATCTCCTCCATGATGGCCGTTGAGATATTTACATCCTTCAATCTACATTAGCCACCATACTGTCCAACTTCCAGTTGAGCTAAATTTTGTTCTTCATTCTTTCCATTATCCAGATCAGTTGGTTCTTCATCCATCACAGTCTTACCTATATTTCTTTTCGAACCCATTTTTATTGAACCTCCTTCGGGATCATATGAAAATCCAAAGCAAAGCTTGATCCATTCCCGAGTTCAGTTCTCAATAAAAGCACTAAAAAAAGATTAGTCTTTGAAATTGGCTAACACTCCTAAATAATAGAAATAAAATTAAAATGAAAGAAATATATAAGATAGGAGAGAAAAAACACAAAATTTAATAGTAGTTCATCTAATTGTTGGCCTACATGCACTTCATATAATTTATTGATTATTTTTTGGGATTGCTACTAATTCATATTGAAAATTCTTAGAATGCAGGTGATTGATTTTGAAATTGATAGTGTTTCCTTAGAAAAGTGTCAAAAGTCATTTTCTAATTGATGAGGTTTGTTATTTATAGCTATATCCCTTAGTCAGAACTCCCATATATTATTTTGAATCGTCGCTCAACCAAATCTGAGATTCCAAGAGGAAGAACATGCCAAATATGCCAAAAACAAAGTTTGATGGATCATTACTAATTCATTCCCATCTTTAAAATATGCCTTTGGTCAAATATTGACTTTTCCTCCATTTTTGCTCTAGTCTTCTAGCTTTGAGCCATTAAGGAAAAAATGTACTTTTAATGGATCATTATCGATCCATCCATTTATCACTACCGATCCATGGTTTTTGGCTGAAATCATCCCTATCTTCCTTTGACTCTGTAAAGTTGATCTTCTTTAAGTCCACGATCCATTTCTTCATCATTTTGTAGTCCAATTTCATCGGAATGTCGTTTGGGGTCAAATGTCGGATAATAGCTTATTAATTAAATAATTGTACAATATTTATACGTTGTTTTAAATAATTTTTCAGTATTTAAATAAATAATAAATACCATTCAACTTTTAATACAACATTTATATTTAATTTTACTGTTAATTTATTGCATTACAAATTAATTTTACATTGGGCGAACTCGGAAATAACTACAACCTGATTGTTTTGACTCATAGTGCAAAGTCAATCCTAGGTCAACAATTAAAAAATTTAGAATTGCCTAAACCACTTTAAAGTCTTTGGTTAAATCCAATAACATTTTTCGATTAATCGATTTACCCTATCTAGAGATTTTGACTTTAGTTGACTACCAATTACTGTGATATTAACCTTCTACGACAAAGAAGACTAATTCTTTCTTGAGTAGTGTTTCACTTCAAGTAGTTCAATGTGTATCCAATTATGTCCGCGGTTGCAATGCCATGTACTTGACCATAGTCAGAGTACATTATACCTTCTTAATATCGACAGTACTCTCAAGTCTTAAGATTATTGTACATCGTTACCATAAGACTTCTATTTTGAATTAGTTGTACAAACCTATAGAATACTCACACTGAGTCCTTCCGTGATTATTCCAAAGAACCATAGGTACGTAACCCCTAGGGTTCCCTAACTATCCCAAGTAAATTCATTGTCCCTTGTATGGTGAGCATTACATACAGTAGTCTCAATATATGTATCAATATGTTTTTTGATATATCTTGACAAAGAAATTTCAAGGAGTAAGTATATAAATATCAATTTGATGCTCATGGTTACAAACATATTCAAAACTATAGTCGATATGACACTTATCCTAAGGGTTTTCTACTTATATATTTTTAACATGTTAATTAACATTACTTATATCTCTTTATAACCAACAAATAATAGAAAATAAAAGCTAAAGCCTAATTTATTTCAAACAACATTATTATATGAGAGTTCAGTTATGTAATAAACTACATAATTGCCACTAGAGAACACCATTAACTTTACTAGTAATGACATTTTGTGCGTGTGTTCATTTGGTCATTACTGTTTACTTAGATATCTAGAGTTTGGTGTATGATCAAAAACTCTATCCATATCTATTTAATTATAGACCGCTTTAAAGTCCTTGATTCAATCCGATAATATTTATTGGTTAACTAATTTAGTCTAGGAAAAGATTTTAATTTTGAGTTCGCTACCAATTATGGTGATACTAACCTTCTACGACTAAGGATATAGTTCTTCTCTTGAGTAGCACTTTATTTCAAGTTGTTCAATGTGTACCCAACTATAGTCGGAACGTTGTTTCCATGTCATGTGCTTGACAATGACCAGAGTACACCATACCTACTTAAGATCGATAGTACCCTTGAGTCTAAGGAATATTATACGCTGTTATAATGTGATGTTTAATTTTGACATAGTTGTATTAACCTATAGAAGACTCAAGTTGTGTCGTTCTTTGATTGCTCAAAACAACCATAAGTACATAATCCCTTGGTGCTCCTAAAAATTCATGACTAATTTACCATCCATCATATGGACAATGTTACGTACACTAGTCTCAATAGACGTATCAATATCCTTTTCTTGATACATCTTGACTAGGCACATCTAAAAATTAAGCATGTAGGTATCAATTCAATATTTATGGTAACGAACACATTCATAACTGTAGTTGGTAAAATGCTTCTCTTAAGGATTTTTTACTTATATTTGGACTTTATTATTGAATTTTCCACATCTCTCATTTAGAACATTTCCAACTTAAAGCTACTTAATTAAGGTTGAAGATGAATTTAAAATTAACTTACTATGTTCGATGTCACTTATGAAGCTCGAGTCAAAAAAATTCTTTATAGGAAGTTCATTGTTTTCATAAACGATTTTCTACTATTTTGCAAATATTCAAGAAAACTCTTTACTATTATTTATGACTTTACCTCAGATTTGGTGTCCGCTTAATACACCAAGTGTATAACCTGATAGAGTTAAGGGTAAGCCTAAGCCAATTATGCAATTAGTTATATATATTTAACTTTGTAGACAATCTTGTTTGAAATGAAATATGCATTCAATTTTTCCAATGTGTTGTTATATTGAGACATAAATAATGAATTAAATGTATTATACATATATAAGTAGAAAATCATTAGGATTTGTCTTTTATCGACCGCACTTACTAAAATGTTCATAATAATTAGTATTGAATTGATATTAAAATACTTATCCCTTAAATGTTCCTAGTCAAGATATATCAAGAAAAGGATATCGACGCATCTGTTGAGACTAGTGTATATAATGCTCTCCATATGATGGATGTTGAATTACTCATAACGCTGAATTATCATATATATACATACATATATATATAAACTAGAGACATATATTTTATCCTGAATCACTAGAACGATCGGTGTCTACTTTCAACACTATTACTTTCGGCTTTATTTACTGCATTTTGTTACAGTCCAGTCGAATGCCCATAACTCTCAGTATTAACCCATAAAAATTCAACCTAGCTCCCAACCATCATATAAAGCCTTCGATAACTAACCTATCAAAGAATTAGTAAATCAGATTCATCAAAATTTCCCTCTCGACCTTCAATTATTGGTGCATAATGAAAAATCCCACCAGCATTTTGGCACTAGATGAAGGAGCGAACCTGTATTCCTTTAGTTTCTCTTTCTCGAAAACTAGCAGCTCTAACCTTTTAACTATGTCAAACTCCAGCAACAAAAGTAATACTATGGAATCCAACCTAGAATTACCGATAAACCTTTAGATTCAAGTCATTAAAGAAGACAATAATAAGCATATTGTTACCTTAATATCAGAAAATGATAAAAATTGCGAATATGACCCTGTCTATGAACTTTAGGATCTCTAGATTAGGTAGCTTTTGAGGTATCTTCATTAATCACTTTAAGAATCAATCCAACTTCGAAAATGGTTAAAGAAATGAACGATGGGATAAAAGATCCGAGTGTCAAATTGATGGCATACAAAGACCTATCCAGCCTCCCAAAAGGCCTCCTTTTGCTACTTCGACTATAGAACCTCAAAAGAAGCTTAAAATGGACAACATACTCACCCTGCTCAATTAATGCTTGTCTCAAAACTTTCCAAAGTCAAAAAGGCATTCCAACCATAATTACCCCCCACAAAAAATAGAAATCCCAAAGGATGAAAAGTATTGCATTTACCATCTCGCAAATGGATACAAGACCGATGAATGCCAAAAGCTATGTTATACTATCGAAAACTGATTAGAAGGGAGAGCCTTTTGAATTCAAAAATAAATAGATTTTACACTTTATCTTGATATAGTACTTAATCTCATTGTCCTTTTCTTTTCAGGAAAAATCTTATGTCTAACTCAAATCTTTCGATGAATGAATGAACTGTATTGTTCACATTTTAGCTAATGCAATGTTTATTTTTGAAGATCTAGAGTCAAACTAAGACGAATCACTAATTTTCTTCGAAAATGTTTTATGTCTACAATAGATGGTTATTCACTTCTAGCATCCTCAACAGTCCCTCAGGTTACGACATTCTACTCTTCCACATATGCCCTTCGACAATTGCCTTTTCCTACCAAGTTTATACTTAAGGGGTACTTATTGAATTTCTTAAATTAGCTTTCAAAATTCTTGGACTTCTATATATATGGATATATTTCTTTCGGAAATTGTCCTTTCTACCAAGTTTATACTTGGGAGGCCCTTATTGTATTTCTTATATCGGTCTTTGTGATTCTCATGCTTTTAAATTTTATCTTCAACAATTTCCTTTTCCACTAAGCTTATACAATGGGGGCACATATTAGATTTCTTATATTGGCCTATGGAATTCCTAGACTTCTATATATTGCCTTCAGCAATTGCCCTTTCCACCAAGTTCATACTTGGTAGGAACTACTAGTGTTTCTTTACCAAACCTTTGGGTTTTTGTGAAGAGATCATTTTATGATCTAAAAAAATGGGCGTTATCCCACCTTATAACCCTCATTCTTTTCTCTTAATGGTTAGCTATAGGTACTGTCTCATGTGACAACTTTATAAAACTTCGTGTGAAATGAGAGCTTTGATCTTGATTACAAGTTGTACCCTAAAATGACCTCAACCCAAAAGGTTTTCAAAAACTAGCATTTCTAAAAGTAATGCGTAGGATTACTACTTGTAGAACATTTTCAAAAAGAAAAGAAAAACTGTGATATGACTTCTTCACTAATGGAGTACTTCTGTAATAACCTGATTTTTAAGTACTAATTAATTTGAGACGTTAATAATAGTAAGTTAATTAATTAAATAAGAATTTGGAGATTTTACTTGAAAATGAGTTTTTAAATTCGTTTAACAAAAGGATTTGAATTGTGAAAAGTGTGATATCCAAATATAAATAAGTTAGGTTGTAAAATAATAATAACAGTAATAATGTAAAACAATGATGAAATTAGAATATAATATCAATTTCATAAAGAAGTGATTTATAATAGGAATATTTTTTATCTAAATTAAATGGAATTTAATTTCAAAGGCAAAATAAGGAAACACAAATATATTCATGTATGTTTGGCTCAAAACCCTATAACCAAAACAAAAATTCATTTCCAGAAATTTCTTTCTCTAGATCTTTCTTTGCTCACATATTTTACTTCATAAAACTATTCATGCATCTAAGCTTCTGTTTCTTCTTCCTAAAGCCAAAATGCACAATTATGTCATAACTTTAAAATTAAGAATCAAAATGAAGAAATCATTTTAAATCCTCAAATTCAAGCAAGTGCATTGCATCAACACTATGCTTCTCTTATGCCAAGTCCTTTCATTGTGTTGCTATGCTTTAAGTGCTGAGTTGCATGCGTAGCATAGGGCGAGAAAAGCAGAGAAGAAGAAGGAAACACGAATCCAGGTGAGTAAACATCACAACTATGTCTACATACTATACTTTGAGTCTCCTCGCCGTGTTTTCTCTTTGAATCTTCCTGATATGCTTATGCTTAGAATCATCTTGCTACACTTATGATTTGAATCGCTTGCTGTGCCATGCCTCATATCAGTCAAAGAAAAGAAAAAAAATAAACGAACGCACAACAGCTTGACCCAGGCATCGGTCAACCGGTGATGATGACCTATTGACCAGTGGCCAGCACTACTGTGCCTTACCTCATCTATTGCACACTTGTGAGAGACTTAGGGAGCTTGTGTGTGTACTAGCAATAGTATGTGCGTTTGTTGTAACAACCCGCATATTTTACGATTGTATATATTTAAATGTTTTATTTAAATATAGCATCGTTAATCAGATTAATGTCCGAAAAGCTACTTTTTGTAAACAGTCGAATTGGGACTCGAGACCACTTCCATTGAGTCCAAAATGGCGTTTACAACTTTTTTAAGTATAAACATCGATATGTTTGGAGTTGAGTGAATTTTGCTATTTTTCTATTGGGCTTTGGGTTTGGGTTTCAGCTCATTACTCATCTAATACCCTATACTACACTCAACTTCCTTCATTCATTTTCATTTCCTAACACTCTCAAGCTTAAGAGAAAAATGGGGAAAAGAATAGGAAATTAGAATTCCAAACCCTAGTTTAATTAGGAAATACAAATTCTAGCTCCAACATCAAAGAGAAGCTAAGGTAAGCATCCTCTTCTTCTTCTCCATCTCAATCTCTCTCCAATTTTAGAAATTTCCAATAACATAACTTAGGAAATATTGCTTTTGATCTTAGATTGGAGCTTCTAGAGTTGAAGTTGAAGAGTAGTTGATCTTTCCTTTGCTTTAGAGCTTCTCATTCATCGTTTTTGGGTTTAAAAGTGAGTTCTTTAACTCACATCTATGTCTATAGCTATCATTGTTGTTAGGTATGAATTCCTAACATTTGTGCATATTCATTTGCTTTTGATTTGAATTGATTTGGTGAATTTTCCAAATTTTGGTGTTTTGGTCCAATTTTATGAAAATCCTACTATGGATGTTTGGACGTGTTGTTTGGGGTGTATCGAAGAGCTTATAAGGCTGGGTTGTCGCTTGGCGTAAATCCTTAGTCGTCGTTGCTCGTATGATCGCTCCCGATACGTTTTGGCCACTTTGGCCTAGGCAAATTGTTGCCCAGACCAGGTGACCAGACGTCTGGTGACCAAGTCCAGACGTCTGGTTTGGACTTGGAGCAAAAATATATACACGCAGAATAATAAAAAAAGGCAGAGACTAATTCCAGACGTCTGAAATTTAGGATCAGACGTCTGGATGAGTCTCCGATGTTTGACTTGAAGTTTCAGACGTCTGGGGTTCTCTGGATTATTTCCAGAGAACAAATCCAGACGTCTGGATTCTAAACCAGACATCTGGACATGGCTCAGACGTCTGCTTCAATATTCCAGACGTCTGGGTGGTTTTCTGAACTATTCCAGAAAACAAATCCAGACGTCTAGATTCCAAACCAGACGTCTGGAAACGTTTATTTTTGCCTATTTAGGCTGTTTTGTGTGGATTTCCTGTTTTAATCGATTTTAGTTGATCCGGATAGTTGTTACCACTTACTATCGACTTTGATGACTTCTTTCTTTGGATTTTTTTGAATATCCATTTTGATGGATTTGGTATCGATTTCTTTGGATTTGATTCACGTCTTTGAATGTGAATCTTTGGTGATTGATTGTTTCTACAATCATTTTTGTGATTTGTCACATCTAAATATAAAGGTTTCTATACTAGTAGTAAATACTCAAACTCTTTCACCAAAACGATTTCGACACTATTTTAAATATAAAGCTATCTTTTAAAACCGTTTTCCAATCTATTAGTATATATAAACCTTTAACTCATTCGTATGAGAAATCTAATTAAATGGCCTAGTAAAACAAGTGGTATGAAACGCTTGCGTTTACTTTGTCAGTTAATTCTTGGACTTGTTCGATTGAACTCTTGTGACAATTTTCGAGTGGAAATCTACAATTTGTTCGTAAATATTTAAGTTAAGCTAGTGGTTATGGGACATGAAGCTAAACTCTTATATTTACTTGCTTAGTGTGATTCACACTTTTTATTGATCGATGATGATCATTTTGTGATTTAGACTAGCGATGTGCGATGTCTATTTGTTTGTGTGGGGACTAAAAACCCCGTTTATGGAACTTTGGTTCAATTTGGTGGGGTAGCGAGCCATGGTCTTCGAGCCGTTTATGGAGCTTCGGCTCAAAATTTATGTTTAGCGACCATGGAATAGCGTTCCGTTTGTGATACACGTGTTGGTGAGTTTTCATGCTCCCATTTGTGATAGGCCTTTCCCCCTTTGTGATTTCTGGATTTCTGGTTGTGATTTCTAGAATTTGTGTTTCACCAATTTTCGTGGTTTGCATTGATAAGCTCTATCAATATTTGTGTTTTGGTGAATAATTAAAGAAGGTGATTCTTTTTGGTATTTTGAGATGATTTGAGATATTGTATGATTTTTGTTGTTAATTGATGTATACTTGACACAGTATGTCATTTTTGTTATCATACGTTTTTGGTCATATCTCTTATCCTATCTCATTTTATCTGATATTTATAGCTAGACTGATCCGTTTATTATTTTCTTCTTAAATAATACTCGGGTCAGACCGAGGTATTTTAGGTGCTCCTACTTGACTTCTTATCAGGGTCCATCATCTGATTTTTGGTTAACTACTTTAGATTAGTTGTTTTTGTTATTATACATTTGAGATAGAGACATCCTTGATGTATAATTATTCTTTTGTCTAGCACTTGTATATATTCTTTTGTGATGATGTGGATCTTCTATGACCACTATTTTGATGTACACTTTTATGTGATATATTCATATCTGATTCATCCTTTGTGATACGAATGTCTGTGACTGATTTGTGTTATGTTTATTTCTATATTTGTTTTCGAAGGCCACTTAGCCACTGTGCAGTAGCTTTGAGTTTGTATTTGATATGTCGGATTTCCTCTTGAAACGAAATGTAAGTTATATTATCTGACATATCGGTACTCGCACAAAGCAATTACACAGATGGTCGCTCCTCAACAGCCTTATTCTTCGTGCTAGTCGATGGCATTACCCCGTAGTGTCCTTGGCTAGTGTGAGTATAGAGGTGGGGCGTCACAACTTGGTATCAGAGCCAAACTTCGGAACAATGTAGAATAATCTAGTAAGGATCATTGTCCTAAGTCTTTCTTAGGAATCGTGCCATAGGATTTAATTCGAGTCTTCGTACCGTTCTATCCTATTTCTTTTTATGATGCCTTGTTTTATCAATCAAGTTTGTTTGATATTCATTATGTGAATAACCTTTTTCCTCTTCTTTCTTTCTAAAGAAGAGAAATGGTTAGACCAGGCCGTCCCAGCGCCGGTCAATCCAGTGCTACTCCTCAGGATGGAGTATTTATGTCTGCTCAACAACTTTTAGATTTGGTGAAAAATGCTCAAGCTATCGGACCCATTCCAGAGCCTACTCATCCTAAATCTGGGTTTGCATGCTTGTGCAGTGATTACACCAGCTTGGGTGGAAAGCCTTTCAAGGGTTCCGAGAGCGTTATAGAAGTCCAAGCTTGGCTTAGAACATGCGATCGCATCTTTTCCCGCATGAATCTTATTGATCTACATCGAGTCCAAGTGGCTTCTAGCATGCTCCAAGAAAGAGCATTAGATTGGTATGAGCTTCTGATCTCGGAAATTATTGAAGTGGATCTTACTTGGGAGCAATTCCGAGAAAGGTTCGAATTAAAATTCATGCTAGAAGCTGAAAAAGTATCTTTAGCTCGACGCTTCATTGACCTTGTTCAAGGTGAATCTTCTATGACAGATTACGTCGCATCTTTTGAATCTCTATCTAAATATGGGGTCGAGTATATTAATACCCCATTGAAGAAAAATCAGAGATTTGTTTATGGGTTGAATAAGAACCTCTAAAAGCCATTACTTCTGAAATTAGAAGTTTCTTTCGATCAGCTTGTTGATATCGCTCTTCGACTCGAAGAGGCCGATAAAGAAAGTGATGTTAAAGTCAAACAAAACATCAACAAGAAGAGGCCTTTTAAGTTCAAGCCTAATCCCAACAAGAAAGGGAAGCAAGCAACTTTGGTAGCAAAGACTCCTACCTCTAGTCGTGGAGAATGTTACAATTGTGGTTCTAAGGACCATTATGCGAACAAGTGTCCGAAGTCCCTTTCTTGCCGCTATTGCAAAAGTTCGGGTCATACTATATCTTCATGTCCCAAACTTCAAAGAAAAAAGGAAGGCAAGCTAAACGTTGTGCAAGCCCCTACTAACACTTCTCGTGGTCAAGGTATTTCTCATTCTATCCTTGATGGCATTATTATATTTCGTGATTTTCCTATTCGAGTTCTTTTTGATATGGGTGCATCTCACTCTTTTATATCAAAAGAACTTGTTGATGCTTTGTCTTTGAATGTAATTGGCTTGATGACTTCATTGAGGATTGCGAATCCGGTTGGTGGATCCGCAACACTCAGTTTATTGTGCAAAGATGTCGAGATTATTTTATGTGATTACTCTTTCCATGCCGATTTGCATGTTATGCGTTACTTAGGCTTCGGAGTGATTTTGGGAATGGATTGGCTTAACCGTTATGAAGCTCATATCCTATGTCCTGAGCGGACTATATATCTTCGACATCCTCAATCTGTTAAGCAGATTTCTCTTGTTCTTAAGGATTCAGATTCCAATTCGGGAGCATCCTTGTATTCTCTAAATCCTCATGATGACGATAATGATGATGAGGAAGACATTATTTCTCTCATTCACATTGTTCATGAATTTCCCGACATATTTGAGCCCGTTTTAGGATTACCACCTAAGCGAGCAATTGAGTTCAGAATTAATCTAATCCCTGGAGCTCTACCTATTACTCGTCCTCCTTATCGTATGTCCAATAAGGAAAATGAGGAGATGCGTAAACAATTATCCGAATTGGAAGCGAAGCAGTTTATTCGTTCTAGTTTCTCTCCATGGGGAGCTTTGGCTATTTTTGTGAAGAAATCGGATGGTACACTTAGGCTTTGCGTTGACTACCGCAAGCTTAATGATCTCACCATCAAGAATAACTATCCCTTACCTCGGATTGATGATTTATTCGATCAACTTAGTAGTGCTAGAGTCTTTTCACAATTAGACTTAGCAACCGGTTTTCATCAGCTTCGTATTGTAGAGGATAGCATTTCTTTGACATCGTTCCGTACTCGTTATGGATCTTATGAATGGCTTGTTATGCCATTTGGTTTGGTGAATGCTCCAGCTTATTTCGTTGACCTTATGAATCGATTTTTCAAAGACTTCCTCGATCAATTTGTTCTCATCTTTATAGATGATATTCTTGTCTATTCTAAAACCAAGGAAGAGCATGAAAATCATCTTCGGATTGTGTTGGAAACTCTTAGGAGCAACCAATTGAAAGAAATTTTTTCTAAATGCCACTTTTGGCAATCTCGTGTGAAATTTTTGGGGTACATTATTTCTGAATCTGGAATTTCCATGGATCCTTCAAAGATTGAAGCAATTCAAAATTGGAAGAGGAGTGTGACAAAAATTCGTAGCTTTCTCGGATTGGCGGGCTATTACCGTCGGTTCATAAAAGACTTTTCTAAAATTTTCGTACCTCTTACTAATTTGACAAAGAAGGGATTTAAATACATTTGGTCAAACAAATGTGAAGCTACTTTTCAAAAATTAAAAGAACTCCTTTCCATTGCTCCTATTCTTGTGATTCCCGATGGGAACCAAGACTTTATTGTTTATACCGATGCTAGTCGTGTTTGTTTGGGAGCCATTCTCATGCAAAGGGAACGTGTTACCGCTTATGCTTCTAGGCAATTAAAGCCTGCCGAGATTAGATATGCCACTCATGATTTATAGCTCACGGCTATTGTTTTCGCTCTTAGAATTTGACGTCATTATCTTTTGGGAGAGAAATTTGTTCTCTACACCGATCATAAATCTTTGAAATATTTATTTTCTCAAAAGGAACTTAATTTGCGTTAACAACATTGGCTCGAGTTCCTTGCATCTTATGATCTTGATATTCTATATACTCCCGAAAAGGGAAATCGAGTTGTCGATGCCCTTAGCCGAAAGCAACAAGCGGTTGTTTCCATGATGATATCCGAATGGAATGATCTCGCGACTTTATCCACTTGTGAGATTCGAGATCGTGAATCCAATTCATATTCATCTCTTGTTTTGTGTAGCCTTGAGGCTCATCCATCTCTTTTAGACCGCATTCTTGAGGCTCAGAAGCATGATCCCGAATTGGTTCTTCTTAGTCAAAGTTGTAAAGATAAAATTGATATTGAAGGTTTGAAAGACTTTGATTTTGATGTTCGTGGCGGTATTCGAAAGTTTGGTAGACTTATCGTGCCAAATATTTGTGATCTTCGTAAAGACATTTTTGAAGATTCTCATCGTTCCAAATTTACCATTCATCCCGGTAGTAGTAAAATGTATGCAGACATGAAGCGACTTTATTATTGGGATGGAATGAAATCTGATATTGCTAACTTTATTAAGCGTTGCATGACTTGCCAACTCGTTAAGGCCGAACATCAAAGGCCTGGTGGGTTATTGCAACCTTTGGAAATTCCAATATGGAAGTGGGATCAAATTTCCATGGACTTTCTTCCCCGTTCTCGTTCGGGTTATGATAGCCTATGGATAATTGTAGATAGACTTACAAAATCCGCCCATTTTCTTCCCGTTCGGTCCAATCAGACCGTACCTATTTTGGCTAAACTCTATGTGAAGGAAATTGTTAAATTGCATGGAGTTCCTACTTCTATTGTTAGTGATCGTGATCCATTATTTACTAGTGGATTTTGGAAGGGTCTTCAAAAATCTTTGGGAACAAAGCTTAATTTTAGCACCGCTTATCATCCTCAGTCCGATGGACAAACCGAGCGTGTGAATCAAACTCTTGAAGATCTTCTTTGTGCATGTGTTCTTGATTTTGGTGGAAGTTGGGAAGATCATATTTCTCTTGTTGAGTTTTCCTATAATAATAGCTTCCAATCTAGTATTGGTATGGCACCTTTCGAGGCACTCTACGGAAGGTCATGCCGATCTCCTTCGTGTTGGCTTGAAGCCGGTGAGAAGCTGGTTTTAGGTCTAGATTTTATTCGTGAAGCCATAGAAAAGATTTATTCGTCATAGGATGAAAGAAGCTCAAAGTAGACAAAAATCCTAAGCCGATAATCGAAGAAGGAAATTAGAATTTTCTGTGGGAGATTTTGTGTTTATTCGTGTTTCACCTATGAAGGGTGTTGTGTGTTTCAGTCGATCGGGAAAATTGGCACCTCGATATATTGGTCCATTTCCCATTACCGAACGCATTGGTTCCGTGGCTTATCATCTTTTATTACCGGCTCAATTTTCTGCTATTCACGACGTATTCCATGTCTCTCAATTACGAAAATGCCTTCGAGATTCCGATTCTATTCCTGAGCCCGGTGTTATTGAAGAAATTGAAGTTTTGCCTAATTTGACTTATGAGCAACATCCTATTTGTATAATTGCTTCGGAGATTAAACGCCTTCGAAATAAAGATGTTCCTCTTATGAAAGTTCAATGGTCCTCAAATCCTAAGGATTGATCTTGGGAATCCAGAGGATTCATCGAGCGAACACATCCGGACTTACTCTCTCGTGCTCTTTAAAGGTGAACTTCTCATTTCAAAATTTCTTCTTGTTGTGTTGTTATGCCTTTGTATGGTTGTTACTTTTTATTTCTTTTTTCTTAAGTATTGCGAGGATGCAATTTCTTTAAGGAGGGGAGTTTGTAACAACCCGCATATTTTACGATTGTATATTTAAATGTTTTATTTAAATATAGCATCGTTAATAGGATTAATGTCCGAAAAGCTAATTTTTGTAAACAGTTGAATTGGGACTCGAGACCACTTCCATTGAGTCCAAAATGGCATTTACATCTTTTTTGAGTATAAACATCGATATGTTTGGAGTTGGGTGAATTTTGTTATTTTTCTATTGGGCTTTGGGTTTGGATTTCAGCTCATTACTCATCTAATACCCTATACTCCACTCAACTTCCTTCATTCATTTTCATTTCCTAAGACTCTCAAGCTTAAGAGAAAAATGGGGAAAAGAATAGGAAATTAGAATTCCAAACCCTAGTTTAATTAGGAAATACAAATTCTAGCTCCAACATCAAAGAGAAGCTAAGGTAAGCATCCTCTTCTTCTTCTCCATCTCAATCTCTCTCCAATTTCAGAAATTTCCTATAACCTAACTTAGGAAATATTGCTTTTGATCTTAGATTGGAGCTTCTAGAGTTGAATTTGAAGAGTAGTTGATCTTTCCTTTGCTTTAGAGCTTCTCATTCATCGTTTTTGGGTTTAAAGGTGAGTTCTTTAACTCACATCTATGTCTATAGCTATCATTGTTGTTAGGTATGAATTCCTAACATTTGTGCATATTCATTTGCTTTTGATTTGAATTGATTTGGTGAATTTTCCAAATTTTGGTGTTTTGGTCCAATTTTATGAATATCCTACTATGGATGTTTGGACGTGTTGTTTGGGGTGTATCGAAGAGCTTATAAGGCTGGGTTGTCGCTTGGCGTAAATCCTTAGTCATCGTTGCTCGTCCGATCGCTCCCGATACATTTTGGCCACTTTGGCCTAGGCAAATTGTTGCCCAGACGAGGTGACCAAGTCCAGACGTCGGGTTTGGACCTAGAGCAAAAATATATACACGCAAAATAATAAAAAAAGGCAGAGACTAATTCCAGACGTCTGAAATTTAGGATCAGACGTCTGGATGAGTCTCAGACGTCTGACTTGAAGTCTCAGACGTCTGGGGTTCTCTGGATTATTCCAGAGAACAAATCCAAACGTCTGGATTCTAAACCAGACGTCTGGACATGGCTCAGACGTCTGCTTCAATATTCCAGACGTCTAGGTGGTTTTCTGAACTATTCCAGAAAACAAATCCAAACGTCTAGATTCCAAACCAGACGTCTGGAAACGTTTATTTTTGCCTATTTAGGCTGTTTTGTGTGGATTTCCTGTTTTAATCGATTTTAGTTAATTCGGATAGTTGTTACCACTTACTATCGACTTTGATGACTTCTTTCTTTGGATTTTTTTGAATATCCATTTTGATGGATTTGGTATCAATTTCTTTGGATTTGATTCACGTCTTTGAATGTGAATCTTTGGTGATTGATTGTTTCTACAATCATTTTTGTGATTTGTCACATCTAAATACAAAGGTTTCTATACTAGTAGTAAATACTCAAACTCTTTCACCAAAACGATTTCGACACTATTTTAAATATAAAGCTATCTTTTAAAACCGTTTTCCAATCTATTAGTATATATAAACCTTTACCTCATTCGTATGAGAAATCTAATTAAACGGCCTAGTAAAACAAGTGGTATGAAACGCTTGCGTTTACTTCGTCGGTTAATTCTTGGACTTGTTCGATTGAACTCTTGTGACAATTTTCGAGTGGAAATCTACAATTTGTTCGTAAATATTTAAGTTAAGCTAGTGGTTATGGGACATGAAGCTAAACTCTTATATTTACTGGCTTAGTGTGATTCACACTTTTTATTGATCGATGATGATCATTTTGTGATTTAGACTAGTGATGTGTGATGTCTATTTGTTTGTGTGGGGACTAAAAACCCCGTTTATGGAACTTCGGTTCAATTTGGTGGGGTAGCGACCCATGGTCTTCGAGCCGTTTGTGGAGCTTTGGCTCAAAATTTATGGTTAGCGACCATGGAATAGCATTCCGTTTGTGATACACGTGTTGGTGAGTTTTCATGCTCCCATTTGTGATGGGCCTTCCCCCCTTTGTGATTTCTGGATTTCTGGTTGTGATTTCTAGAATTTGTGTTTCACCAATTTTCGTGGTTTGCATTGATAAGCTCTATCAATATTTGTGTTTTGGTGAATAATTAAAGAAGGTGATTCTTTTTGGTATTTTGAGATGATTTGAGATATTGTATGATTTTTGTTGTTAATTGATGTATACTTGACACATTATGGCATTTTTGTTATCATACGTTTTCGGTCATATCTCTTATCCTATCTCATTTTATCTGATATTTATAGCTAGACTGATCCGTTTATTATTTTCTTCTTAAATAATACTCGGGTCAGACCAAGTTATTTCAGGTGCTCCTGCTTGACTTCTTATCAGGGTCCATCATCTGATTTTTGGCTAACTACTTAAGATTAGTAGTTTTTGTTATTATACATTTGAGATAGAGACATCCTTGATGTATAATTATTATTTTGTCTAGCACTTGTATCTATTCTTTTGTGATGATGTGGATCTTCTACGACCACTATTTTGATGTACACTTTTATGTGATATATTCATATCTGATTCCTCCTTTGTGATAATGTCTGTGACTGATTTGTGTTATGTTTATTTCTATATTTGTTTCCGAAGGCCACTTAGCCACTGTGTAGTAGCTTTGAGTTTGTATTTGATATGTCGGATTTACTCTTGAAACAAAATGTAAGTTATATTATTTGACATATCGGTACTCGCACAAAGCAATTACACAGATGGTCGCTCCTCAACAGCCTTATTCTTCATGCTAGTCGATGGCATTACCCCGTAGTGTCCTTGGCTAGTGTGAGTATAGAGGTGGGCATCACATTTGTGGTATTTATATGTCAGTTTGTTTACAAGTACATGACTTAGCATATTCCTTTCTCTGTTAATCCACTTAATTTAAGTAACAGGTTTTATAAAGCTGCTATTATTTCATTTTGTGTTCAATCCTATTAAATCAATGAAAAGCATTTCTTTGTAAGCTTAAAATCATTATACACAAGTTGCTAAATTTTGTGGCCTGTAAATTCTAAATGCTTGCAAGCTACAAAAATTTGTATTTAGAATATTTGTATACATTTACTTCTAAAGTGAACTAAATTAAATATTTGTCTAAAAACTATATTATATTTATTTATGAATGTAAGCATGAGCATAATAAATTAATAAAGTGAGTACTTCTACTCACATGCCTATGTTAATCACATTATAATCATCCCTATATTTATCGTTTGATGTCCATGATTGAACATTGGGCGTGCATTAGGATTAAACTGGAACAAATCGAATAAGAGGCTCATTGCCTGTAGCAGGTGGTCGAGACCACTGTTGGATTGGTCAATTGGTCCCACAGAACGGTGGACCGATGGCGAACATAGAATAACAATGTTCTAGGTTGTTCCGATATGCATCTCTTCGAGTACGCATGCATGAGTGAACATATATACATGTGTTTTCTATGGGGATATAGAGTGCATTACTGTGTGTTAGCAATTGCATGTTAGAACATATATTAGCTTACATAATTCACTTTAATTATTAGTTGTGTTTATATTTTAAGAAATATGACCATGTTTGCTATAACTTCCCCTCTTTCATTTTAGCTCAATTTATTTTCTATATATTGCGTGAGTATGAATTTCCTTGAGTGGGTAAAATTTCACTTAACTGATGATTAAAATATAAGTTTATACTTTTATCTTGTTGGCGTCAAAATTAGCCACCAATACTCAATTATGCAAAAACCCTATTATCCAATCCAATCACAGAAAAATAAAGAGAAATGAATGAAAAACAAAATTAAAACAATTAGAAAGCAAGTAAAAGGAGACAAGATTTATAGTGGTTTGGCTAACTCTGGCTCCCCAAATAATCCATTTTATTATACTATAGTTTGTTTACAGTTACAATCCGAAATCCAAGAATAAAATTGACGCAGTGTAGCTTAGGTTGAAAATAAAGAGAAGCAGAAAGAAGATCCCTTTTTATGGTGTCATGCCTGTTGTATTTATAGGGGAATACAACCACCAATCACTCTGAAGCTTTAGCTATAGGACCACCAAATTCATATGGGCCCACCAGAGTGGTCACTAGGCCTAAATCCCAATGAAGAGGGATCGGTAACGATCCATTCATTCGTTGATTTTTGGGCAGTGATCCCTATGTGGATTCTTCATGCTTAAATATGTTTGCCCTTCATTTCTCATATCATTTGGACCAAAGGAGCTCAAGTTATTGCATGATCTTTGATTCAGCATTGCTTGTGTGATATCTTCTGACGATCCCCCTCGTGGGATCTATACTGATCCCTTCATCTTTGTCTATTCGATGTGCGATCCCTAGGGTATGTTCCCAAGGGTCCATATGCCTTGCTCTCCAAATTTCGTGCGCTTTGAACTTATGGATCTTGAGATAATGATTATTGTATGCAAGAATGTATTTGGACCTTAATGAATGTCAACCCCTATCTAAAGAAGTATGTTGATCCATTCTCTTCCATAAAGCATGCCAAAACCTATTAGTTAACCATGTCGATCCCTCCTCCATAAGCTAAAGTATGTCGAACCCTATTCTACCACCACGATCGATCCCTTTAACAAAACATACCCTACCGATCCCTCACCCAGGCTCACTAAGACAGATCTCTTCCTTTCAAACCCATCACCACCGACCCCTACGTGGCCCATCCCTGTCTCTGCAATGTTCTTGTATACCGACCTCTTCCTTCTCTTACCCTTAACCTTGCCGATCCATACTAACCAACTATGTCGATCCATATTCATTAAACCATGTTGAACCCTCTATAGAAGCCAACCACTGATCCCTCCCATTCACTAAACTATATTCCATACTTTAAGAATTTTACATCGTTTATCTACCAATTCCATTCAATTCTGACTTCATGTTAATATTTGTGCTTGATTTCTGGGCCCTACCATCATCGCTTTGGACTCATTGGCTTTGATAAGTGTGAAGCATGTTGGGTTAAATCCGCATGTATACTGCCTTGGAAAAAGGTGGGTTAACACTTTACCTCCCAAAACATGCCTTGCGATAGGAAGGCGTGTTTTGAATTGCCATAGATCCAAAACCCGAAGTCCATAATCCATCGATAGCCATATTATCAAATCTGTTGCCAATCCAAATCCATGATCTCTCTGGATCATATGTGAAATCCATGACCATTCTGAGTCAATATCCCATTCCGAATCCACGATCTCTTCGGATCCTTACCGAGCACAATCCATACTCGATGACCTGAGTAGGTTGATCCATCGCATTTGAGCGAAGCGACCTACCCGTTGCCAGGCATAGTCCATACCCGACGACCTGTGTTATCCATTACATTGATCCAAATTTAAGCATTCCTAAGTCCATAAAATAAGAGTCCGTACAACCAATAAACCAGAGTTCAATTAAAACCAGAAAAACAAGAGTTCGAAGCAAACAAGAAGAAAGGGAAAAAAATTCACAAATCCTAACATTACGTTTTATCATCATCTCAGAGCATGCCTAGAGACCATCCTCGATCCCATACATATGTAAGTGACTTATCCGTCTTACTGTGGAGTTTTCTACTTATTCCGTGCCATCCCAATCAATTGATGACAAGTTGATGATAATGCCTTGATCCAGTGCCATTTTCATTCGAGGTGGACGGTGGCTGCTCATGTTCCACTACCACAGCCCGGGTCCTTACGTATTGTTGTACTGACCATTCCTCACATGTTCCTTGATGATATCCTTTAAATGCCTATAGTCATTTGTATTATGCCCATCCAGCTCATGAAATAAGCAGCGCTTTCCTGATGTATGTTCCCATTCGGAGGGTTCCCTCCTTGCAGGCCTCCGATATGGAAGGCACCCTCGAGTATCCAGATATATCTATTCTAGGGTTTCATTCAATTCCGAGTAAGAAGAGAATTTGGGTTCTCCCTCTATCGCTTCGATCCATCGAAGCTATTATCCCTGTTCCGTTTACCCTTGTCTTTTCCTGAGCTTTCACCGAGCGATTCTCCACCCCAAACCGTATTAACTTCCATTGCCTTTTTTATCAGCTTTTGCATCTTCTTGTCGTAGAAACCTCTCTACTTCATGATAGAATTCCTTGAGATCTACCGATGGATCCCGTATCAGTGATATCTTAAAATCTGAATTATTTGCAACTCCTAACACTGCCACCATCAAAACCATCGATGGATCCGATCGATCCACCGAAACCACTACCGCATTGAACCTGGTTAAGAAATTCTTGAGTGATTCTCCCATCCACTACTTTATTAATGTCAATGTCATCACATTCTTGGGTCTCGTAATGTGAACCTGAAACTGGTTCATGATCTTTCGACCAATTCCGTCCATGTGCTTATAGAACCACTATCCAACTGTCTGAACCATAGCACAGCTACATCCATTAAGTATATGAGGAAACATCGTGCCAGGACTTCTTCCGATGCCCCCAGTGCTTCCATATACCGTATATACCTCATCATATGCATAGTTGGATCCGACTTTCCGTCATAAGCTTCCAGTGTTGGTTGTTTGAATTCTGGTGGATTCATGGCATTCCTAATATTTGGAGCAAATGGACTTCTATTTATATCCTACAGATCCCTGTTCACTAATCCTCCATGCATTGCTCGCCTTATCATCTCTGCAAACATGTCATTGTCTTCCAATGGTAGTCTCCTATCATCATGTCCAAGCTGCCCCCTGAGTCTACGAGGGAATTCTGGAACGTATTCCTTCGGACGAGCATCCAAATTCTAATTCACACCAAGCTCCATGGGATCGATTGTAGGTCCTCCAGCACCACGATCAACCAGACCTGGGAGGATGCCCCCAAGCCTTTGGTGATCGGTACTGATCCCTCTGGAGGGATCGGTGTCGATCCCTCCAGGATGGCAGAGGACTGCCCCTGGTTGCTCTGTTCTATTCCTTTGTCCATTGTCTCCATTTTCATGTTCTCGGTTCTGATTTCCAGCGACTCATGCTGCTTCAACTCCTTGATTTTGTGCACCGGCTTGTCTAATCTGTTGGAGTAAATTCTGCATCATCTCCTCCTGTCTTTTCAGCATCCTCTCCTGCATAGCATCCATCATCATTTCCATTTCATCCCTGGTGATGTAGATAGATGCTTGATTAGCTCCAACTCCTAAGGAAGCCTCTCGACTCCCTCCATGGTGGCTCCTTTCCGGTAGCACTCTCCTTGTTGATTGTCTAGTCATTGCTTTCTAGATCCAAGTATCCAAGCTTCAAAATCTAAGATCCTAGCTTCCAAATCCTCGGGTGCAAGTCCCTCTCAGTGAAAGCACCAAAATGTTGGCGTCAAAATTGGTCACCAACACCCAATTATGCAAAAACTCCAATATCCAATCCAATCATAGAAATATGAAGAGAAATAAATAAAGAACAAAATTGAAACAATTAGAAAGCAAGTAAAAGGAGACAAGATTTATAGTGGTTCAGCTAACTCTGGCCTACGTCCACTCCCAAATAATCCTTTTTATTTTACTGAAGTTTGTTTACAGTTACAATCCGAAATCCAAGAATAAAATTGACAGAGTGTAGCCTAGGTTGAAGATAAAGAGAAGCAGAAAGAAGATCCCTTTTTTAACGCCATGCCCACTGTATTTATAGGGGAAGATGACCGCCAATCTCTTTGAAACTTCGGTTATAGGACCTACTAATTCATATAGGCCCACCAGAGGGGTCGCTAGGCCTAAATCCCAATGAAGTGAGATCAGTATCGATCCCTTCATTTGTTGATTTTTGGTCACGAACTCTACGGTGGCTTCTGCATGCTTAAATATGTTAGCCCTTCAATTCTCATATCATTTGGACCAAAGGATCTAAAGTTATTGTACGATCTTTGATTCATCATTGCTTGTATGTTATCTTCTGCCGATCCCCCTCGTGGGATGTATACCGATCCCTCTATCCTTTTCCATTCGATGTGTGATCCCTAGGGTATGTTCCCAAGGATCCATATGCCTTGCTCTCCAAATTTCGTGTGCTTTGAACTTATGGATCTTGAGATAATGCTTGTTGTATGCAAGAATGTACTTGGACCTTGATGAACGCCGACCCCTATCCAAAGAAGTATGTCGATCCATCCTCTTCCATAAAGCATGCCAAACCCTATTAGTTAACCATGCCGATCCCTACTCCATAAGCCGAAGTATGTCGAACCCTATTCTACCACCACAATCGATCCCTTTAACAAAACATACCCAACCGTTCCCTCATCCAGGCACACTAAAACCGATCTCTTCCTTTCTAACCCATCACCACCGATCCCTACGTGGCCGATCCCTGCCTCTGCAATGTTCTTGTATACCGACCTCTTCCTTCTCTTACCCCTAACCTTGCTGATCCATACTAACCAACTATGCCGATCCATATTCATTAAACCATGTCGAACCCTCTATAGAAGCCAACCCATACCGATCCCTCCCATTCACTAAACTATATTCCATACTTTAAGCATTTTACATTGTTTATCTACCAATTCGATTCAATTCCAACTTCATGTTACTATCTGTACCTGATTTTTGGGCCCTACAACCATCACTCTGGACTCATCGGCCTTGATAATTGTGAAGCATGTTGGATTAAATCTGCCTATATACTGCCTTGGTAAAAGGTGGGTTAACATATCTTACTGACTTTGATTGCACCTCTAACATATTTACAAGCTTACATTTCCAAACCCGGCCTTGTTTAGTTTAGTTCTTTTCAAGTTAAACAAGTTTTTGATCTTAGTTTTTTAGCAATGTCAGATGTACAAGTTGTACCATTATATATTTTGTTCCTCTAGCTTTTTAGTTGCATTAAATATTACTTTATTAAACTGATCTTATTTTGCAACCCTGTATCCCTTCATGCTACGCCTGTTTTGTGTTATCCTAAGTTTGCGAGATGCATGAAAAAAGGCAATCCGGCTCATGCATTAGTGTGTCAAATGCAATGTGTATGGGTGTAGGTTATATATATATATATATATATATATGTATGTATGTATGTATGTATAATTGGATAACTAAAGAAAATGTATTTCAACTTAATATTTGTATATGTGAACTAGATCTTATTTCTTAAACAGGAACAATTAAGTGATTTTAACGTATAGTGACTCCTAAATTATAATTAGATTTTATCAAAGGTAAGGAAATTGGTTATTTATTATATAGTATGTCATATAATTAAATTAATTATCAAATTGATTTTAAGATACATATAACTATTGTCCTTATTCATTTCTAGTACTAATTTGTTATGTAATATTATATGTATTGAATGTTTCAATGTTGAGTACTTACTCATTTATTTATACCTATTTGAGTAATCTATTTTTTATTTTAGTTTCTGATTCTGTTCTCTTATCTCCTTTATATAGATTTCGATGATATGAGTGATTCAGCGTTGGCGTTGATTTAGTGATTTTAAAGATGATATGATAACGACAACCTTCTATTTGATTTGTGTGATTTTATTTCTATGTAATGACAAATTTGAATAAACGGTTTAGTGATATCTGGTATGGGACTTTCAGTAACACTTTTTCGGTTATTCATTGGACTTGTCATATAGAGATAGCTTGTAACAACCCAGAATTGTGGTCATTGAATTCTAAATATTTAATTAATTTTAAATATTTAAATAATTGGATTTTGGAATTTACTAGTTCATACCCAAATAAATTGATCATTTAAATATTTGAATTTGTGAATTGAATATTAGTTAATTGGATTTATTAATCTCATTTAGCTCTTTTTAATTAATAAATAATTTTGGTGAACTCATTTTGTAAATTTATTTACAAAAATAAATAGATTGGATAAATATCGATAATTGGATCGAAAATATAAAATGATATTTGAATGCATGAAAATAGCATTCTGAGGCATTGTCTTGGATGTTGACGAAACCAGTGTCATTGGATTCAGAATAATGAATTATTGTACGCCGACGAGTTTCATAATGATGGGACGTACTGTTTGATCGTGCGAGCTCGAAATGCGTAACGATTAATTTTAAGGAGTTAAAATAATATAATTGGATTTTAAAAGGCTAACTTATGTATGTGATTGCATTAGGTCCCGATAATAGTTCCATTGAGTTCGGAATAGGGTTATTAGTTAGGAACGCAAGTTAGCACGCCTCAATCGGAGTTTGAAATTTTTTAGGGTGAATAGTGTCAGATAGTTACCAAAATAAGGACACCCATCCCTTCTTTCTTTTGTCCAAACCAGAAAAAATTAAAACCCTAGTTGTTATTTTGTTATCCTCCATCCTATGGTCATGGTTCATCAGAGCCCCTAGAGTCGTTTTTAGGCGAGGGTGTCGACTGGAGATTTGTTTAGCTAGGTTAGATCAAGGGAGTGGGCGGTGCGATTAGCCTATGCTAATCTATACTGGCGGTAATCTTAGTTCGTCAGCGATGTCATTGAGTGGCCAGATATCGGCCTTGGGGTGATGGTGGGGGTCGATTCAAGTGGTGTTGGATAGGGAAGAGCGAGGGCTACCTCCCAACGAAGTGCAGTGGCCGTTGGATGCGCGAGGCAGCGGTAGAAGGAGTTCATCGGTGTTGTTTTTTATGGGTTAGATCTTGGGCTATGATCGTCGAATGGAGGCGGCTCTGGTGGCATTTGATCGGGGACAGTGGGGGCTTTCTAACATGGTGATGCGGCGGCGGCCAAGGGCCAGTAGTGGCAGTGATGGGCGTGGTCAGTTCAGTGTGGAGAAAATAGAAGCGGTGGCCAGATTTTGGAACGAAGATGGATTTGGGTTTTTTAGCGTAAATGATGTAATTAACCTTAATTAATTATTTAGTTATATTAATTGATGGAATGATCATTAACTCGTATCTTTCTCATACAAGGTTCAAATCGAACGCGGTCAGTAACGTTGGATTCATAATGATGTTAGCTACAACTTGGAATTGGATTGGTAAGAATTGGTGCTAGTAGATTTTCAAGCTAAAATCGAACGTTGTTCGATTTCTATGGAATCTAAACGCGAAAGCAATAACAAGAATTTCGGTGAGTTAAACTCACCCTTTTTGGGTAACCAGTACCTTATATTGTAGATAAAAATTATTTATTGCTTGCTTGGATGTTAGTTTATATTGTTGTTTGACTGATTGTTTGGATTGGATTTCCGTCTTAGAAATTCATATAACTATATATTATTGTTTGCTCCCACCTAGTAGCGAATGACATAAATAACCATTTTGTTGTGGGGAACAAAAAGAAGAAGTCAGAGTGTTATCGTAGCGAACAGGTTGCTACGGAACACTTCGAAAGGTATACATACATATGTATGATTTACAAGGGACCTTTGTAGAGAGACTCAAAGGGGTTTCTCTCCATTATTTATTTATTTACTGTTATCTACATCTCATTTATATTATTTTATTGCTTATATTGATGTTTACTTAATATAGTTATGACAGTCTATTTGAATTGTTTAAGTATCGTTATAGCGATTTTTCGCTATATCGTCACTTATTGAATTCATCTCCCTAAACCCTTGTGTGTAGAACTTGAGCTTGTATTTTCATAAAATAGATTTTTATAATTCATTAATAATTTTGATTTATGATATTTGAATTTAATCAATTTGATTAATGATGTTTTAATTTAATCAATCGTTTTGATTAATGATGTTCGAATTTAATTCATCATTTTAATTAATGATATTTAAAATTAATTGATCATTTCAATTAATGATATTTAAAATTATGATCATTTTAATTAAGGGGATTTGAATTTAATTAATCATTTTAAGTAATGATATTTAAAATTAATTAATCATTTTAATTAATGATATTCAGATTTAATTACTAATTTTAATTAATGATGTTTAAATGTAATTAATCCATTTAGATAATGATATTTGGATTTAACTAATGATTTTAATTAATGGTGTTTTAAAAAAATTAATTAACTAATTTAATAAAAGACTTTAAAATAAATCAACTGATTTAATAAAAGTGTTTTAAAGCTACTTAATTGATTTAATAAAAATGTTTTAAAGTTAATTAATTAATTTGACCAAAGATGTTTAAAGATAATCGATTACTTTATTAAAAAGTTTATAAAGTTGTATATAAATTATACTTTGGGACAAATAACATTGTTTTAAATTTATTAAAGGTATTTAAATTGATTTATTATCCTTTGGGATACTAAGTGTTGTCTAAGTTTATAAAGGCTAGTTTATAAATGGAAAAACTTTTAATATAAATTGTTTAAAAATAAAGCTAGGTGTAAATTGTTTTGGGTTTATAGTATACAATGTTTTAATGGCAATTGTTTCTAACCCTTATTTTAATACACTTAGTATTATAATTTTCCCTTTTTAAAGGAATATTTCAAAAAGTGTTTTTAATGTATCTTACAAATATCTAAAAAGTGAAAATCAAGCCAAAGTGTAGGTCAAATGTTGTAAAAGTTTGATTCATTTATTAATGGTAAGCGTATGCGATTTAATTCCCTTACACAAATCACTTTGTTATTTTACAATAGTCGATTTATCGATTATCGATTTTGATTCGGCTATATTATTTGTGTTTCGTCACTCTAAGACGATGTGTTGCTCTGTTTAAGCTTTGTTATCCATTATCGAAAATGACCAAACCAAAGAGTGGGTGGGGGCGCACCTTCCTAGTCATTATTGTGTTTCATCATTCTAAGATAATTTATTGCTCATTTTGAGCACTGGCATCCAACACCATGGAAAACTAAAACCAAAGAGCAAGTGGGAGCCAAGCCATGTGGGTCGCATCCATTAGGGTATATTCACATTCATCTAGAGAAGTCGATAGCATGCATGCGTTGATGTGAGTACATTCGGTTGCCTGTGGATTTAACGGGGTCCAGCTTGGAAGTTTCCAAAGTGTTACGTGTTTAGCGAGGACTCTCGAGTATATTTTATCTAGAGGTATACTTTCGGTGTAGGGGAGAGCACCCTCCCAGTTATGTTGGATAAGTTCATTTCCATTGTTCTATCTTGAACCTTGGAACTGATCTTTTCATCTTTTGTATTATGTCAATCCAAGACAATTTATACTAATTCGAGTGTTGCTATCCTTTACCGGGAATTACTAAAACCAAAAAGTGGGTAAGGTGGGCGCATCCTCCTAGTCATTTGTTGAAAATTTTTCTTTCCTTATTGAATTCAAATCTTTAAATTGTGTTTCGTAATTTGCATCGAGAAGTGACTGAAGCTCTTCTCGATGTCTAATTATATTTGCCCATTCGATAAGTCTTGATTTTTACCTTGTCTATGCTCATTTATTCTTGGTTGGATTGTTATTTTGATTATTTCTAATTCTTAATATATAGATGTTGTTCTTGTAAGGTAAAAACCCATTCCGCGTTTAGCGGCATGGTCTCACATAGTTATTAATTATTAGCCTTATTACTTGATTTTTCTTACGTGGTTTTCCAAACTGATCCGGGTGTTATTTTATTATAATACTTGGGTCAGACCGAGTATTTTTCTAGGTTGTCATTGGTGGAACAAGGAGCTCATGGAGTAGAGCTGGATGTTCATATGTCGTAGTATTTTACTTTCCGCTACATTATATATACCTATCAACAATTATAAGGTTAGAATTTTATAACTGTCTAGCTGATAAGTTTTATTTTTAACTCTGATGTACTCTGTATTTTGGAGAGACATTTTTTATTGTCTTTGTTATATTATTGTTGATGAATCCGCCGTGAGATTATGATTTCCTTGTTCTCTATTCTTTTCTTTTTATTTTACCTTAACAATCTGCCTTTCCGCTGATTGGATGTTCGACATTTGAATATAGTGGATGTATTTGGTGTCGAATTCTGATGGTCGAAAAGGTGGGTCATTACATATCTAGTATGGATTGAGTGTAGTTTATGATCTTTGAATAATTATCCAAATAACATGTGGTGGCGTAGGATGCCGTTATGTTATTTTTTTTAATTATTCATTATAAGTAAATGTCACTAAAAACAGGGATTACACTCATGTGTTTATGTGATACTCGGTAAGGAGTATCGTATGGTTAAATGTTAGCTTATGAGAGCTGCATGTCGGCCTACTATCAGAGCTATGAGTATTTACAGGGTATGAGTACTATATGACCATCCACATTGTATCCAGCTTCCTTTATGTTTCAGAAGTGAACCAGATTAGCCAGTATCCACCTTACGGCCTGATTGTAAGTCGTACCCTAGATCCATGACATCGTTGTTATATGTCCCTTTGATGCACATCACGATATTAGCAGTGTTAGAAGGGTAGTTGCACATATCCCTTTGTGTCGCTTAGGCCAGCAGTTTGTTACCATTAGGGGAAAGTAGGGTCGTGGCCGGGGATACGCGTAGACAAGTCACTGATGGATGGGGTCACTGTAACGCCCCACTTTGAGACCCACTGTAACAAAGAGTATTACGGGAGTAATACTGTCTGTTAAAGCGGAGAATAGAGTATAGTGGAAGCGACCATTTGTAATCAAGCTATAATTATCTACTGAATACGTCGAAAGGATGGTATCTATATATTTTTTTTCAAGTGGTTCGACATATTCAATAAATATTTATAACGAAATTACAATGGCTAAAGACCTATCAGAACAAGCATAGTAATAAATGATAAAACATCACAGAACAGAATCACATAACAGATAAAAAATCCCAGAACAATACATCGTCAATACATATCCAAATACTATAAGTGGGTACAAAGCCACTGCCCACACATGTGAGTCAAAAATATGTACATATCAAAGTCTGAACAATAACAGAGTAGTGAAATAGTGGACAAATAAAAGCGCTATCTATCAACATAGCAGATAATGTCCAAGCGGAAGCACAGAAGCTAAGTCCAGAGACCTAACCTGAAACAACTCGGTCTGACCCGAGCGAAAACACTCGGGTCAGGCTAGCTAAACAATCAGTAATAACTGAGATATATAATAATGCGGTACATAAATAAAACAGTACTTTTTCCTAAGAGAAGAGTATTTTGGACCACATGAATATAATGACGGTCCCTAATCATCAATCAACAGTACAAATCTCCAAAGAGAATATCAGCACCAAAGTGTTGAATAAATAAAATCGCCTCATATCATCGGCGTAGCCAAAGCTATATAAAGTTGCCCATAGGCAATAATCCCAAGAGTGACCAGAGTCTGTAATCAATGCCCAAGCAAAGATTGATGCTCCAAAGAGCAATAGGGATATACTGAAAAGTCAATGAAATCAAACACTGAAAAGCAGTGTCCTGAGACACTGTGAATCCACAAGGTAATCGCACTTACATCATATGGTTCCATAGAACCAGCACCGAATGGCGGTACTCGAATGGATATAAAAATCATCAGATAATACAAGTATAGCACGTGCACCGACCGGAGTCGTTATTGCAAAGTACTGTAGAGTTGTGATCGATCACTCGCACAGATGCGGAACGCGCGAAACGGCGAGATCCTTCCCAGAAGGATAAGGCCTAGAGGCACATGCCGAAAAAAGAAACTGCTCTATAGAACAAGTGTCCAGAGACGGTTGCCCAGAGGCGTGGTGACCCAGAGGTCCAGTACTGGCCGCCCAGAGGCTAATGTGTCACAAACTTCTTGGAGAGGAACCCGTAAAGTGTTAACAATGAGTCCCATACCCCATGTTAGCACTAAACGGTTTACTAACCAATAGCAAGCTCACATTCCAAACAATAAAAAGTCCACCTCGTATCATCGGTAAACTAGACCCAAAGGTCAAAACGATCAATCGAATAGGTCGGGGATTAACCGGAAAGAAAATACACACGGTTCCATAGGCCGGAGATTTCCTAACCGTTTAAGCACCTTTCCACTTCGCTCGACGTGCTAAAAAGTGAGTGTGAGATTTTTATTATAGAAAATAATGGTTCGAAACGGATTTATAATTGATTTTGAGGACACTTTAAAACGGCTTTTGAAAACTCTCCTATTATGGAGTAAATAGTTTACTAATTAAAAATAATATTATATAATAATTTCGAAAGCCATTTAGGAGTGAAAAATCCTTGGAAAATAATTCATAAAACCCGTGTATGAAATCTAGAGACAGATCTCAAAGAAATCGATAAATCAGAGAATCACTGAAAACCAATATTCGTATTGGAAAATATTCCGATTGGTTGTGAACCAAAGTTCGACAATTTCTGATTCGCAATTGAAACCCAAAAGTTCATTGCAGAAATAATCAATTAGAAGCGGATGCACCAAAATGGTGCAACCCGGACTCGGTTGCACCAAAATGGTGCAACCGGTGGGTCGGAACCCGGCTGCACCAAATGGGTGTAGCCCATTTTATAAAGGCCGGCTGCACCGCATGGTGCAGCCCGTTTCTGTGAACCATGCTGCACCATGCGGTGCAGCTGGTTTGGTCCAGCCCCAGCTCGCATGGGCTGGGAAGTCCTAGCAAGTTCCCCAGCCCGCATGGGCTGGGGAGAAGTAGTAAACCCCCAGCCCGCATGGGCTGAGGAAAATGGCAAGCCCCAGCCCGCCTAGGCTGGGGAAGAAATACAAGCCCCAGCCCATGCGGGCTGGGGTAAAGTTGCAAACCCCAGCCCGCATGGGCTGGGGAGTAATAGCCAGCCCCCAGCCATGCGGGCTGGGGAAAAAAAGGCAAGCCCAGCCCGCTCGGGCTGGGAAAAAAACAAGCCCCAGCCCGCCTGGGCTGGGGAAATAGGGACGCGGGCTTCGGCCCACGTCAGCTCTGGGTCGCGTGGGCAATGCGCCCGCGTGCTGGGAGAAATAGCGAGCCGCACCGTGCGGACCCGCGCTGGGCGTGCGCACCAGCCCACTAAGGGCTGGCCTGCTGCGCCCGGGCAGCAGCCTGGGTGCAACCCAGGCCTGCCCTGGTGCTCTCAGAACACTGTTTCAGCCTGTTTTCAGGCTGAAACATTCCAGCCAGCAATCAATGCTGATTTTGGTGATTTTGGGGTGTTTTTTTCAAGTTTTTGGCATCAAATTTCACCAATATCAATCACTAACTACCCTATAATGATTACTACACTATATTAAAGGAAACAAAGGGCCAAAGCTTAGCATTACCTTAGGAAGCAATATCACAAGCACCTTATGTGCACACCCCAAAATGAAAGCAAAGATGATCAAAGAGCTATGATTCACATGTTACATAATAAAACATGTGTTACTAATTGATTACTGAAATCAAAAGATGATTAAACACATATTAGAAGAGGTTTTTAGCAATATACCTCTCTAGAAAGCAACAAAGACCACTATAGCATCAACCCAAATTAGCAAAAGATGATTAAGAGGCTATAAGATCAAAAAAACACATAAAACATGTGTTACCAAATAAATTTCAGAAAATAAAAAGATATAAAAACGGATTTGAGGTAGGTATTTGCATTACCTTTGCATAGAATGACTTGCATAAGCTAGAACTAGAAGTAGATGAAGATAGAGGCCATTTTTGTTAAGAAAGCTTTAGGAAATAATTAGGGTTTTGATTAGGGATGAATGTATGAGGTTAGGAGAGTTTGAGATAATTTATAGAGGAGGTTTAGGGTGGGTTATTGGGCTAGGTTTAGTAACCCAATAAGAAGAGGGTTATTTACATGTTTCCAAAAATTAGTCTAAGTGTTCATATATGTTTATAAAACTCTTTTTTTTTTCTTACCCAAACCCGTTTTAAAATTTCTCTTAAAATATTTAACTTCCCAAAATAACATTTTATCCTCATTTTAAATCCCATATTTCCCATTTAATTAAAATAGCCTTTTTCAAATAAATATTGTTATTCCAAATCCTTTTATGCTTCAATAAAATAAATAAAAATCCTAACTTTTATTTATTAATTGGTAATGCAAATCCCGGGTTGTTACAGACTCCCCCCCTTAAGAAAATTGCATCCCCGCAATTCCTTAAGATAGATGTCGTCTATAACGTCAAATCCACAAAAGAAGTGATAGAGATAAATAGAGAATTCTCACCCACAGAAGAAGATGGGAGAAAGCCAGGATAAGAGCGCTCGATAGATTCTCTGGTCTCCCAAGTGCAGTCCTTAGGATTCGGTGACCATTGAATCTTCACGAGTGGAACCTCTTTGTTGCGAAGGCGTCTAACCTCCGAATCAAGCACACGAAGAGGTTGCTGCTCTAAAGATAAATCAGGTAAGATCTCTAAAGCAGGCACAGCATGCGGCTCAATGATAGAATCAGGATCGCGGACACACATGCGAAGCTGGGAAACATGGAACACGTCGTGTATTCCAGAGAAGTGAGCAGGTAGAGCCACTCGATAAGCCACGGGGCCAATGCGTTCCGTAATAGGAAATGGTCCAACATAGCGAGGAGCCAACTTCCCTGTAGAGCTGAAACGCACAACCCCTTTCATAGGAGATATCCGAATAAAGACATGATCACCAATGGAGAACTCAAGAGGCTTCCTACGGTTGTCCGCGTAGGATTTCTGATGGTTCTGCGCCTCTTTCATTCTTTGACGAATAAGAATAATCTTATCAGAAGATTCCCGAATTGAATCTGGACCAAGAAGGAGCTTCTCGCCAGATTCTAACCAACACGAAGGAGAACTACATGGCCTTCCGTAAAGAGCCTCGAAAGGAGCCATGCCAATACTAGACTGAAAGCTGTTGTTGTAGGAGAACTCTACAAGCGGTAAGTGATCCTCCCAACTACCTCCGAAATCCATAATACAACAGCGTAAAAGATCCTCTAAAACACGATTCACCCTCTCCGTCTGCCCGTCGGTCTGAGGATGATAAGCAGTCGAGAGATTCAGCTTTGAGCCCAAAGCTGACTGTAGGCACTTCCAAAAGTGACTAGTAAAGATAGTGTCTCGATCACAGACGATAGAGCTAGGAATGCCATGAAGTCGAACGACTTCCTTCACATATAGCTTGGCAAGCTGAGGAGCAGTCCGAGTGGACTTAATAGGAATGAAATGAGCTGATTTGGTCAAGCGATCGACGATGACCCAAATAGAAGTATGGCCTGACCTCGATCGAGGCAGACCGTCAATAAAATCCATGGATATCTGATCCCATTTCCACAATGGAATCTCTAGCGGCCGAAGAAGACCAGATGGACGCTGATGCTCAGCTTTGATCTGTTGACAAGTCATGCAACGGCTTACATAACTTGCAACATCACTCTTCATGCCCTCCCAATAAAATAGGCGACACATGTCGGCATACATCTTACTCGACCCGGGATGTATAGTGTACTTAGTGCGGTGACACTCGTCTAGAATGTCACGCCTAAGAAATGAATCAGATGGCACAACAATACGGTTCTTCCTCCGAAGACACCGATGAAAATCAATAGAATAGTCCAGCAATGTCTCACCACTGGATCCCGACTCGAGAAGATGAATGAAATGCAATAGGTCTGGATCCTGCCGCTGAGCATGGGCAATGCGATCCAACAAGATAGGACGAGCTTCCAAGCTGGATAATAAGACAGGAGCATCAGAAGATGGAGCTCGATCTCGAATATCACACATAGAAAGAGTCTCAAGAATATCCCACTCGGCTATCATCATAGAAACTACTACTGAGTGTTTGCGACTGAGTGCATCAGCCACACGATTACCCTTGCTAGGGGTATACTGAATATCTAAGTCATATGAGGTGAGAAACTCGAGCCATCGCTTCTGCCTCATATTGAGATCCTTCTGACTGAGTAAATACTTCAGCGACTTGTGATCGGTGTAAAGAGTGAAGCGTTCGCCTAATAGAAAGTGACGCCACGTCTTCAAAGCAAAGACGATAGCTGCCAACTCAAGATCATGAGTCGGATAGCGAACCTCATTCGGACGTAGCTGCCTAGAAGCATAAGCAACTACCCGATCCTTCTACAGAAGCACAGCACCGAGGCCGCTACCACAAGCGTCGGTGTAAACAACAAGATCCTGGTTACTCTCAGGAACCACAAGGATAGGAGCATGAGTGAGAAGTTCCTTCAATCGCTGGAAAGAAATTTCACACTTATCAGACCAAATAAAAGCGAACCCCCTTACGAGTCAGAGTCATGAGGGGAAGTGCAACACGAGAGAAATCCTTGATAAATCGACGGTAATAACCCGCCAGACCAAGGAAGCTGCGAATATCATGAACGTTCTTAGGCTGCTTCCAATTCTGAATAGCTTCAATCTTGACAGGATCAACAGAAATACCCTCAGAAGAAACAATATGACCCAAGAACTTGACCTTGCTCTCCCAGAAATGGCACTTGGAGAGCTTGGCCCTAAGCTGATGCTGACGAAGAGTATCCAAGACGATCCGCAGATGACGAGCATGCTCTTCCTCGGATCTAGAATAAACAAGAATATCGTCGATGAAAACCAGAACGAATCTATCGATGTATTCCCGGAATACTCGATTCATGAGATCGACGAAGAAAGCTGGAGCGTTCGTCAAGCCGAACGGCATGACCAACCAATCAAAAGAACCATAACGAGTGCGAAATGCTGTAAGAGGAATGCTGTCTTCCGCGACTCGTAGCTGATGGAATCCGGTGGCAAGGTCAAGCTGAGAGAAGACCTTCACACCGCTCAATTGGTCAAACATGTCGTCTATCCGAGGAAGTGGGTAGCGATTTCTAATGGTCAGCTCATTGAGCTTGCGATAGTCAATGCAAAGCCTAAGAGAGCCATCAGCCTTCTTAACGAAGACCACAGCAGCACCCCATGGCGAAGAACTGGATCGGATGGACTGCTTCGCTTCAAGCTCAACTAACTGCTTCCTGAGTTCCTCATTCTCCTTAGTAGACATTCTCGTAGGAGGACGCCCAACTGGATGAGAGCCTGGAATGAGATCGATGCGGAACTCAATAGCTCGCTTTGGCGGCAGTCCCGATACTAGTTCGAATACGTCGAGGAAATCCCGAACAACAGGAATACAAAATAAGTTCAAATCCTCATCTCGTGAATCGAGAGAAAATAAAGTAACATCAGAAAGCCCAACTTCTTGAAGAACAATAGCTAACGGAGAGGACGAGTCAGGGTGATGAATGAATAATATCCGCTCCGAACAAATAATTTTGGCGTCGTGCTGAACGAGCCAATCCATGCCAAAAATCATATCAAAGCCCAAATACCCCATAATGTGGAGATTCGCACGGAAAGAAAAGCCACAAAGATCAATATCTATATTCTCACAGAGCAAGCTAAGGGTCGTGGATCCACCAATGGGATTCATAATCCTTAGTGAAGAAACCAGACAAGTAACATCCAAGGATAAAGCATCTACTAGCTCCTTTGATACGAATGAGTGAGAGGCACCCGTATCAAAAAGAACTCTAATAGATCTACCATGAAATAAAATAGAGCCTTCAAGAACGGAAGGATGTGTACCTTTAGGCTGAGCAGAAGTGGTAGGAGCCTTGGCAGCATTAAGCTTGGCAGGCTTGGCACTAGCTGGAGCAATAGGACAAGCGGAGATCCTGTGTCCCTCCTTCTTGCAGAAGGTGCAATAGAGAGGTTTGGGACACTCTCGAATAAAGTGATCTGGAGAACCGCAGTTGAAGCATTTCTTCGGAGGACGTGACCCACTAGGCTGAGCAGGAGTCTGGGACTGAGGACGAGTCTGAGGCTGAGTCTGAACAGTGGAACTGCCAGTCTTCTTCTTCTTGTGCTGAAAAGAAGAGCCAGACTTGCCAGGAGGAAACCTCTTCTTGGTGGGGTTTGTGGAACCCACACCACCATCATCACTATGCTCTATCTCGACTGACTCAAGATGTAGAGCTGCATCAACTAGCTTCTCGAATGAGAGCTCAAGCTGTAGCATAAGCTGCCTCTTCAGATATTTCTTCAAGTCCTCAACAAATTTGAGGTTCCTCTTATAAGGAGTAGCAATAAACTCAAGGCGGTACTTGGACAGGGCCTCGAAGGAAGAGACATAGTCGGATACAGAGGACTTCCCCTGCTTGAGATCAAGAAAGCGGCGAGCAAGGGAGTTCTTCTCTGACTCTAGGATGAATTTGAGCTCAAATCTCTCATGAAACTGAGCCCAAGTAAGTGTGGTCTCATCGATCTCGGCAACAAGGAGTTCGTACCAATCCAGGGCACGACTCTGAAGCTGACTGGAAGCAATAAGAACACGGTCATGATCCGGGATATCCATACGAGTGAAAATGCGCTCGCATATTCGAATCCAAGCCTGGACCTCTAAGACATTCTCGGAGCCATTGAACGGCTTCCCTCCGAGATGGGTAAAATCACTGCAGAGACGCGCAAAAGCAGACTTGCACGGAGCATCAGCAACTGGGGCTGGAGACTGAGAATGAGACTGGGAATTCCGAACCAGCTCCATGATCTGGTCGGTGGTCATGAACACGCCCTCTGGATGAGTGTTGCTGGACTGCCCAGCAGCACTAGTCTGACGTGTGGTTCTCCCTCTTCCCCTTCCAGACATACTAAAAGTCAAACGGGAATTAGAGTTAGACATGATTCAATGATAGATAATTAATTAAGGAATAGTACAGAATATAACGGATTCCTATACACATTCCTAACTTATCTATCAATAAACATAAGGAAGGGATTTGATTTAATTCGGATCTAATTAAAATGTCTTGTACTAAGTGTATCTGTTCTGTGTTTATTATGCTTATTCCTGAAAAAAAAGGCTCTGATACCAAACTGTAACACCCCACTTTGAGACCCACTGTAACAAAGAGTATTACGGGAGTAATACTGTCTGTTAAAGCGGAGAATAGAGGATAGTGGAAGCGACCATTTGTAATCAAGCTATAACTATCTACTGAATACGTCGAAAGGATGGTATCTATATTTTTTTTTTCAAGTGGTTCGACATATTCAATAAATATTTATAACGAAATTACAATGGCTAAAGACCTATCAGAACAAGCATAGTAATAAATGATAAAACATCACAGAACAGAATCACATAACAGATATAAAATCCCAGAACAATACATCGTCAATACAGATCCAAATACTATAAGTGGGTACAAAGCCACTGCCCACACATGTGAGTCAAAAATATGTACATATCAAAGTCTGAACAATAACAGAGTAGCGAAATAGTGGACAAATAAAAGCGCTATCTATCAACATAGCAGATAATGTCCAAGCGGAAGTACAGAAGCTAAGTCCAGAGACCTAACCTGAAACAACTCGGTCTGACCCGAGCGAAAACACTCGGGTCAGGCTAGCTAAACAATCATTAATAACTAAGATATATAATAATGCGGTACATAAATAAAACAGTACTTTTTCCTAAGAGAAGAGTATTTTGGACCACATGAATATAATGATGGTCCCTAATCATCAATCAACAGTACAAATCTCCAAAGAGAATATCAGCACCAAAGTGTTGAATAAATAAAATCGCCTCATATCATCGGCGTAGCCAAAGCTATATAAAGTTGCCCATAGGCAATAATCCCAAGAGTGACCAGAGTCTGTAATCAATGCCCAAGCAAAGATCGATGCTCCAAAGAGCAATGGGGATATACTGAAAAGTCAATGAAATCAAACACTGAAAAGCAATGTCCTGAGACATTGTGAATCCACAAGGTAATCGCACTTACATCGTATGGTTCCATAGAACCAGCACCGAATGGCGGTACTCGAATGGATATAAAAATCATCAGATAATACAAGTATAGCACGTGCACCGACCGGAGTCGTTATTGCCAAGTACTGTAGAGTTGTGATCCATCACTCGCACAGATGCAGAATGCGCGAAACGGCGAGATCCTGCCCAGAAGGATAAGGCCTAGAGGCACATGCCGAAAAAAGAGACTGCTCCATAGAACAGGTGTCCAGAGACGGTTGCCCAGAGGCGTGGTGACCCAGAGGTCCAGTACTGGCCGCCCAGAGGCTAATGTGTCACAAACTTCTTGGAGAGGAACCCGTAAAGTGTTAACAATGAGTCCCATACCCCACGTTCGCACTAAACGGTTTACTAACCAATAGCAAGCTCACATTCCAAACAATAAAAAGTCCACCTCGTATCATCGGTAAACTAGACCCAAAGGTCAAAACGATCAATCGAATAGGTCGGGGATTAACCGGAAAGAAAATACACATGGTTCCATAGGCCGGAGATTTCCTAACCGTTTAAGCACCTTTCCACTTCGCTCGACGTGCTAAAAAGTGAGTGTGAGATTTTTATTATAGAAAATAATGGTTCGAAACGGATTTATAATTGATTTTGAGGACACTTTAAAACGGCTTTTGAAAACTCTCCTATTATGGAGTAAATAGTTTACTAATTAAAAATAATATTATATAATAATTTCGAAAGCCATTTAGGAGTGAAAAATCCTTGGAAAATAATTCATAAAACCCATGTACGAAATCTAGAGACAGATCTCAAAGAAATCGATAAATAAGAGAATCACTGAAAACCAATATTCGTATTGGAAAATATTCCGATTGGTTGTGAACCAAAGTTCGACAATTTCTGATTCGCAATTGAAACCCAAAAGTTCATTGCAGAAACAATCAATTAGAAGCGGTTGCACCAAAATGGTGCAACCCGGACTCGGTTGCACCAAAATGGTGCAACCGGTGGGTCGGAACCCGGCTGCACCAAATGGGTGCAGCCCATTTTATAAAGGCCGGCTGCACCGCATGGTGCAGCCCGTTTCTGTGAACCATGCTACACCATGCGGTGCAGCTGGTTTGGTCCAGCCCCAGCCCGCATGGGCTGGGAAGTCCTAGCAAGTTCCCCAGCCCGCATGGGCTGGGGAAAATGGCAAGCCCCAGCCCGCCTGGGCTGGGGAAGAAATACAAGCCCCAGCCCATGCGAGCTGGGGTGAAGTTGCAAACCCCAGCCCGCATGGGCTGGGGAGTAATAGCCAGCCCCCAGCCATGCGGGCTGGGGAAAAAAGGCAAGCCCAGCCCGCTCGGGCTGGGAAAAAAACAAGCCCCAGCCCGCCTGGGCTGGGGAAATAGGGACGCGGGCTTCGGCCCGCGTCAGCTCTGGGTCGCGCTGGCAATGCGCCCGCGCGCTGGGAGAAATAGCGGGCCGCACCGTGCGGACCCGCGCTGGGCATGCGCGCCAGCCAACTAAGGGCTGGCCTGCTACCGGCTAGCCCAACTGGCTAGCCTGCTGCGCCCGGGCAGCAGCCTGGGTGCAACCCAGGCCTGCCCTGGTGCTCTCAGAACACTATTTCAGCCTGTTTTCATGCTGAAACATTCCAGCCAGCAATCAATGCTGATTTTGGTGATTTTGGAGTGTTTTTTTCAAGTTTTTGGCATCAAATTTCACCAATATCAATCACTAACTACCCTATAATGATTACTACACTATATTAAAGGAAACAAAGGGCCAAAGCTTAGCATTACCTTAGGAAGCAATATCACAAGCACCTTATGTGCATACCCCAAAATGAAAGCAAAGATGATCAAAGAGCTATGATTCACATGTTACATAATAAAACATGTATTACTAACTGATTACTGAAATCAAAAGATGATTAAACACATATTAGAAGAGGTTTTTAGCAATATACCTCTCTAGAAAGCAACAAAGACCACTATAGCATCAACCCAAGTTAGCAAAAGATGATTAGGAGGCTATAAGATCAAAAAAGCACATAAAACATGTGTTACCAAATAAATTTCAGAAAATAAAAAGATATAAAAACGGTTTTGAGGTGGGTATTTGCATTACCTTTGCATAGAATGACTTGCATAAGCTAGAACTAGAAGGAGATGAAGATAGAGGCCATTTTTGTTAAGAAAGCTTTAGGAAATGATTAGGGTTTTGATTAGGGATGAATGAATGAGGTTAGGAGAGTTTGAGATAATTTATAGAGGAGGTTTAGGGTGGGTTATTGGGCTAGGTTTAGTAACCCAATATGAAGAGGGTTATTTACATGTTTCCAAAAATTAGTCTAAGTGTTCATATATGTTTATAAAACTCATTTTTTTCTTCTTACCCAAACCCGTTTTAAAATTTCTCTTAAAATATTTAACTTTCCAAAATAACATTTTATCCTCATTTTAAATCCCATATTTCCCATTTCATTAAAATAGCCTTTTTCAAATAAATTTTGTTATTCCAAATCCTTTTATGCTTCATTAAAATAAATAAAAATCCTAACTTTTATTTATTAATTGGTAATGCAAATCCCGGGTTGTTACAGTCACAATGTCCATCGAGGTAACTAAAGACTGTAGGAATAAACAGCACTCTGCGGTAGGCGAGTCGACCTAGTTTTCTGGAGCAGGCTTGCAGCAAGCGGTTGTCAGCTTCCCTATTTGGTGTAGGGTATATGTGTATAGTAGATTGACGTATACCTCAATATTATGGGAATAGACAGTTACTCCACGGTTGGTGAGTAGACCCGTGTTCCTAAAGTAGGCATGCGGTAGGCGGCTGCCAATCTCTTGTTAGATTCAGGTATATGTGTGTGTGGTGGATTGGCATATATGTCTCTTTCCTATAACGAGCTGACTAGACTAGATACTGGTTGATGTTTATCGACCTGGGATTTAGATATAGTCTGACCCATTTATTATTGATATAATACTTAGGTCAGTCCGAGAAATTACAGGTTCAAGGACGACGAAACGAGCTTTTATTTTGTGGGCAGAGTGGAGACTAGATATTCTGTACTTTAGATTATCATCATGCATTGTATAATCACTTGTGTATATATTATTGATATTTTGTATTGAATATATATTTCATATGTATATTATATATATTATCGCTACGATTGACTCTGTGATCTCTGTTATTTACTGTATATTGTGTATTGTTATGTCCTGGAGGCACACATGTTTATTACTTTGTGTTGATACTGTGTATGTTTGTTGGTGAGTTATATGCGATGCCTAAATACATACCAATGTTAGCCCAAGGGAACATTTACGTGTGTACCCCATATCGCCTCATTCTCCGTATTATCCGACGGTATTACTCTGTAATACTCTTAGGTAGTATGGGTATTGAGGTGGGTATTTCACAACTTGGTATCAAAGTAGGTTCAGAATGATATATTGTATGTATGAGACATGAGTCATTAGCCTAGTTGAGACTTAGGGTCCCTGTCCATTGGGAGTATTGGGTAATTTTCTATATAAGAGATAGCTTATTGTATACATATAGCAGGTGATTACAGGAGGTAATCATCAAGGGACGTATTTGTGGTTTTATAAATATAAGTACTTAATATATAATTAATTTCTCTCCTCCTAAGTTTGAAATATAAAGTTGTTAGAGTAATAAGGATGAATGGAGTTAGTCCAACTAGTATTATTTGTATATAATTTTTGATTGCTTGATATTGAATTGTAGTGTTTGGTTTGAAGTAATATTTAAGTTTTGCTTTTTTTAATCAGAGTGCACGGTGGAATTATTAGTTTCCGCTGAGTACCTTATTTAGTCTCTTCTATTACTAATAATTTAAAGTTACAAAATTGAATTTGATTTTTGGATTTGTGTATAATTATCAAAGTATATACTATAAGTAAAGTATTAATGGATATTTGGAATTATTATAATGGATAATTTGTGAAAGTTATACTTATAGATACTTTTGGAAATGAAAATAGTGTTGACTTGTTCGTTGAGTGTGTTAAGGATTTTGGTCAATGCGGGTGCACATGTATTCAATAGAAATTTTTAAACACTTGAACGGGACATTTGAACACAATGGTTTAGAAAGATATAAATAATTTGTGGAAGATTAAAGTATTTTGGAAAAGAGTTAAATATTTTAAATGAGAAATTAAGCAAAGTAACTTATTTTGATGAAGTGATATTTATATTTTTAAAGGATTTGGAAACTACATTTTATATTTATTATTTTGGCAAATGGCTTATAAAATATATTTTATGTGTTAATATGTTTTTTAGTGATAGTTGCAGGCATTGAATATTAGTGCATAGTTGTGATCAGTGGCGAGGAAGTATAGATTTAATGTTCAATATTGCAACTAATTGATATTAGTAATCACTATATACACGACGAGGCAATATTACTTTATTTTTAGTATTTGAGAATTTGTGAATGTAAGTTTATATGTATTTAATAATGATTCATATATATGATGTGTAAATGTTATAGAGTTTTGGGATTTTAAGATGTGGATACATATATATACATATGATTTAAAGGTTTATTTTTTTGTATGAGTTAATTAAATTAAGTACCATTGATAAGTAATATGGAATTATTTTAAAATGTTAAATTTTGGAAACAAGTTTAGAATTCTCCTTGCTGATTTAATTGAAAAGTGTTAAATAATTGTTTAATTTGTGAAAAGAGTTTGCAAAATAGTAGTCGAACTTAATTTTTGGATATGAAACATTTTCAAATTATGAAGTATATTAGAAAATGATTCATTATAAGGAAATTATAAGATTTTGAAAGTTTGTTAAAAATAATTTAAAGTTACTTGATAGAATTGATTTGAATTTTGTATGACTAAGAATAAAAAGAGAATTTTTGGAAAATTCATGTAAGTTACACAATAGATGGAAGAAAAATTGTTTAAAAGGAGGGATTTTGAAATTTTCCCTGAATAAATGTTTTGATATTTAAAATGAAATTTAAATAATACAATGGAATTGGTACAATTGGTGTGTTATAGAAATTGCGAGGTTGCAATTTTGTTAAGGGGGAGCCTGTAACAACCTAATTTTTAAGTAATAATTAATTTGAGTTATTAATAGTAAACTAATTAGTTAAATAAGAATTTTATTTGAAAACGAGTTTTGAAATTCGTTTAACGAAAGGATTTAAATTGTGAAAAATGTGATATCCAAACTTAAATAAGTTAGGTTGTAAATAATAATAATAATAATATTGTTGTTGTTGTTGTTGTAAAATAGTGATGAAATTAGAATATATTATTAATTTGATAAAGAAGTGATTTATAATGGGAATTTATTTTTTAGGGTGCTTTTGGCACAGGTCCTTGATAGGTTTCAAAATTCACTAAAACCCTAGTGGAAAAAAGTATGTAAATTAGGTCCTTATTTTTCAAAACTCATCAAAAAACATATAAAAAAACAAAAAAAAACTTCCAAATCTTAAAAATTATTTCAATTAATATTTATTTTCGTATTCATGTCAAAAAAATCAAAAAACAAGGATGAAAAGTGAAAAAAAAGACACACGGTATGTTTCAGGAATACTTGCAGACATGTATGCAATTTTAGAGAATAATTGCAGACATGTCTGCACTTATTCTGGATAGCATGCCTTTGCAACTAAAAATTGCAGACATGTCTACAATTTTAAGGAATAAATGCAGATATTTACGTAAATATCATGGTTGTTAAATCAAGATGCTGTTATTTAGTAAATAATGCATACATGTCTGCAAATATATGGAATTATAAAGATTTTTATTCAACACAATTATTCAGTGAAAAATTGCAGACATGTCTGCAATTATATGGAATAATTGCATACATATATGCAATTATTCAGATGTTTATCGAATGCAATTATTCAGTGAATAATTGCAGACATATCTGCAATTATATGGAATAATTGCAGATATGTCTGTATTTTTTTTGCAGAAACCTGGTTATAATATTTACAATTTTTTGAAATTTTTTTAAGCACTGGTGCAAAAGAACACGAAAAATACATGCTGCTGCAGTAAAATAATTATAGGGACTCGCTTTACAACTTTTTTTAGGGAGGATGCCGTTTGAATTAACTTTGGTTTTAGGGATGCGTGACTAATATTCACTATTTTTTATCTAAATTAAATGGAATTTAATTTCAAAGGAAAAGGAAGGAAATACAAATATATTCATGTATGTTTGGCCCAAAACCCTATAACCAAAACCTAAATTCATTTCTAGAATTTTCTTTCTCTAGATCTTTCATTGCTCACGTATTTTGCTTCATGAAACTATTCACACATCTACACTTCAGTATCTTCTTCCTGAAGCCAAAATGTATAATTATATCACAACTTTAAAATTAAGAATCAAATCCAAGAAATCATTTTAAATCCTCAAATTCAAGCATGTACACTGCGTCAACCCTATGCTTCTTCGATGCCAAGGTCGTTCATTGCATTGTTGGGCTTTAAGTGTTGAGTTACATGCATAGCTTAGGGCGAGAAAAGCAGAGTGTAACGACCCAATATTTTGGACCATTCAAATCGACAATAAATAGACACATGCCGGACTTGAATAATTCAAAATAATGGATTGTAAATAAAATTTGGCAAACCTCAGCATGTACAGTAAATAAAATAATCACAGATCATAGAGTAATATAACAATAATGCAGCGGAAACAAAAGAATAGTAGTTCATGAAGCTACTATATATATATAACAGAGTTAAACAAGATACAACAGAGGTCTTGAATACATAGATATCTCAAATAAATAGTCAAATACAAGATCTGAATACATCACTGGAATCAACTGAACAACTAAAAGCAGGATAGATAGCTGGATCTCCAAGCGAAGCTCTAACTCCAAAGGTGTGTCTCCAATGGTGTATCACTCAGTCTGACCCGAGCGTATAGCATAACACAAAACACTCGAGTCAGGATTAACATTCTTATATCAATAAATCCAACTCAAGTGAAATATCAACTGAAATACAAGTAACTCAAAGGATGTTTGGGATAACCATCCTCTAAGGATCCGTTAAACTATCTACTATGTAGTAATATTCGCTATTATAATAATGTCTAATATAAAATAAACATACTTTTTAATAGCGCCAAGGGGTTACCCATATAGCCCTTAGCACGTAATAGTCCCAGTAGTCTATCCAGTATTAGCATACTCCCAAAATGGGGGCTACCCTCGATACTCCACAGGCTACGGGAGAAATCACAAATCATAGTAAAGCTCGATATGGTAAGTGACGCGGCACAACTAGGCAATGCCAGAGTAGATATACCAATTACGCATCCGGGCTGGTGGTGACGCATAGCAGCCACTACCGCCCACCTCGAACAACACTCTCAAATCAAGGGGTGCACCCAATCAATCACAAAGTAATAGAATGGTATCGAAGAAGTGTTTCCGATCAGAGGTGCTACCTCCTTGGCCCGTCAATCGCTCCTGTTTTAGCCACTTTATGCCAACTCACGGGAGTTGGGTCCACGTATATACCTTAGGATCGTCGCCACCATCCTACTTCATTCTGGAAACTCCACCGCGTACACAGTTGTTAAAGTGGTTTTCGGTATCGACAAAGAGTATGTCCATATCCGATCCCAGTCTCTTTAACAACCAATCGTTATTATAACACCGTGGTCATTTCAAAATAGTTTATACTTCAAAAAAAACCGAAATATCATTTCCATTTCAAAACCAAATCAATACGATATCATTTTCACTTAAAATATATCCATTTTCAAAATCAAATCACTTTCCAAAGTTATAACGCTTTCGAAATCATAGTCTTTTAAAAATCAAAACACTTTGGAAATCACAGCACTTTGAAATTATATCATTTTTGGAAATCATAACAGTTTCCTTTTAAACATTTTAGATATTAAAATTAGTATATATAATAAAATATTTTATAAATATAACATATTTTATATAAAATAGTTATAAGTTAAAACAATATACATCAAAATAATTAAAATAGTTTATATTACAATAGTTTATAAGATAACATAAAAATATAGTTTAAATATAATTTAAAAATACTTTATAAAATCAAATAGTTACCACAAATTCATAAATCAATTCAAATCAAATCGAATTCCAAAATTCACATTTAATTAAATCTCAATTCGTAAATTTCAACTCAATTCGGTTTCCAAATAAACCATTTCAAATTTATCGATTTCAAATACATAATTGAACCATAAAATAAGCCATTTTAATTTTAATATATTTCAAAGCTTTATATATTCAATATTTCAAAACTAAATTGGATAATTTCATATATATATATATATATATCAAATTCACTTTACTATTATTTGGTTTTGAAACATTTACTTAATCAATTCAATAACATCTAAATACAACTTCAATTGACAAAATTAAGTAAATAAAATATCCCATTTAAATTTATATAAGTTTGAAATATTCATTTAAGTCACTTTTAATCAAATTCAAGTTATAAAAAATATCTTTAAAATTACAAATTCAATAAATTTCAAATCAACTTATTTAACTAAATTTCTTAAATAAATATAATTTCAAATCAATTTCAAATTTATCTTTTCAATCTGAATCATTATAACTCTATATTTAAAAATATATATATTAAATAAATACTAAAACATATTATATATCAACTTTATTAAATCAACTTTGATAAATCTTTAAAATCAATATTTATCAAAACCATATATTTCTTATCAAAACCATAGAAATCATTTTCAAAATATTTATATAGACCAACGGTGCCTGTATATAATTTTCTATCTTATAGTCAAGTGATACGGATATTTATCATTTCAATCCGCAATTTAAATATATATGCGGGTATATATCTTTTCAACCCGTAATCCCAAATTCAATTCAATGAAAATCGCTTGGGTTTATCATTTCAACCCATAACGATTTTCTCCTATTCTAAAGTCCGTTCGGGTATGTATCATTTCAACCCATAGTGATTTCTATACCAACAGGGAACTTGCATAGTGATAACAGATATGATAATAATATAACAGGCATATAACATCAATATAAATAACAGATAATGGTGTCAGAATGTCACAGGTGAACTGGTACAGATATCAACATATATATAGCAATGTAAATAACTAACAACAGCATATTTCAATTGACGTTTCAATTGAAATCAAATTTAATAAATAAAAGAACGTTAATCGTGAGTGATTGCTCACCTTTCGAGGCTAGAGAGATTCGACGATAGAAGGAGTTACGATTTCAGGCACAAATTCCACAGCAAGGTAAGATTGGTGTGAATTTGACGATCAAAGCTGATAGTAAGGAGTAGATGAAAATGAATCAGAATCAGCTTGATATAGAATAAAACGAATTACTCTATTATATTATTTTCTTAAAAAAAATTAAATCTGGAACTCATTAAAATAATATATATATATACACAATTTCAAATAAATACATAATCTAAATACCTATAAAAATCTCTATATACTTATTAAAAGTCAAACTCTAATATACTCATCTATATATAAATCAATATATAACAACTAATAAAATATAACACTTTAAACAAACAATACATATATCACTGTAAGTATATATATAGACTGTAAAACTTTTATTTAAACTTACTTATCAACAACCAGAACACAAACTAATATATATATATATATACGACATATATATAGAAGAACCACACACGTATAACATATACTTTTAAATCAAATTTGAGTATAAGTAAAATTATGTACCTGCCTATATAAATCGTGTAATAGAGGAACTGTACACACACACAACAAACAGTAAACTTCTAATACAATTTATATTATATAAAACTATACATACTTCTGAACATATATATAAACATTGAAACCAAAATATATATACAATAGATTCAAGATATCATACATGCAGACATATGTAATACTATAATAGCACTGCAATCTATACATGTACAACAGTCAAATATTCTTTTCAAATAAAATCATAACACAAAACTATGGTTTATAAAATATATATAATCTAACCAAAATCAAATATGTAGACTCAATCAACATATGCAGACTTGAGTATGTAAACCATGCATATACACATTAATATATTTATAAACATAGATATGTGTAGAACAATTAGATATATATACTTTTGGTCGTAAGCTAACATATTATAAAGCAATAACATATGCATAAATCCAGATCAAAATCTACATATAATTTAAGATCGTTATTAAGTTTAAACTCGTATATACTTACATATAAACTAAAGTGTACTTGTATATATATAAACCCATATATAAACTAATAATTACAACCATAAAATAAACTATAATATATGTAATACAACTTAAAACTAAGTGTGACATATTAACAGAGCACAGACAGTAAAATAATGTATATACTTTTTTTTTCTAAGTATGCAGAGTATTCGAAATCAATACAAAACAATTAAGACAAATATTAAAATAAAGTGTATATATATAATACGAGTAGGTATACTTAACATATGTACATATATAAAAATTTATAACACAGAATAACGAAAAGTTAATACCATATATAAACTATTATACATATACAACATTATATCTATATATACATTAAACTGACATACTACATATTTATGTTGAAAGTGTTTAACTCTTTTATATATAACAGTAAAATATATAACTTAACACTCTATATATATACACAAACAAAATAGGACTTACCGTGTGTGTGTGTGTGTATATCCGAGCTGTGCAAGCCTATGGAGTAGAAAGCGAAAGCAGAGCAAGCACGAGGAAGTGGTGGCGTGGCTGCCTTGAGCGCAGGTGGGTGGGAGAAAGGTGGTTGGCGACCATGGCGACTTGTCTGGGAAAGGGGGCGGAAGCGGTGCTTGAGGTGGTGGATCGGACAGGTGGGTTTGGACGTGGGAAGGGAACAAAGTGGGGAGAGATGATTGCTAGGCTTCGGGTGGAAGCTTTGGAGATGGTGATTGAGATCGGGGCGGTTAGTGGTGAAAGCTCGGCAGAGGGGATGGATCGGGTTGAATGAATTTGATGGGTTTCGAAGCATGAGACAGAGCCTGGGGAAAAGATGAGGCATGGGAGAGAGGGGAAGAAAGAAGGCGAGCAGTGAACACGAAGAGGCTAAACAAATGGAAAGCAATAGAAAAATATGAAAGAAAAAAGATAATAATATTGAACCGGTTGATATATTGAACCATAGGAATTTTGAAAGCCAAAACTGAAAATTAATGGCTATTTAATGACACGGTGGATAAATGAACGGACAAAGGAATTCCGAAAGTTCGAAATGGTACCGATACGGGCGATCATTTCGCAGTTTCCGCAGTGTACCGAACTCCGAAATATACAAATGAGTATACTGCGAAGATCGGCACGATGAGACGATCAAAACGGTATACAGATATTAGTGGTACAATCATCCGATCAAAAGTCGATAATCGGTACCGAAAATGCTGCTAATCTGTCGAAAATAAGATAAACGAAGCAATAGAAGTCAAAATTTGGAGAAACAAAATATGACGACTCACTCAGAAGATGATTTACAAATTTTCTATAGAAAAATATTCAGGTTTGGAAAACATTTTATTACCATCAATTTTAACCGATTTAAATTGAAATAGAATTACACAAGAAAATAAACTTCCATATTATCAGATGAAAATTTACCAGTTGCTATGTTTAATTAGACGATTCCAAATATCAAATTTATATTTCAAAATTTTAATTTTTAAAATTTCACAAAATTCCAATTAATTACTTTATTAAAATAGTTAAAATTTACGGGTCGTTACACTCTCCCCCACTCAAAACTTTTCGTCCTCGAAAAGGAAGGAGGTAGGAGAATAGAAACAGCCAGAAAGAAAGAATAGATTTTTTTATTCAAAATAAACAATAAATTTAAAACCATATAAATTTCAAATTAAACTAATTAAAATTCAACATTTGGTCTAATCCATTTGAGTTCACTTAAGTTAAATCAATCCATCTAATTCTAAATTCATCATCTTATTGTCTAGTCATCCTCAATTAACAATTTCCAAGTCAATCAATTTATATAATCATTTATTATACTCATATTTTATTCAACAAATTTAATTCTTTTATTCCAAATGATTATTAAGTTTATTCCACTTAATATATATCTTATTACATATATTTAAACCATATAAATTAATTTAAACCGTATAAATTTCAGTTTAAATCAATTTATATTCAATAATTGATTTTAAATTCAAGGTATTTCCATAAGTTAATCAAATTTCAATTTATTAATTCCTTCAAAATAAATTTTTTTGTCTCATCTATTATTCAATTAACTCATTATTTTGTTCATCTCTATTAACATCTTTATAATAAAATTTAAGTGTATAACATTTATTATAACACTCAAATCTTTCATTATAAAGTCATTTTATATTTTATATTATCCAATTACATTTTTAACTTCGGAATAATTTAGGTAAGTTATGTTAGAATGAAATTGAGTATTATACAAGTAAACTTTTTCCTAAATCAATTTATTTCAAGTTCAAATATTTATTTAAAATTTTTGGATTTATTTTGTAATTAAAATCACCATTAACATAAATTTAAGGATTAAATTTCCGATTAACTTCAAACCATTTAAAGATAAATATATATATACTATATATCAAATCAATTTAAATTTTAAAATAATATACCTATATATATATATATATATATCTAATCAAATCATACTTAAGAAATTCATATCAATTTAACTCCCAAAATAAAAGTGTAGCAAAGCTACTGAATGGTCTCTCCGCTTCGAAACTAGAAAATGAATGTCGATGATGCGGCCGTCATCACCGAAATTATTTTCCAGCGACAAAATAGGAGAGCACTGATTTAAAACTTTAAAAATTCTTTGAAATAATTCTACTTGAAAAGACTTTATATAATATGCATTTTAAAACCAAAGTTTGAAATCACAGGAAATTAAATTCTCAAATTCTTAATTTAAATTCATTTCAATTCCCAAATCAACTTATAAACCATGTTTATAAATTCATTTAGAGAACAATAAATGATAATCAAATATTATCATTTCAAATAACCAATTTAATTAACTTATTAAATTCCAGAAAATTCTACTTATATCTATAATATAAAATTTATTCCATTTACCAATTTGAACAAAATATTGTGTCAATTTGCTCTGTTCATGTGTTTTGGAAATCCTATCGATATCGCTGATCAGACGAATCGATCGAAAACCCAAATCAACATCAACAACTCAAACAACACACTATAGACATTTTAATATCAATTACAAATACACTCCCTCACACGATGCTACAAGAAGGGATTTCAAGGCAAGGATAGGAATTCAAATTAGGGGACCCAATCAAAAGAATTCTGACTAGAAGATAGGCTTGAAAGGAAGATAAGATAATTGAATTTCAACTAGGAAAATGGATAGACTTATATAAATCGCGGGCAACCTTAACCAGGTCAACCATGACTTCAAAAATAAGATCGAGTTAGAATTCTGGAACAAATCGACATTCGATTGCCAGAGATAGAATTCGGGTAAAGCAAAATATAGTAGCATCGTAAACCGGGGATACAGAAATCTTAGGTGAATCAATACCGATTGTAAAGGAGTTTCACCCCTTTACAAATCATCCGAAGTTTGGCGAGATCGCCAATTTATTATAGAGATCATTCGAAGTGGAGTTATGGGATATTCCGGAATCAAGAAGACACGAATAGGGGAGACAAGAGTGGACTTTGGAACCGAAGTGAACGTTCTAAAATTCAAAGGGAACCGAGTCAAAGAAGAAGGAATTCAAGCTCGAACGAAAGTGATTCTGTAATTGAATTTTACTCTATATGTTGAGTTTTTCTTAAAACCAAAGCTCTGATACCACATGTAACGACCCAGTATTTTGGACCATTCAAATCGACAATAAATCCACACATGCCGGACTTGAATAATTCAAAACAATGGATTGTAAATAAAATTTGGCAAAACTCAGCATATACAGTAAATAAAATAATCACAGATCACAGAGTAATATAACAATAATGCAGCGGAAACAAAAGAATAGTAGTTCATGAAGCTACTATATATATATATAACAGAGTTAAACAAGATACAACAGAGGTCTTGAATACATAGATATCTCAAATAAATAGTCAAATACAAGATCTGAATACATCACTGGAATCAATTGAACAACTGAAAGCAGGATAGATAGCTGGATCTCCAAGCGAAGCTCCTACTCCATAGGAGAGTCTCAAATGTTGTATCACTCAGTCTGACCCGAGCGTAAAGCATAACACAAAACACTCGAGTCAGGATTAACATTCTTATATCAATAAATCCAACTCAAGTGAAATATCAACTGAAATACAAGTAACTCAAAGGATGTTTGGGATAACCATCCTCTAAGGATCCGTTAAATTATCTACTATGTAGTAATATTCGCTATTATAATAATGTCTAATATAAAATAAACATACTTTTTAATAGTGTCAAGGGGTTACCCATATAGCCCTTAACACGTAATAGTCCATGTGTATTAGCATACTCCCAAAATGGGGGCTACCCTCGATACTCCACAGGCTACGGGAGAAATCACAAATCGTAGTAAAGCTCGATATGGTAAGTGACACGACACAACTAGGCAATGCCAGGGTAGATATACCAATTACGCATCTGGGCTGGTGGTGACGCATAGCATCCACTACCGCCCACCTCGAACAACACTCCCAAGTCAAGGGGTGCACCCAATCAATCACAAAGTAATATAATGGTATCGAAGAAGTGTGTCCGATCAGAGGTGCTACCTCCTTGGCCCGTCAATCGCTCCTGTTTTAGCCACTTTATGCCAACTCACGGGAGTTGGGTCCATGTATATACCTTAGGATCGTCGCCACCATCCTACTTCATTCTGGAAACTCCACCGCGTACACAGTTGTTAAAGTGGTTTTCGGTATCGACAGAGAGTATGTCCATATCCGATCCCGGTCTCTTTAACAACCAATCGTTATTATAACACCGTGGTCATTTCAAAATAGTTTATACTTCAAAAAAAACCGAAATATCATTTCCCTTTCAAAACCAAATCAATACGATATCATTTTCACTTAAAATATATCCATTTTCAAAATCATATCACTTTCCAAAGTTATAACGCTTTCGAAATCATAGTCTTTTAAAAATCAAAACACTTTGGAAATCGCAGCACTTTGAAATTATATCATTTTTGGAAATCATAACACTTTCCTTTTAAACAGTTTAGATATTAAAATTAGTATATATAATAAAATAGTTTATAAATATAACATATTTTATATAAAATAGTTATAAGTTAAAACAATATACATCAAAATAATTAAAATAGTTTATATTACAATAGTTTATAAGATAACATAAAAATATAGTTTAAATATAATTTAAAAATACTTTATAAAATCAAATAGTTACCACAAATTCAAAAATCAATTCAAAGCAATTCGAATTCTAAAATTCACATTTAATTAAATCTCAATTCGTAAATTTCAACTCAATTCAGTTTCCAAATAAACCATTTCAAATTATCGATTTCAAATACATAATTGAACCATAAAATAAGCCATTTCAATTTTAATATATTTCAAAGCTTATATTCAATATTTCAAAACTAAATTGGATAATTTCATATATATATATATATATATATATATATCAAATTCACTTTACTATTATTTGGTTTTGAAACATTTACTTAATCATTTTAATAACATCTAAATACAACTTCAATTTACAAAATTAAATAAATAAAATATCCCATTTAAATTTATATAAGTTTGAAATATTCATTTAAGTCACTTTTAATCAAATTCAAGTTATAAAACATATCTTTAAAATTAAAAATTCAATAAATTTCAATTCAACTTATTTAAGTAAATTTCTTAAATAAATATAATTTCAAATCAATTTCAAATTTATCTTTTCAACCTGAATCATTATAACTCTATATTTAAAAATATATATATTAAATAAATACTTAAACATATTATATATCAACTTTATTAAATCAACTTTGATAAATCCTTAAAATCAATATTTATCAAAACCATATATTTCTTTTCAAACCATAGAAATCATTTTCAAAATATTTATATAGACCAACGGTGCATGTATATAATTTTCTATCCTATGGTCAAGTGATACGGATATTTATCATTTCAATCCACAATTTAAATATATATGCGGGTATATATCTTTTCAACCCGCAATCCCAAATTCAATTCAATGAAAATCGTTTGGGTTTATCATTTCAACCCATAACGATTTTCTCCTATTCTAAAGTCCATTCGGGTATGTATCATTTCAACCCATAGTGATTTCTATACTAACAGGGAACTTGCAGAGTGATAACAGATATGATAATGATATAACAACCATATAACATCAATATAACTAACAGATAATGGTGTCAGAATGTCACAGGTGAACTGGTATAGATATCAACATATATATATATATATAGCAATGTAAATAACTAACAACAGCATATTTCAATTGACGTTTCAATTGAAATCAAATTTAATAAATAAAAGAACGTTAATCGTGAGTGATTGCTCACCTTTCGAGGCTAGAGAGATTCGACGATAGAAGGAGTTACGATTTCAAGCACGAATTCCACAGCAAGGTAAGATTGGTGCGAATTTGACGATCAAAGCTGATAGTAAGGAGTCGATGAAAATGAATCAGCTTGATATAGAATAAAACGAATTACTCTATTATATTATTTTCTTAAAAAAAATTAAATTTGGAACTCATTAAAATAATATATATATATATATATACAATTTCAAATAAATACAGAATCTAAATACCTATAAAAATCTCTATATACTTATTAAAAGTCAAACTCTAATATACTCATCTATATATAAATCAATATATAACAACTTATAAAATATAACACTTTAAACAAACAATACATATATCACTGTAAGTATATATATAGACTGTAAAACATTTATTTAAACTTACTTATCAACAACCATAACACAAACTAATATATATATATACAACATATATATAGAAGAACCACACATGTATAACATATACTTTTAAATCAAATTTGAGTAAAAGTAAAATTTTGTACCTGCCTATATAAATCGTGTAATAGAGGAACTGTACGCACACACAACAAACAGTAAACTTCTAATACAATTTATATTATATAAAACTATACATACTTCTGAACATATATATAAACACTGAAACCAAAATATATATACAACAGATTCAAGATATCATACATGTAGACATATGTAATACTATAATAGCACTGCAATCTATACATGTACAATAGTCAAATATTCTTTTCAAATAAAATCATAACACAAAACTATGGTTTATAAAATATATATAATCTAACCAAAATCAAATATGTAGACTCAATCAACATATGCAGACTTGAGTATGTAAACCATGCATATACACATTAATATATATAAAAACATAGATATGTGTAGAACAATTAGATATATATACTTTTGGTCGTAAGCTAACATATTATAAAGCAATAACATATGCATAAATCCAGATCAAAATCTATATATAATTTAAGATCGTTATTAAGTTTAAACTCGTATATACTTACATATAAACTAAAGTATACTTGTATATATATAAACCCATATATAAACTAATATTTACAGCCATAAAATAAACTATAATATATGTAATACAACTTAAAACCAAGTGGGACATATTAACAGATCACAGACAGTAAAATAATGTATATACTTTTTTTCTAAGTATGCAGAGTATTCGAAACCAATACAAAACAATTAAGACAAATATTAAAAATAAAGTGTATATATATAATACGAGTAGGTATACTTAACATATGTACATATATAAAATTTTATAACATAGAATAATGAAAAGTTAATACCATATATAAACTATTATACATATACAACATTATATTTATATATACATTAAACTGACATACTACATATTTATGTTGAAAGTGTTTAACTCTTTTATATATAACAGTAAAATATATAACTTAACACTCTATATATATACACAGACAAAAGAGGACTTACCATATATATATATATATATATATATATATCCGAGCTGCGCAAGCCTATGGAGTAGAAAGCGAAAGCAGAGCAAGCACAAGGAAGTGGTGGCGTGGCTGCCTTGAGCGTAGGTGGGTGGGAGAAAGGTGGTTAGCGACCATGGCGACTCGTCTGGGAAAGGGGGCGAAAGCGGTGCTTGAGGTGGTGGATCGGACAGGTGGGCTTGGACGTGGGAAGGGAACAAAGTGGGGAGACATGATTGCTAGGCTTCGGGTGGAAGCTTTGGAGATGGTGATTGAGATCGGGGCGGTTAGTGGTGAAAGCTCGGCAGAGGGGATGGATCGGGTTGCATGAATTTGATGGGTTTCAAAGCATGAGACAGAGCCTGGGGAAAAGATGAGGCATGGGAGAGAGGGGAAGAAAGAAGGCGAGCAGTGAACATGAAGAGGCCAAACAAATGGAAAGCGACAGAAAAATATGAAAGAAAAAAGATAATAATATTGAACCGGTTGATATATTGAACCATAGGAATTTTGAAAGCCAGAACTGAAAATTAATGGCTATTAAATGACACGGTGGATAAATGAACGGACAAAGGAATTCAGAAAGTTCGAAATGGTACCAATACGGGAGATCATTTCGCAGTTTCCGCAGTGTACCGAACTCCAAAATATACAAATGAGTATACTGCGAATATCAGCACGATGAGACGATCAAAATGGTATACAGATATTAGTGGTACGATCATCCGATCAAAAGTCGATAATCGGTACCGAAAATGCTGCTAATCTGTCGAAAATAAGATAAACGAAGCAATAGAAGTCAAAATTTGGAGAAACAAAATATGACGTCTCACTCAGAAGATGATTTACAAATTTTCTATAGAAAAATATTCAGGTTTGGAAAACATTTTATTACCATCAATTTTAACTGATCTAAATTGAAATAGAATTACACAAGAAAATAAACTTCCATATTATCAGATGAAAATTTACTTGTTGTTAATTAGACGTATTCCAAATATCAAATTTATATTTCAAAATTTTAATTTTAAAAATTTCACAAAATTCCAATTAATTACTTTATTAAAACAGTTAAAATTTACGGGTCGTTACATAGAGAGTAAGAAGGAAATGCGAATCCAGGTGAGTAAACACTCACACATCTATGTCTACATACTATACTTTGAGTCTCCTCGATGTGCTTTCTCTTTGAATCTTCTTGCTCTGCTAATGTTTGGAATCACCTTGCTATGCTCATGCTTTGAATCGCTTGCTATGCCATGCCTCATATCGGTGAAAGAAAAGAAAAAAATTAAACGAACGCACAACATGTCAACCTGGCATCGGTCCACCGGTGATGATGACCGATCGACCACTGGCCAGCGCTGCCGCGCCTTACCTCATCTTGTTGTGCATTGTGAGTTGTGAGAGACTTGGGGAGCTTGCGTGTGTACTAGCAATAGTTTGTGCATTTGTGGTATTTATATATTAGTTTTTTTACAAGTACATGACTTAGCATATTCCTTTCTCCGTTGATCCACTTAATTTAAGTAACATGTTTTATAAAGCTGCTATTATTTCATTCGTTGCTTAATCCTTTTAAATCAATGAAAATCATTTCTTTGTAAGCTTAAAATCATTATACATGAGTTGCTATATTTTGTGGCCTGTAAATTCTAAATGCTTGCAAGCTACAAATATTTGTATTTAGAATATTTGTATACATTTACTTCTGAAGTGAACTAAATTAAAATTTGTCCAAAAACTATACTATATGTATGAATGAATGTAAGCATGAGCATAATAAATTAATAAAGTGAGTACTTCTACTCACATGTCTATGTTAATCACATGATAATCATCCCTATATATATATATATATATAAGAGGGGGAAGAGGGGAAATTAAAATTTTAACTACCTTAGTGGCAACTTGTAGGAATTTTCTCCCAAGGGTGCACTAAGTGGATGTCTAAATTAGGAATTAGGAACCTAATTTCCTTTACTATATATTCAGAGTCTTCCAATTTTATATTTAGACTCCTGTAGTCTCTCTGTCCCGATAATAGATTTTTACCAGTCATGATAAAGATTCATATCATAATCATATTCTATAGATCTGTTTCTTTGTTCTTGTTGTATTATTATATTCATCCATTCTTTATGGAATTGTTTTAGAAATCTTTGGCTTAGGATTATGTTTTTATTTTTTGTTAAAGTGAGATAATGATATCTATTTCATTTATTATGTTATATAAATTTAGTGTAGAATCAGTTATGTCTATAAGTTCATTTACATATTTGTTTTTAAATATGTTTGTAATAATATATTGGTCTTGCTGACTTAAGTCTGTATTTTTTAGAATAAAAAGTAATTTTGTAAGAAATTCTTCTTCTAAGTAATTTTGTAAATATTCCATCAAAAGGTCTGTAATTTTGACAAATTTGATAATATTTTGGAACAGCAGACATGAATCTAAGAATACTTAGTAAAGTAGGCACTATTTATAATACTATTCATTTTTTCCTTCAACCTTTCAAGCATAAACCTATGTCTGGTTTTAGTAAACATGAAAAAAATCTTTTATGTTGTTAATTCTCACCTTGTCACTCTGGGAACTGGTTCCCCTAAACGGCTAATGTCCTCATGACTAAGGCCTAAGTGGGTATTTAGTTCATAAACGAGCTTACGTCTTTTGAATTAAACAACATATAGAATAATTTCAGTGTTTAGAAAAACATGAACATCATATCATTACCATGCCTCAAACCAAGAAGAATCATAAATAAGAATCATACCTAGGCTGCTTCACTTTTCTTCCTTGATTCACGTCTTAATTTTTTAGCCTTGTTTGGCTTTGAATTCTGCCATTAAAAGAAAGAAATTTGCTTGCATACAACTTTCACTCTTTATTTCTTACAATAGAATTACAATAATGATTTTCGATTGCCTTATAACCCATACCTTATGCCAATATATAGGCATAGATACTGATATTTTACAGACAGCTGTACAGAATAACTGACACCTTACATTCCACTCAAAAAAGAAAAGAAATTCGTGGATAATATATTTTCCACTTATATTTTACAATACTTTAGGTCATATCAGATACCCACTATATTACTTTACTCCTTTGTCTTTAATACGTATGTCCTTTTTTGCCAAAAGATTTGTAGTGTGTTAGGTATGTATTACATCTTCTTTATTCTGATTTGTCTTCTTGGAGAGATTCTTCTTTATCTACCTCTTGTAGCCTTATCTGGAGTCTTCTGTAATTATTTACCATGTTGGGCCTTGGATGAAAAATATCATAAGGCCTATATCCTTGTCCAAATTCTTCTAGGTTCTTGGATATGTAGATCTTAGTAACAGGGGATTCAACATAAAGTTTAAAACTTTTCTTATCTGCTTTTTCCCAATTTATATTACTTCCAATTATGCATGCCCTGAATTTTTCATAGTTTTGTCACTCATGCATCTTTGGAGTAGACTGTCTATATACTCTGTCTGATCATTCCATTTCGGATAATCTATGTCGAAATTTATGCCTTGATTTTTATGATATGCCTGGCTGGATCTATTATGCCTTTACCAAAATAAGGGGGAACAATTGTAATATCAAGATATAAATCTGTATCTAGAACTTCAGTGAAATAATCTGTGGTAGAACCAAGGGGTTCTGGTAATTCTATATGATTCCATCCTCCAATATATATTTCTTTAATAAATCCATAATTTAATAAAGTGGTTGGATCTAGAGTAAAGTCTTCATGGACTAAGTATTTGTGTAGAGATAGCTTGAGACTTATAAGTGGCATAGATGCAATAATTGTACATCTACAGTCTGTCATAAAAATTTTACAATCTCCAAATTTGTTTGTGTACGGAATATTTTGGTTCCTCAATATTTCCTGATCGACTTTGATTCCAGGGATTTTTTGTGTAGAAATTTATGTTAGAAGATAGTATATCCTTTTATAGGAAGAAGCATTTTGTTTTTATGGAACCTGGAGAAATTGAATTTCTTTGTTGTAGGTTTCAGGAAAGGATATAGCTGGACTTTGTATTTTTAGAGAAGTAGTTTGTGGGATAGGCCCTAACTGAACCAGTTTTCCCTTTTGGGCTTCTTTTATTGTTATAGCTGCAAAGGATGCTTTGGGCTTGAGACTAATTTCTATAGAAGCAACTGGTTCTTCTTTTATTTTTATACCAGATGTTATAGTTTGTATTTGTTGTATAGTGTCTGAAACAATATAGTCTTTTCCTAGAATCTTTTCTATGGCAATTCTAGCTGTTTCATATGTATAATATCCTTTATAATATGGTTTCACATATTTAGTATTTTGTCCAAGCTCTTTTAGCTTATGTAACGACCCGCATATTTTACGACTATATATTTAAATATTTTATTTAAATATAGCATCGTTAGTCGGATTAAAGTCTGAAATACTACTTTTTGTAAACAGTCGAATTAGGACTCGAGACCACTTCTATTGAGTCTAAAATGGCGTTTGCGACCTTTTTGAGTATAAACATCGATATGTTTGGAGTTGATTAGAATTTTGATATTTTCATTTAGGGCTTTGGGTTTGGGTTTCAGCCCAATAACCTAACAAGAGAACCCAACATAATACCCTAACTCCACCCCCTCTCCTCTTCATTCATTTCATTTTCTAACGCTCTCAAGCTAAAGTAAAAATGGGGGAAAGAAAAGGAAATCAAAATTCTTAAACCCTAGATTACTAGGAAATTCAAGATTCTAGCTCCAAAATCAAAGAGAAGCTTAGGTAAGCATCCTCTTCTTCTTCTCCATCTCAATCTCTCTCCAATTTCAGAAATTTCCTATAACCTAACTTAGGAAATATTTGCTTATGATCTTAGATTGGAGCTTCTAGAGTTAAAGTTGAAGAGTAGTTGTTCTTTCCTTTGTTTTTGAGCTTCTCATTCGTTGTTTTTGGGTTTAAATGTGAGTTTTTGAACTCACATCTACGTCTATAACTTTCATTGTTGTTAGGTATGAATTTCTACATCTATTCATGTTCATTGGCTTTTGATTTGAATTGATTTGGTGAATTTTCCAATTTTTGGTTTGAAGTCCAATTTTATGAAAATCCTCCTATGGATGTTTGGACATGATATTTGGGGTGTATCGAAGAGCCTATAAGGCTGGGTTGTCGCTTGGCATAAATCCCTAGTCGTCGTTGCTCGTCTGATCGCTTCCGAATCATTTTGGCCATCTTGGCCTAGGCTAACTGTTGCCCAGACCAGGTAACCAGACGTCTGGTTATCAAGTCCAGACATCTGGTTATAGACCTGGAGGAAAAAAAATAAGCACGCAGAAAATAAAATGGCAGAACCCAATTCCAGACATCTGATTTATAGGTTCAGACGTCTGGATAGGGCTCAGACGTCTGTTTTGAAATTTCAAACGTCTGGGGGTTTTCCGGATTATTTCTAGAACCTAAATTCTTTGTTTGGAATACAATATCCATCTTCATGGGTATTGTCATTTAGTCTGGTGTAATTCATAACCATCCTAGACTGTCCTCTTCTACGTTCTGATTCCTTTTGGATAATAAAAGCGGTTGTTTTGTGTCTAGAATATGTTTTCCTTATTATACCTAGATTAGTTAGAAGTCCGATATGCATTTTGAATTCTTCCATAATCCATGTGTCATATTTTGGTGAACTAGTCTTAATTGTTATATGTGGATTTATAATGTCTAGCTTACAGTAAATTGTAAATTGAGTCTTTTTCCCAATATTTAATAGGGTTTTCTCCAATAATTTCTATTTTTTCTAATTTACTAATTATTTGATTAATATCATCATTATTTAAAAGTAGTTTGCTTAATTTATTTGGATATATCAAATCCAAGTCAAGTTCTAATCCTAAGTCTTCACTTTGATTATTTTTAATATTAAAATTGTCATAATTATTTTCTTTGTCTATTAATTTGTTTTCTTTACATTGTCCTGGTTTTTCACAAGAACATTTTTCTGTAATTTTGTCGGTTGTGTCTTTTGTCTTAATTCCACCACACTTTTCTTGTGTAAACTCTGATAATATTGGTGTTAGTGTTGATTTTTGGAGATATTTGTAAATAGTCTTTGTTGAATGAAAAACATCCATTGTCACTAAGTAAAAGGTCTAATCTGAGTATTAGGTTTATACTTCCCAAATTCAATTTTGCAATCCACATTTGTTTTAAGGAATAATGTTGTGACCATTCATTGCATGTTGTATGGAATCTTAGTTGAAAATTTGTAATAATATTTGTGATTATTGTAGTAGTTCCATCAAATTGAGTACTTTGTTTTGGTTTATTAGCTTTTGTTATTAAGTATTGAGGTATTAATTCTGAATTTATTGTAGAACTGGTTGCTCCAGTGTCTATGAATGCTAATAATTCTATTTCTAGTCCTTTTATATTAATCATGGTTAATATCCTTAGTTCTCGTAAACAATCTGGATTACAAATCAGAGGTATTTGTAATGGTTTATCAATATTATTAAGATTATTATTTTGGGTTTCTTCTATTATATTTTTCCTTTATTATTTTGTTCTATTTCAGACAATTTTGTTTTTATTTCATTTATTTCAAGTTCTAAATTGTTGATTCTTTCTTCTAGGATTCTTATTCTATCTTCATTAATTTTGTTTTTATCCGTCTATTGTAATTTCCTTTCATTAGGTATTTCTAGATCAAAATACTTTTCTGCGCATTTATAACATATTTCTGTAATACATTTTTTACATTTAAATCTTTATCAAAGGCCGGGTACCAAGGGCAAAAATAGCATTTTGTTGTGTCGGTTCCCATTTTATATTTAAATTCATGTGTACATCCTTCTTTATCCATTAAGTTTAAGAATTGTTCAATTGGAATATTTTTATAATCTAATGAACTTTGTTGATTATTTGTTAATTCTTCTATTAATGAATAGTCTGAACTAGAAGATTTTTCTTGTTCTTCTAATCCTTCTAGGGATACTATTGAATAAATCGTAGAGGTTTCAGAAACATCTGAAGCTATTTCTATTAAGCCTTCCTTTACAGAGTCTATTAAATTTGATTCTCTTGTGAATAAATTATGTTTTTTAGGGCATGCCGATGATAAGTGTCCCTTTTCATTACATGCAAAACATGCAATTGTATTTGTATAAGTTTTCTTGGATTATATTTCCAAACATGTTTATTTTTATTTAAGTAAGGTTTCTTGGCATTAGATCTTCTTAAGTAATATTTCTTACTGTATTGTTTTTTAGGCTTTGGTTTCCTAGTAAAGGGTTCTTTTGAGCCATACTATTGAGGAGTATATATTTGTGAACAAAATCCATAATTTTTCTGTTTTAATTCTCTCTGTATTTGTATGTATGTACATTTATTTTTAATTCAGAAATTATATGAGTTATTCTTATTCCTATATTATCGAAAGTTTTAGGAATATTAGGCTACATATCATTCCATGATTTGTGTATTTCTTTTCCCAAGTCTCCTGGTAGTTTGAAAAATAGCCTATCACCTATTTCTTTAGAATAGTAATTTCCAGATATTGTTGCATAATATAAAAATTCATTTAGAAATTTTATAATGTGTTTCCAGTCTAATAATTGTATCTCTTCTAGGTCACACATCGCTTCTTGTTTTCTAAGTGTTAATCCCGTATTTACCTCTCTACCTGTTATTATTCTGTGAATTAAATAAGCAAAGTTATATATATTACCACCTTGTGCTACCAAAGAGGCTACTTCTTTTGGGAAATTAGCTTTGTAAGCTTCCCACATTCTTTTAGCAACATCACCTAAATAATTTTCATCTATTCTGACCATCTCTTCGCCAGAATTTATATTTGGATGCTTTGCGGAATAGTCTCTTGCTATTGCAACATTCCATTGTTCTAGATAAGTGTCTAGTAATTGGGGATGACACTCTGTCACATTGAGAATTACCGAATTTGTTCCAAAAAATGTTATTTCCGTTGGTAATCTTTTACCTATAGTTCGTAAATTTTTGTTTTCATTTGTATAAGGATTAACATGAATCCTTAAAGGATGTCCTAGTGGATAATCCATAGTTTCTAGAGGAATTTTAGTGTAGGGTATAGTTGAACTTTCTCTTTGTCCTTCCATTAGATCTATTTGTTCAGTGTATTCAATAATTAAATCTTCAATTAGTGGATCATTATTTTGTTGTTTAATTATTTCATTGGAATCTTCTAAAAAGGTTTCTAGTGCATGTATTGTTTTTATTCTTACATTATTTTCATCATCAATATAGATGAATGTATTATTGTCTATTTGGTTATTTAGTCTAAGTTGTTGTTCCAATTCATATAGCTTGAATGGTTCAAGAACCATTCCTAGTTCCTTTGAGTAAATTATTTTATCCATTATAAGTTTCTTTGGAGTTCAGAATTAGATTCATCATTAGTGTCTATGTCTTTTTGGTTAAAGGGTCCATAATATTTAAATCTTAAGGATAATGTCCCATTAGGATTTGTATAAGTTACAACATCATTTGGTTTTAGTGTGTCTCTGTTTTCATTAGGATTCTGAATGTTCCATTCATGTCCCGCCAATATAGATGATTCTATTTCTAATTGTCTTAAAAATTTAATACCGGTGGATGTTAGTGTTTTTATCACTTCATCAAGTATTATTTTTATCTTAGGAGTAAATTTTGTCATACATTTCCCCAAAAATGTTATGTCTAGTAATATATTATTACCGTTAAAATTTTCAAATCCTTTGGTTTGGACAACTACTTTTATGTGTTTATAAAAATCCTGTAATGTCATTATAAAGTTTGGTGATATATAAACATTACCAATGTTATTGTTCATATCAACTTCTATTGTTCCAAATTTTGCTTTGTCTAAATCTTAATGTCTATCATCTATTAGAACTATTAGTTATTTGGCTCCTATCTTTTGTCTGACTAATTCTCTTATTCATATATCAATAAGTCCTAGGTGGATCAATTTATAATTTTGTATTCTTAATTATTTAATGTCTTCATTGGACATTAAATTAATAATCTGTTGGTTTGCATCACAAGGAGAGAATTTCTTCCCTATGGTGCCTATATAATCCTTTGTTTATTGTAAATATGCATGTTCAGTGTAGTTCTCTTGGATTTAGGGTATTTAGTTGGTTATTTGAAAATACTTCTAGGTCATTTTCTATATTTATTATTTCTTCTAATTGAGATTGTGAATTCACAGATCTCCTTAGAATGTTGTCTATCCATGTGTTAGAAGCTAAATTATTGCTTTCTGTAGGTCTATCCATTATAGTACGAGATGTTCCTATAAAAGATCTTCTATGCATTAAATACTGTCTAATTTTTTGAATGTTAAAAAAATTATTTTTGTCTTTTTATTTTTACTCGAGTTTAGTTTAGAAGGTCCTAAATTTATTTTTGATATTTTTCCGTAAGTTGGTCGATATCATAATTCTTTTCTTGAGTTGTTTTGTCTAAATTATTTATTTGTTTATTTATACTTGTTATTTGTTTATCTAGTAGGTCTAACGTGTCATGTATTTGTGTTATCATTGCTATAATAGTATTAATCATTAATATCTTTGTATTGTCTGCTTTTCCTATAAAAGTGTCTTTATTATATCCTGCTGATAATGTTTCGTTTTGTTTAAGTATCATGTTGGCATAAGTCGTAGCTTCTGAATAGTATTTATTATTATACCCCATACTAGTTTAGTTGTATGTACTTAAATTCTTGTAACATTTGTTCAAGTTTTTGTATATTAGTTTCAAAATATTTCCTATTAGGATCTGATTGATTTTTTATTTGCAAAATCAAATCTTTTGATTATATCTCAATCTCTTTGGGTTTATTATCTTCTATTATTTGTTTCAACGAGATTATATCTTGTTTATTAGGAAAACTTTTAAGACTTAGTGATTTAAATTTTTTTGTTAGTTTCTTTATTGTAATGTCAAAATCATCTATTTTTTGTAAACCAACTTTTAAGTAATCTTGATTATCTTGTATTTGTTAAAGTTTCTTATTTCTTGAAACCATGCTCTCAGAAATAAAGTCAACTAGTTTATAAAAATTTTCATTATACCAATATAATGAATCTCCTAATTCAATAATCAAATCTGTTATTGAGTTTAATTGCTGTGATTCTGAGTGTAACATATGTTTATAAGTGTCATTTTTAATATAACATACATGTTTTTGTCTGTCTAAGGATATGATTTTCTTTACAGAACTATTTATTTCTAGGTTTAGATATTCAAATTTTTTGTAATTTGTTATTTCAAACGGTTTAGTTCTATTCATATTTGTTGTTCTTTAGCTCTGATACCAAAAGGAGGGGGAGAGGGGAAATTAAAAATTTAACTACCTTAGTGGCAACTTGTAGGAATTTTCTCCCAAGTGTGCACTAAGTGGATGTCTAAATTAGGAATTAGGAACCTAATTTCCTTTACTATATATTCAGAGCCTTCTAATTTTATATTTAACTCTTGTAGTCTCTCTGTCCCGATAATAGATTTTCTCCTAAGGTTACACTAAGTGGATGTCTAAATTAGGCCTTAGTCGTGAGGACATTAGCTGTTTAGAGGAAGTAGTTCCCAGAGTGACAAGGTGAGAATTAACGGCATAAAAGATTTTTTTTCATGTTTACTAAAACCAGACATAGGTTTATGCTTGACAGGTTGAAGGAGAAAATGAATAGTGTTATAAATAGTGCCTGCTTTACTAAGTATTCTTAGATTCATGTCTGCTGTTCCAAAATATTATCAAATTTGTCAAAATTACAAACCTTTTGATGGAATGTTTACAAAATTACTTAGCAAAAGAATTTCTTGCAAAATTACTTTTTATTCTAAAAAATACAGACTTAAGTCAGCAAGACCAATATATTATTACAAACATATTTAAAAACAAATATTTAAATTACTTATAGACATAACTGATTCTACACTAAATTTATATAACATAATAAATGAAATAGATATATTTCATTATCTCAGTTTAACAAAAAATAAAAACATAATCCTAAGCCAAGGATTTCTAAAACAATTCATAAAGAATGGATGAATATAATAATACAACAAGAACAAAGAAACAGATCAACAGAATATGATTGTGATATGGATCTTTATCATGACCGGTAAACTAGAATATAAATTATAGCTAATATCTCGTAGTCTAGTGAAGTCATATATCCTTTTTATTGAAATGTTCCAGAAGTATATCTACAAATTCTTTCAGTAGATTTAAGGTCAGTTTTTTATTTTTTATTTAGTAATATTCCTCCTCATCCTAAGGAAGAACCATCAGTCTCTATGATTAAGTAATCAGTAGATAAAGGTAATGCTAATGGCTTTAGATTTTTAGAAAACTCTTTTATTTTTTGAATTTGTTTTATATCTTCTTTATTAAATTCCTTTTTTCCTTACGGACTAGCTTTGTTATACAAGGGTCCTGTATATTTGGATAAGCTTTGTATAAATGGTCTCGCATAATTTATTAATCCTAGGAATGATTGTAGTTGTTTTAAATTTTCTAGTTTGTCTGGAAATTCTAATATTTTTCTTGCTATATGTTGTTGTAAATAAATCTGTCCTTTTCCTATAATTACTCCTAGGAATTCTATGGTATTTTTAAATAATTCCATTTTCTTTTTTGAAATTATTAAACCATGTGCTTCAAATAATTTTAAGACTGTATATAAATGTGATATATGTTCGTTTTTTGTTTTCGAGAATACTAAAATATCATCTATATATACACATGTAAATTTGTCACAATGTTTAAATATATTGTCCATTTTTCTTTGGAAAACTTGTGGTGCATTTTTTAGTCCAAATGGCATAACAAGCCATTTATAATGTCCTTCTGAACAGGTGAAAGCTGTCCCGGGTATAGAGTCGGGATGCATTTTTACTTGCTAGAATCTTTACTTCATATCAAACTTGGAAAACCAATTTTTCCCTTGTATTTTATTTATTAAAAATTCTTTGTTTGGAATACAATATCCATCTTCATGGGTATTGTCATTTAATCTGGTGTAATTCATAACCATCCTAGACTGTCCTCTTTTACGTTCTGATTCCTTTTGGACAATAAAAGCGGCTGTTTTGTGTCTAGAATATTTTTTCCTTATTATACCCAAATTAGTTAGAAGTCCGATATGCATTTTGAATTCTTCCATAATCCATGTGTCATATTTTGGTGAACTAGTCTTAATTGTTATATCTGGATTTATAATGTCTAGTTTACACTAAATTGGGTCTTTTTCCCAATATTTAATAGGGTTTTCTCCAATAATTTCTATTTTTTCTAGTTTACTAATTATTTGATTAATATCATCATTATTTAAAAGTAGTTTGCTTAATTTATTTGGATATATCAAATCCAAGTCAAGTTCTAATCCTAAGTCTTCTCTTTGATTATTTTTAATATTAAAATTGTCATAATTATTTTCTTTGTCTAATAATTTGTTTTCTTTATATTGTCCTGGTTTTTCACAAGAACATTTTTCTGTAATTTTGTCGGTTGTGTTATTGTCTTAATTCCACCACGCTTTTCTTGTGTAAACTCTGATAATATTGGTGTTAGTGTTGGATTTTTTTAGATATTTGTAAATAGTCTTTGTTGAATGAAAAACATCCATTGTCACTAAGTAAAAAGTCTAATCCGAGTATTAGATTTATACTTCCCAAATTCAATTTTGTAACCCACATTTGTTTTAAGGAATAATGTTGTGACCATTCATTGCATGTTGTATGGAATCTTAGTTGAACATTTGTAATAATATTTGTGATTATTATAGTAGTTCCGTCAAATTGAGTACTTTGTTTTGGTTTATTAGCTTTTGTTATTAAGTATTGTGGTATTAATTCTGAATTTATTGTAGAACTGGTTGCTCCAATGTCTATGAATGCTAATAATTGTATTTTTAGTCCTTTTATATTAATCGTGGTTAATATCCTTAGTTCTCGTAAACAATCTGGATTACAAATCAGAGGTATTAGTAATGGTTTATCAATATTATTAAGATTATTATTTTGGGTTTCTTCTATTATATTTTTTCCTTTATTATTTTGTTCTATTTCAGAAAATTTTGTTTTTATTTCATTTATTTCAAGTTCTAAATTATTGATTCTTTCTTCTAGGATTCTTATTCTATCTTCATTAATTTTGTTTTTATCCATCTATTGTAATTTCCTTTCATTAGATATTTTTAGATCAAAATACTTTTCTACGCATTTATAACATATTTCTGTAATACGTTTTTTACATTTAAATCTTTTGTCAAAGGCCGGGTACCAAGGGCAAAAATAGCATTTTGTTGTGTCCGTTTCCATTTTATATTTAAATTCATGTGTACATCCTTCTTTATCCATTAAGTTTAAGAATTGTTCAATTGGAATATTCTTATAATCTAATGAACTAAGTTGATTATTTGTCAATTCTTCTATTAAAGAATGGTCTGAACTAGAAGATTTTTCTTGTTCTTCTAATCCTTCTAGGGATACTATTGAATAAATCGTAGAGGTTTCAGAAACATCTGAAGCTATTTCTATTAAGTCTTTCTTTATAGAGTCTATTAAATTTGATTCTCTTATGAATAAATTATGTTTTTAGGGCATGCTGATGATAAGTGTCCCTTTTCATTACATGCAAAACATGCAATTGTATTTGTATAAGTTTTTCTTAGCTTATATTTCCTAACATGTTTATTTTTATTTAAGTAAGGTTCCTTGGCATTAGTTCTTCTTATGTAATATTCTTAGTGTATTGTTTTTTAGGCTTAGGTTACCTAGTAAAGGGTTCTTTTGAGCCATACTGTTGAGGAGTATATATTTGTGAACAAAATCCATAATTCTTCTGTTTTAATTCTCTATGTATTTGTATGTATGCACATTTCTTTTTTAATTCAGAAACTATATGAGTTATTCTTATTCTAATATTGTCGTATGTTTTAGGAATATTAGGGTAAATATCATTCCATGATTTGTGTATTTCTTTTCCCAAGTCTCCTGGTAGTTTGGAAAATAGCCTATCACCTATTTCATTAGAATAGTAATATCCTGATGTTGTTGCATAATATAAAAATTCATTTAGAAATTTTATAATGTGTTTCCTATCTAATAATTGTATCTCTTCTAGGTCACGTATCGCTTCCTGTTGTCTAAGTGTTAATCCCGTATTTACCTCTCTACCTATTATTATTCTATGAATTAGATAAGAAAAGTTATATATATTACCACCTTGTGCTACTAAAGAGGCTACTTCTTCTGGGAAATTAGCTTTGTAAGCTTCCCACATTCCTTTAGCAACATCACCTAAATAATTTTCATCTATTCTGACCATCTCTTCGCCAGAATTTATATTTGGATGCTTTGCGGAATAGTCTCTTGCTATTGCAACATTCCATTGTTCTAGATAAGTGTCTAGTAATTGGGGATGACACTCTGTCACATTGAGAATTACCGAATTTGTTCCAAAAAATGTTATTTCCGTTGGTAATCTTTTACCTATAGTTCGTAAATTTTTGTTTTCATTTGGATAAGGATTAGCATGAATCCTAGGAGGATGTCCTGGTGGATAATCCATAGTTTCTAGAGGATTGTTAGGGTAGGTTATAGTTGAACTTTCTCCTTGTCCTTTCATTAGATCTATTTGTTTAGTGTATTCACTAATTTAATCTTCAATTAGTGGATCATTATTTTGTTGTTTATTTATTTCATTGGAATCTTCTAAAAAGGTTTCTAATGCATGTATTGTTTTTATTCTTACATTATTTTCATCATCAATATAGACGAATGTATTATTGTCTATTTGGTTATTTAGTCTAAGTTGTTGTTCTAATTCATATAGCTCGAATGGTTCAAGAACCATTCCTAGTTCCTATGGGTAAATTATTTTATCCATTATAAGTTTCTTTGGAGTTCAGAATTAGATTCATCATCAGTGTATATGTCTTTTTGGTTGGAGGGTCAATAATCTTTAAATCTTAAGGGTAATGTCCCATTAGGATTTGTATAAGTTACAACATCATTTGGTTTTTGTGTGTCTCTGTTTTCATTAGGATTTTGAATGTTCCATTCATGTCCCGCCAATATAGATGATTCTATTTCCATTGGTCTTAAAAATTTAATACTGGTGGATGTTAGTGTTTTTATCACTTCATCAAGTTTTATTTATCTTAGGAGTAAATTTTGTCATACATTTTCCCAAAAATGTTATGTCTAGTAATATGTTTTTACCGTTAAAATTTTCAAATCCTTTGGTTTGGACAACTACTTTTATGTGTTTATTAAAATCCTATAATGTCATTGTAAAGTTTGGTGATATATAAATAATACCAATGTTATTGTTCATATCAACTTCTATTGTTCTAAATATAGCTTTGTCTAAATCTTGATGTCTATCATCTATTAAAACTATTAGTAATTTGGCTCTTATCTTTTGTTTGACTAATCCTCTTATTCCTATAACAATAAGTCTTAGGTGGATCAATTTATAATTTTGTATTCTTAATTGTTTAATGGCTTCATTAGACATTAAATTAATAATATGTTGGTTTCCATCACTTAAGGAGAGAATTTCTTCCCTGTGGTGCCTATATAATCATGTGTTTATTGTAAATATGCATGTTCTATATAGTTCTTTTGTATTTAGGGTATTTAGTTGGTTGTTTGAAAATACTTCTAGGTCATTTTCTATATTTATTATTTCTTCTAATTGAGATTCTGAATTCACAGATATCCTTAGAATGTTGTCTATCCATGTGCTAGAAGCTAAATTATTGCTTTCTACAGGTCTATCCATTATAGTACGAGATGTTCCTATAAAAGATCTTCTATGCATTAAATACTATCTAATTTTTTGAATAAAAAACTTATTTTTGTCTTTTTATTTTTACTCGAGTTTGGTTCAGAAGGTCCTAAATTTATTTTTGATATTCTTTCTGTAAGTTGGTCGATATCATAATTCTTTTCTTGAGTTAATTTGTCTAAATTATTTATTTGTTTATTTATACTTGTTATTTGTTTATCTAGTAGGTCTAACCTATCATGTATTTGTGTTATCATTGCTATAATAGTATTAATCATTAATATCTTTGTATTGTCTGCTTTTCCTGTAAAAGTGTCATTATTATATCCTGCTGATAATGTATCATTTTGTTTAAGTATCATGTTGGCATAAGCCATAGCTTCTGAATAGTATTTATCATCATACCCCATACTAGTTTAGTTGTATATACTTAATTTCTTGTAACATTTGTTCAAGTTTTTGTATATTAGTTTCAAAATATTTCCTATTAGTTTCTGATTGATTTTTTATTTGCAAAATCAAATCTTTTGATTATATCTCAATCTCTTTGGGTTTATTATCTTCAATTATTTTTTTCAACGAGATTATATCTTGTTTATTAGGAAAACTTTTAAGACTTAGTGCTTTAAATTTTTTTGTTAGTTTCTTTATTGTAATGTCAAAATCATCTATTTTTTGTAAACCAACTTTTAAGTAATCTTGGTTATCTTGTATTTGTTGAAGTTTCTTATTTCTTGAAACCATGCTCTTAGAAATAAAGTCAACTAGTTTATAAAAAATTTCATTATACCAATATAATGAATATCCTAATTCAATAATCAAATCTGTTATTGAGTTTAAGTGTTGTGATTTTGAGTGTAACATATGTTTATAAGTGTCATTTTTAATATAACAGACATGTTTTTGTCTGTCTAAGGATATGATTTTCTTTACAAAACTATTTATTTCCAGGTTTAGATATTCAAATTTTTTGTAATTTGTTATTTCAAACGGTTTAGTTTTATTCATATTTGTTGTTCTTTAGCTCTGATACCAAAAAGAGGGGGAAGAGGGGAAATTAAAATTTTAAATACCTTAGTGGCAACTTGTAGGAATTTTCTCCCAAGGGTGGACTAAGTGGATGTCTAAATTAGGAATTAGGAACCTAATTTCCTTTACTATATATTCAGAGTCTTCTAATTTTATATTTAGACCCCTGTAGTCTCTCTGTCCCGATAATAGATTTTTTCCAGTCATGATAAAGATCCATATCAAAATCATATTATATATATATATATATATCGGTTGATGTCCATGATTGAATATTGGGCGTGCATTAGGATTACACCGGAACAAATCGAATAAAAGGCTCATCGCCTATAGCAGGTGGTCGAGACCACCACTGGATTGGTCAATTGGTCCTACGGAACAGGTGGACCAGTGGCGAACCTAGAAAAGCAATGTTCCAGGTTGTTCCGATATGCATCTCTTCGAGTATGCATGCATGAGTGAATGTATATACATGTGTTTTCTATGGGGATATGGAGTGCAGTACTGTGTGTTAGCAATTACATGTTTGAACATATATTAGCTTACGTAATTCACTTTAATTATTAGCTGTGTTTACATTTTGAGAATTATGACCATGTTTGCTATAACTTTCCCTGCTTTCATTTTAGCTTAGTTTATTTTCGATATGTTACGTGAGTATGAGTTGCCTTAAGTGGGTAAATTTCACTTAACTGATGATTAAAAATATAAGTTTATACTTTAACTTACGAACTTGGATTGCACCTCTAGTATATTTACAAGCTTACATTTCCAAACCTGACCTTGTTTAGTTCAGTTCTTTTCAAGTTAAATAAGTTTTTGATCTTAGTTGTTTAGCAATGTCTGCTGTACAAGTTGTACCATTGTATATTTTAATCCACTAACTTTTTAGTTGCATTGAATATTACTTTGTTAAATTGATCTTATATATTTTACAACCCTATATCCTTTCATGCTATGCATGTTTTGTGTTTTCCTGAGTTGAGATGCTTGAAAAAAAATGCAATCCCGCTCATGCATTAGTGTGTCAAATGCAATGTGTATGGGTGTAGGTTTTATATATAAATATATAATTAGATAACTAAAGAAAAATGTATTTAAACTTAATATTTGTATATGTGAACTGGATCTAATTTCTTAAGCAAGAACAATTGAGTGATTTTAACGTATAGTGACTCCTAAATTATAATTAAATTTTATAAAAGGTAAGGAAATTGGTTATTTATTATATAGTAAGTCATATAATTAAATTAATTAATTATCTAATTAATTTTAAGATACGTATAGCTATTGTTTCTTATTTATTTCTAGTACTAATTTGTTATGTAAAATTATACATATTGAATGTTGCAATATTAAGTACTTACTCATTTATTTAGACCTATTTGAATAATCTATTTTTTATTTTAGTTTTCGATTTATGTTCTCTTATCTCATTTATATTGATTTCGATGATATGAGTGATTCACAATAGACGTTGATTTAGTGATTTTAAAGATGATATGGTGATGACAACCTTCTATTTAATTTGTGAGAGATTTTATTTCTATGTAACGAGAAATTTGAATAAACGGTTTAGTTATATCGTCTGGTATGGGACTTTCGATAACACTTTTTCGGTTATTCATTGAACTTGTCATATAAAGATATCTAGTGTGGACTGAGTGTAGTTTATGAGCTTTGAATAATTATTTGAATAACATGCGGTGGTATGTGGCATTGTTATGTTATTTGTTTGATTATTCATTGTAAGTAAATGTCTCTCAAACGGGTATTATGCTCATGTGCATATGTGTAATACTCAATAAGGATTATCTTATTGCTAAATGTTGGCTTATGGAAGCCGCATGTCGGCCTACTATTAGAGCTATGAGTAGCTACAGGGTATGAGTACTATATGACCATCCACATTATTTCCAGCTTCCTTTATGTTTTGGGAGTGAACCAGATTGGTCAGTATCCACCCTAGCGGTCTGTTCGCGGGGTTGCGCCCCAAATCCGTGACACCGTTGTTATATGTCCCTTTGATGCGCATTACAGTATTGGTAGTTGTATATGGGTAGTTGCCCATAGCCCCTTGTGTCGCTTAGGACAACAGTCTATTACCATTAGGAGAAAAGCATAGTCATGGCTGGGGCTACGCATAGACGAGTCATTGGTAGATGGGGTCACGAAGTCCGTCGAGGTAACTGAAAACTGTAGGAATAGATAGCACTCTGCGGTAAGCGAGTAGACCTAGGTTCCTAGAGCGGGCTTGTGGTAGCGGCTGTCAGTCTCCCTATCTGGTTCAAGGTATGTGTATAAAGTAGATTGACATATACCTTGAAGACTATAGGAATAGACAGTTACTTTGCGGGTGGTGAGTAGACCCATCTTCCTAGAGAAAGCTTGCGATAGGCGGCTATTAGTCTCTCGTTAGATTCAAGGTATATGTGTGTGTGGTGGATTGGCAAATATGTCTCTTTCCTATAATGAGTTGACTAGACTAGAGATTGGTTGAGTCTAAATGTAGTCAATCCCCGTATATCCATACTCTTTGATGATTTGGTATTTTTGAGATAGCCTTGCTTTATTATGGTGTTTTAGTGTGTGGATTATTTATATTTATGGTTTGTATGATGTGGGATGTAGTTTGGATGATTTGATAGGCTATCTCACATTATATTGATTTAGATAGTGATTTCTGGATATGGATGATTCACCCACTTGATGTTGTTTCATGATTTCTCATTTGATGGGTTTTTATACGGGTGATGATATTTCTATACTGGGTTTTATGGTGTATTTACATTATATGATATTGGAATGTTTGAGATAATATTATTATATTTATACCCAGCATATACAGAGTTTCGTATGTTTATTGATCTTGGATTTAGATATAGTTTGAACCGTTTATTATTGATATAATACTCGGGTAAGTATGAGACATTACAAGTTCAGAACGACGAGACCAGCTTGTATTTTATGGGCATAGAGGAGACTAGATATTCTATATTTAGATAATCATCATGTATTATAGAATCACTTGTGTGTATATTATTGACATTTGTATTGGACATATATTGCATATGTATATTATATATATATATATATATTATCACTGCGATTAACTTTGTGATCTCTGTTATTTACTGTATATTGTGTATTGTTCTGTCCAGAAGGCACACATGTTTATTACTCTGTGTCAGTACTGTGTATGTTTGTTGGTGAGCTATATAAGATACTTAAATACGTACCAGTGTTAGCCCAACGGAATATTCATGTATGTACCCCATATCACCTCATTCTCCGTATTATCCGACAGTATTACTCTGTAATACTCTTGGATAGTATATGTATAGAGGTGGGGGCATCACAATTTCTTTGAAAAATAAAAACCTTTCTTGTTACAGTGCAACGTGGTAGCAAAAAGTGCGTTACTCCACCAAAACATAATACATAGTTAGTAAAAATTATTTCAAAGTTTGATTCACGCCATAAGTGGATGTCTTTCATTATTATAATATATTATTAAATATTTCCACACCCCTAACCTTTTCTACGGAATCATAGAATCGATTGGGTGACCTCGACGTCGGAAGATCATTCTCTTCAAGAGCAATCTGTTCTCCCAAACCCCCACAGTGATGCGCTTTAGAAAAACTCCTACACACCCCTATAAGAGAAAGCTATATAACATGGATTTCAAAATTAGCTGATAATGCATGCAAGAGATCGCCATGGTCAATTAGTACCATGCACTACTTGGGGAGAAGTACCAAGTACTACTGGGTAGAGTCCTAATCAACAAGAAACTCCTAGAAAAAGACTAGGTACTTAGCGATGTTGACTCCTACTAAAACTCCTAGCAAAGGACTAGGTGCTTAGTGGGTAGATTCCTTAGAAAAGCCTTAGGTAGCGGTCCCAAGCTTCTAGAAGCATTGGGTAGTCCCTCAATCTAGGCCAGATGGCTAGTAGTTAACAAAAATTCAAGAAATGGCTTGGTAAGACCCAAGACCTTATTTAGGTATGGCAAAGATGCCAACTAATGAATGCCATAAACCTATCTAAATTGGTAACAGAAATATCTAAAACCATCGTAATACCGATAAGACACTTTTAACAAACGCCATAAACCTACCTAAATAGGTAGTGACAATATCCAAAACCATTGTAATATTTCTAAGACACCAACTAACAATTGCTATAAATCTACCAAAATAGGCAATGACAATATCTGAAACCACCATAATATGGTTAAGACACCAACTAACAAATGCCATAAACCTACCTAAATAGGTAATGACAATATCTGAAATCTTATCAAATTATACTATCGTAATTAAGCTTCGATGCGTTCGAACTGAACTAAAATACAATATCAAGCGAATAAGAATCCTTATTATTATATGATATATATGTACATATATCAAATATTCTAATCCCTAAGTGGTACAACTATATCAATACATCCCCATATGCATCATATACAGGCAGAAGAAAGAAGCCGAAAACAAACGATATAAAATTACAAACTAGATTCATTACAAAGTACCTACATGCTTTATACAAAAGTACGCAAAACCTACTCTTCTACTATGGCTTTCCCTCGACCTCATACTTTTTCTTGTACATCAAAGGGGAGAACATCTCAGAACTTAGACCTCTCCAAGGTCTTGAATAATAGTCTTCCAGCTTACCCTTCGAGGACCTGGCATGAAATAGTAAGGGGTCGGAGCAAAAGCAATGCGTAGACTAGTGTCAAGCATTATTCTCATAATACGGTCCAACTCCCCTTCATCTAAAATGAAAGAAAGGTCAAAGAAACCCAGTATGTCACTAATGACTCAAGCATATATTCATAATACCTTCAAGCCTAAGATAACGATCGAGTATTCAGTTCATTCGATCTAAGGCTTCAGCAATGGCTTCATTTGAAATCCCCTCGTAATGCTCTTTGATATGTTTATTAGCATACTCATACCATTTGGCTCGATAATCTCTAAAAGACACAACCCTTTCATCCTCTAGTTCAATTATAATTTGTATTGGTTTTGTGATTGAGGCCAAAGATAAATTCTATTCAGCTTGCCTTGACTCTCGAACGAGATTGTGACCTTGCAAAATGACCGTGGTAGTACGAGAATGAGGAAGTTGAAAGAACCCCTACCTTTGGCTCTTCACCTTCCTTGAGAAGGAAGGGTAGCGACAATAATTGCATAAGACCTCTTCTCAGTTTCAATCTCCTTGAGCTTAATCATAGAAAGCTCTTCGTCGGGTTTATATAAGTGTTGCCTAAGATCAGACACCGAATCAAATAAATCTGAAACCAACCCCCCGAAGCCTGATTTGCAATTGGAGCTACTTCCATAACAAACTCAAGGTGTCTTTCGAAGTCTTTTACCTTTAATTTAAGTGCCTCATTTTCTTTGGCAATCTTTGAAGTGGCATCGTCTAAAGCCAAATTAGATTGAAAGAAGTCCACCCGACCATTTAATATAACAAGTTCCACGTTAAGTACTTGCACTTCGGCAACTTTATCATCATAAGCCTTTTGGATAGAATCACAAGCTTGAGCGTTGCTTAAGCGGTTGGGATATAACGGCTTCTGAAAATTAATTAAAAAACAAAAACAAAATGAGAAGTAAAGAAATCCAAATTATATTCCATTACAAAAGGTTACAAACAATAAAAAATAAATACAAGATTTCCTACTTTCTAAAGACTAAACTTTCCTTTTGTACTTAAAATAATCTTAAGACCCCTAGACCTAGCTTTGAAAAGAGTTTCCAAGGGTCTAGACATGTTGTAGGAAGAAATGTTCTTTCCTGATCCAGCTTTGGGAACGGAAAGTTCCAAGGGGGAAGAACTCTCAAGCTTCAGCCTAGGAGCAGCCATCGGTACATGTTGAGGAATGTACTTCAAAATAGAATCACTTAATTCTAATTTCCCTTGGTGATGGCCAAAGGAGAGGGAGTCTTCCTTTTAAACCCAGGGACAACCTTTGGGGTTATATTTAGTTTTGGACCATAAAAATTTATGGAGAAACCCAAGCTTATTTTGTCTTGAAATTTTATCTCTTAAATATCACTTTGTCAATTTGAAAAATTCCTAAAGAACTTCATCTCGGTCTTGGGTGGAAAATCTTAGTCGGTCGGTTAAATTTAAAATACGACCAGTTAACCTAAAACCCTTATGTCTAAAGGACATGATGAGTTTTGCACAATATTATCATGAGAATCTTTTGCATCCTTAAAACGATTTGAAAATATTCCCTAATCTACTTAAATGTAGAAGATTTTCATGGATGTTGCTGGTTTCCAACAATAAATAATTCTTAGTATTACGATTCCACAAAAATATATAATGTGAAATAGAAGTTGATCTAATCTTCGCCGACTTGATATAAGTAAAAATAAAGCATCTTAGATAACATAGTAAAAAAACATATATTACTAATAAAAATAAAAATACCCAAACCATCAACAGAACCAAAAAACAAAAGTGTCACAGTACAAAAAAGAATAAGTTAAGTCCATGAAGTGGACCCTAGATCCACCTTGGAAAGAATAGTAGTGCTAGCATGAGCAACTTTGTCTTTTTTAGCCTCGGCTTCCTCATACTAAAGACTGAAGGTTATTGCAATTGTTGAAGCATTGTTTCCTAGGAAATCAAAGGAAAAGGGGAAGCCCTTATCATGGCTTTCAACATAAGCATCATAAAGCACTTCAGAGGCCTTTTCATCGACCACTTCCTTGGTTTTTTCCTAGGTTAAAATACCTTTGGCTCCCTTCCGAGCCATAGCCAAATCATCATCTCTCTTGCCTAATGTATCTTTCAAAATAGCCCTAAGCTTAGCCACCTCATATATGAGCCGAACCTCCTTGGCCTCAGCATCCTTAGCTACCTTCTTAGCTTTCCCGGTCCTCTTTTCCAACTCCTCACACTATTGCCTAAGCCTAGTAGCCTCTTCCTTAACACTTGTGATATCTTCTAAAGTCTCCTTAAACTCCACAAACCTATGACTAAGAGTGACATATCAGCTACAACTCACAAAACCAAAATATGAGTGAATTCTCGGGAATAATGACAAAATCAGTAAAATAAAATATTCCATACCTTAACACTCTCCTGAAGACCATAAGCTAACTTCTCAGCTTTCTCAATTCTCTTTTCCAACTCCTCACATTGCTGCCAAAGCCTAGCAACCTGCACTTGTGACATATTCCAAAGTCTCCTTTGATTCCACAAACTTCTGACTGAGAATGGAAAAATCAACTACAACCTACAAAACCTAAATACGAGTGAATTTCCAAGCACAACGAACAAAATCAGTAAAGTAAAATGTTCCATACCTTAACAATCTCTAAAAACGATAAGCTAACTTCTTCGCTTTCTCGGTTCTCTTTTCCAACTCCTCACATTGTTGCCAAAGCTTAGCACCCTCTTGCTTAACACTTTTGACATCTTTTAGAGTCTCTTTAAACTCCACAAACCTATGACTAAGAGTAGACAAATCAACTACAACCTACAAAACCGCGGTACGGATGAATTCCCAAGCATAATGAACAAAATCATTAAAATAAAATATTCCATACCTTAACACCCTCTTGATGACCATACTCGAGGATTTTCTCAAAGTCTTGTAGGGTCTCAAGAACCTTTACTTTAGTGGCGGCAGTGGCGACACCAACACAAGAATCAAAAGCAAATTTAGCTATTTTGGTATCTCGATGACTTTTTAACGTAGGAGGGAGTTTCAAGGTAAGACGAGCAAGTTCTTTTAACTGGGTACAACATCTAGTGGGGGATTCTAGAAGTTCATCTTTAGTACCTTTCCTTGGTCGCTTCCTACTAGTATCCCTTGGACCTTCGGAAGTTATCTTCAGGTCAGAAGACTTTCCTGCCTCAGATTTCTTCTTACTGAGCATGAGAAGACCCAGCTTTGATTTGTTAAAGTAGCTATATCTACAGCATAGCGTAAAAGACAAATAAAATGCAATAACCTTAAAATCTAAAGAAAGTATAGAAACATGACCATCAATATACAAAACTCTAACGATAAGGGGTCAGGTCCAAGGTCTACCCTCGGTGTTAGATTCGAAAACTATAGCATTATTAAGGGTATAGGAACTATCCCCATCTCTAGAGCTTTCAATTATCACCACCTTTGGAGAATCCTTTGACATCCTCGGTTGGGAGTACCCCTTAAATACAAAAAATAGGGGAATTAAGTCATATGCCTTTTGATTAGCTTTCGTCAACAGTCGATGACGTTGGTTTTAATTTTCTAAAATACCCAAAACATTGTTATAGCATGTTATGAAATGATCGACGTTTGATGATCTCTCAGACCCTTGATAACAAATAAGTACCAATATTATGACTAAAATGTTGATTAATAAATACAACTATTTAAATATGAAATCAACTTACTAGCTTCCGGAAAATCCATCGCTGAGGTTGTTATCCTTAACATAAAACCATTTCTTTGTAACGATCTTGCTGATAGGGTTAATTAGGGGCTGCTTCTTTCTAATTTGCAAAAAAAATGTTAGTACAAGAGTGGGAGATTTAGCGTCTTTCAATTCAAGCAAAAACTGTATCTCTATCGATGACATATCAGTGTAATCCCTTCGAAAATACATTGCCCTTAAAGCTAAAAGGGTATACGGCACTAAAGGAAGTTGAAATAGGTTAAGGTTGTAGAACTCTAGACATTTAATAAAGAAAGGAGCAAGCGGTAGGGATATTCCATTTGACAAGTACTCCATGGCCCATTGGAAACATCTCTCCAAGGGGACATTCCAAACATTGTTTAGGTCGAGAGTAATTGCCTCTACATCCGATATGCTGAATTCATGAAGAATTTTAGGTCCTCTTGAGTATTTACTAGAGATCTCACCTTTCGATCTAAGAATACCAAGTACATTAACAATTTAGTTCAAATCAAATAAATGCAAAATTAGAACCTAAATCTCACGGTGGAAAAATAAAACTAAGGAAACTTAATTATAAGCCTTAAACAAAAAAGCAAAACCACCCTAATAATCATGGGTCCAAATTCATATCATAAATATAAAATCATAATCTAATTTTTATGACTTAGAAGTTGATATAACAATCAAGAAAAACTAATGGCTCGATTATGGATTCAAGTAATCTTCATTAATCAACATAATGTCTAAGAAAGAAAGTAATGACAAATTAATCCCTAAGCTACCATTATTAACCAATTCTCAATGTAATAAAAGTTAAGGCCCATAAAGACAAAGGGTTCTACAATGCTAAATAAGCCTCTTGATTCCTTTACAGTAAGAATGCCCCAAAAAGTAATAAGAAATGATCGTGAAAATAAATTAATGATTCTATATAAACATGAGATAATCTTTGAAATTAAAAATATGTAAAGAAAGAGTGAAGAAATTCACCCATTAGCTAAAAAGAGGGTAAAAATCTTGAGTTTTCTGCGAAATTTCAGTGGCAGCATCAAGGAATTCAAGCAAAGTAAATGAAAGAAGAAGAAAGAAGAAGTATATATTTTACACTGTATTATCCCATGCAATAAAATAAGGGCACCTCGTAAAATAAACAATAATTAATTTAAAATAATTATTAAATAATTATTAAATCTCAAAAATGGAATTTGAGTAAATTTTAGAATTTTCCTACAAAATAGGCACCATTGTGTTCGTGGCGATCTTTTGGTTAACTTTCACATATAAAACTTTGTGATTGAAGTTCAAATAAAGAAGTTATCGACGTTTGAAGGTTTCAGATCAAAAATAATTTTAAAGTAATTAAGGAAATAAATATTAATTAATTGCAACGTTAATATATTGAACCACCACTAATCGACAATCTCATTTGGTCGGTCGACTGCTATCGATAAATCACCTATGAGGAGCAGTCGACCGGTTTAGGTTGTGGCGGCCTGGGTTAAACCTCGGCATAACGGTCCGGATTTAATAAATATTAATCTAATGGATAGAATTGATTCGAGCACCTATAAATATAGGTTTAGTGTCTTGCTTTTCTTCTTATATTTTTTGAACAGAGCAGCAGGGCTCTACCATTTCCATTTCTCAACTATTTCTAGAAATTATAAAAAATATTGTATTATATATATATGAGAAGGGTAGAAAATAAAAGAGAAGAAGAGAAGGAGTGGATCAATCCTACAAAAATGGTAAAATCTATAATTATAAATCTAAATTCCACCTAACTCAAATCTCAGATCCATAGTTCTAATAAGTATGTATACATTTTTAAATATATTTTTTTCTTTGGAAAGGAAAAAGGAGTCAATTAATAGGAATGAATCTAGATTTGAAGATTTGGAAAGCAAAAAAGGTGAGTGGAAAATTATTTGATTTGTGTATAACACTATAACTTATATCATTGAATTTTATTTGATTATTATGCTTATGTATAATCCATTGGATTGTAGGCTTAAATTGAATGTGTCTAATTGGAATCTTGCCTACATATTTTATAAGTTATGCAATTGTGATGGAACGACATATGCACCCTAATCTGGAAATTTTGGGAAATCAGACCCTAAAATTTTTAAAGTATGATGCTGATATGATCGTGAGGTTTATTCCAGATTTATGTTAATTGGGTTGCGAATTGTTTAGCATTCATTTGGAATGCCCTGACTTGACTTGGAATTTAAATTTCCATGTTTTAACTTATTGGGAGTGTTAAATATACAATTTAGTTGTATTTATTTCTATGTAAATTTCCATTGACTGTCTAACTTCACAAGTATGTATAAAAAGTTTGTCGTTTGGAATAATAAGGAATATGCCTGAATGAGAGAGATGTGTAAAGTACATATCCTTTTTCGTACTTTTCACTATCTAGTTCAATAAAAATGAAATGGGATAATTCTTTGTAATTTCAAACAGAGAAAAGTCCCACTTTTAGGTTGTTTATGGAAAGTCATAATGGTAATAATTTCCTTTTTAGGCAAGAATACCTCTAATATATTAAAATATGGAAACAAATATTCTTTTTAGAATTTACACATAAGTGTATATTTTGAAATTCCTAAAAATAGAAATTAAAGAGTTAAAATTAGAAATATATACTTATAACCACGTCTACTAACTAAAAATATAAATATACATAAGGTAAAGGTAAAGCATAATAAATAAATATACATTGGTTCTCATATTACTTTCAATTAAAACGTTTAAATATTAATAATGTAATAAATCAAAGGGTTAGGAGGTTGCAATGAAATGAGGGGTAATAACTCCAATATTAACGAATAATAATTGAAATATTAATGTCCATGAATGCCTATCTAATAGGAAGTTACAAAAATCAAATGGGGACATAAGTATGTTTAGTATGATTAATTACAGAATTAAATATGACATTTGTGGAGATAACGGCACATGCATAATAAGTTAGATGTGAAACAAATAAATAAATATCATTAATGATTGTCCAATTTGAATAATAATGACCATTTATAAAGGACAGTTAATCGAAAGTTAAGAAATAAATGGCATTTAAATGACAAAAATGGAAATGAAAAATAATTAGATACTTAGATTAATTATATAACTTAGGATGGGTTGGAGATGCGAGGTCAGTAGAGTTACACAACAGAAGTCTTTCCTCTACGAGAGGCCCCCAACACTTATGAATATGTATGATGTGGGACATCCCAACTATAGGACCCGTGGGTGGGGAAATATACGTTCGCGTATAGGTATGGGAAAATAAACCAAATGATTCGCCTTGGATTTGAAGTATTAATTGTCTCGATACCTTTAGGGAGGTCAAGGGGCTTACTTCGATGATTGAGGTATTTAATGGCCATTGAGTCTACATCTTCCCTATCTAAGAAGTCCTAAATAACTAATGACAGTGCCTGATTGGGAAATGGAGTCTGCTTTATTACCAAACTAGAGGTATTAAGTAATTAGAGTGAGCATTTTCCTTGACTTATATTAGGTAAGTCTAAAATGGATTTCGGATGTGAGGGTCGGTGGTCTATGTCAGTTTTGTTGATAAATCAATCTTTAGAAGTAGGGCTGGTATATAGGCTTTGACTACCAGTGGTCTAGAGCGGTTGTTAGCAAAGACTTGGGTTAAGCCCTAACATATTTCGCTTATTACCAGTGTAGAATCCGTATGGGATACGCAATAACCTCAATGTTTAATTGAATGTTTGTTTGTCGTAAGTGGGCTAGTTAACCCTTAGATAAGTCTTTGAGATGTGTTAGTAATATGGCTAATAAAATTATAAAGCCATATCTAGGTGTCATCGGCTTTCGTAGCTATGGATAGTTGACTATCGATTGCGTTACGGGGGGCCCACTTTGGGGTCGAGGTATTAAATGGCCGTTCGATCTACCTCCTCCTTATTTAAGAAGTATTAAGTGGTCGGGGTTTCCTTTGCAATGCTTATACACACACACATGCACACACACGCATATAGTTAGTTATACTTTAGAGAAGGTTGGATATATTGTACGTGCTAGTGGAATTAAACGGATAAGCAGTGAATAATATACATAAACTTAAATAGAAATCAATCGACATAAACTAGAGTCATGGATAAAGCATGCAATTTACCAATTATTAGAACGTTGTTCTGACCCCCTCCTCGTTACGACCCACAGGATAGATTCAGAGGGACAAGATACTAGTGCAATACGGGAACAGTAGGTGGACATGTCTTCTCATTCATCCTCAGCACTGACAAGGCAATTAGATATCTAAGGAATAATGTTGATTCCAAAGTATTATCTTCAATCAATATACATATTCTATTATATTTTTCTATTCCTCTGTAAGTTTATGTAGATAGCTCTCTATTATACTTATGTTTATTTCATGTTACCAACACCAAGGATCTGTACCCTAGTGGACTTGGATTTTTGATTCAGTCGAATATCGGGCCAACCAAGGTGCGAGTTGTTACATCTAGTATTAGAGCTTAGGTTAGTAGATCATAAGAATTATGATACTCTGAGTGAATGTATTTGTATTTTTACCAATAATTATACATATATTATACGCCAAACTCTATGAATTCCAACTACAGAAGTAGTTGTGATCATATTCTAAAAGATAGATAAGGTACCTATGAGTTAGAACAATAAATTGAATTAAATCTATGCACCTACCCCAATTACCCCGAGCGGTGCAGGGCATACCATTAAGGCATTGACCGAGAAGAGCATGAGCACGACATATAGAACGGTCCCTAAAGCTAGGTGGTACTTGACTCTTTTGTCAGGTCTAGACTATCCTATGATTATGGATTTCACTAGATTGCCGATTGATGATGTACATTTCATCTAGAAAAAGGGATGGTAAGAATATATATGTTACAGATATCTAGAAGTAAGAATTGAGCAAGTTCCCACAAGAAGATGTGCATTGATCGCCTCAAGATGATAGCTGGATTTTGATATGTTCTTAATAAAGATAAGTTACAAATAATTGGAAAAGAAGAAAAGATTAAAAGAAAGGACAAATAAGATCCATTTAGATAAATTTAATAAAAGATTTTAAAATTTTCCTAAAATATTTAAATGACTTTCAAAGGAATTGTTTAAAAATAAAAGGACCCTACCATTGAAAAGTCGTTAATTTTGAAAAGTAAGTAAATAGTAAATTTTCCGCTACAAAAATATCCTTTAAAATAGTTTCTTGAAAAATTAGGAATTATAAATTTTTTAATTAAAAGAGCCATTTTGAGATTCCTAATGAAACTTAAACCTGGTTGGGTTAAAAAATTTCAATTTAAAGATTTTTGGTAAAGAGGTTTTACGTTTTTGAAGTAAATGGAAAATAGAGCGTATGTTTGGCTCGATGATTTCTCTATTTTTGTCAATTCAAAGTTATTAAATTCATTTTAAGGGGTGGGTAAATGGAAATGGTACTTGATTTAAATGGGGTAAAGAGAATGAAAGGGTAAGAATGCCCAATATTGAAGATAGGAAAAATATTCTCGTACAAAGAAAATACAGAGAAAAACAACTGAAATAGATTTATACATTCGGTATCTCTTTCCATGTTAATGAAGAAAATCCCAATGGCTAAAGTAGTAGGTGAACGTACTACAACGTTCAATAAAGAAAATAATTAAAGAGAAAAGTGCTATATATGGAGAAGCCGTTTAAAATAAGAGCAACATAGGTAGAAGAAATTTAAATAGAAAAAACTTTCGGAATTTATATTAAAATAAGGTTAGTAATCTAATTAGAAATAATATAGAATAAAAACAAAAGGAAAATGGACAGCTTCCATAAATATAGTGCTATAATTGCACAAATCTTTTAGAAGTCCCCCTTATATGCTATTAGAGTCTCTGCTACGGTTCAAAGTAGAAATAGTGTGAATAATAGGATGAAAGCTATTCTTATCTACTTCAGTTTTTATTAAAGTTATAAAACATGTTGTAAAAACTCTATAATATTGCCTTTTTGAGAAATGGTATGGTATAACAATTGAGTCTTTAAATGCAATACTTAATGTATAGTTTATATAATGTTTGCACCAAAATTTGGCACAAACACTCAATAGAGATTTTGTAGAGAAATAAATGAAGAACATAAAATGAAAACAGAGAAAACAAGCAATTTAATAACAGAAAATTAAAGCAATAATAAGAACACAACAATTTATAGTGTATGGCGTTGTTTGCCTACATCCACTTTGAAGAGATGGCTTTATTAATCATTTTATAAACTGAGTACAATAGGGATTGGATGAAAGTCCTTAGTTATAGTAGAGTATAAAATAACCAGCAGCGTAAACATCCTAAAAATAAACAATCAAGCCTGTATTTATAGAGGAAGACGATGAAATATCTTCCTGAAAATTCAACAGAAGAACCTCCAAAACCATATGGACCCACATGACGGATCGCATGGCCCAAATCCTAAGAAATAGGGATCGGTGTTGATCCTTATATTGAAGGATTTTAGAGGTGTGATCTTTATGAGAGCTTCTCCATGTTGTATTATGCCTAGCCTCCAAGTTTCATGCGAATTGGATTAGTGAAAATTGAGTTATTGATCAATCCTTGTTACAACATGTTATGCATCCTAATCCTGGCTGATCCCTATAGAGGGAAGAGGGTCGATCCCTCTTGCCTAATCCTTTTGAGGTGCGATTCCTAGGGTAGGCTCCCTAGGATTCTCACATCTTGTTCCCAAAGTTTCGTATGCATTTTTGGATCTTGAGATATCGATTGTTTTCCATTGAATTGCACTTGTTTGGCTGAATTAGATCGATCCATATGATTGAGAATGATAGCCGGTCCCTTTTCTATACTAAATTATATTCCATACTTAGAACGTTATGTATAGCATATCTCTTGATTCCGTACGATCACTGCTTGACCATTTGTAATTGACTACTGGACCCCACAATCATCGCTTCGGGCTTACTGGCCTTAATTGCAGTTGAGTCTAACTTGTCCAATCAGTTCGGATATAGCTGGGTCAAAACACCGGATAACATGTAACGACTCGAAATTTTGTCATTTTGATTTATGAATATTTGATAAATTTTAAATATTAAATTAATGGTTTTAAATAGTCAAATAACCTTCTTTTAATTAATAACTAATTAAAATAAATTCATTTTTGGATTTTGTTTAAAAAATAAATAGTTAGATGAAAATTTCAAAAGTGTGACCGAAAATCGTTTTCCGAATTTTCAACTTTTTATCGAACGAAAGTTGTCGCACCGTTGTTGCACACATATGCACACACATTTATACAATTAAAAACATGTCAAATATATGTAAAGTGGACTAGTAAAAGTAAGTATGATTTAAGAATTTAAAAAGATAATTGATTAGTATAACAAAGTAAGGATAAGACATATCCTTCTTATTCTAAGTGTAGTGTACTAAAAGTACATTGGAAAAAGAGGAAGTGGTGACTAAGTACATGTTATGATGAATGAGTGGTGTATTGTCAGAATTTTAGAGAAGGTATTAGCTTATTTTTAAGGAAGGGTAGTTTAGTCTTTTTCCATTTGTGTTTGTTTATAAAAGTCACCATCTCCTTCTTATTTTTCATTTTACACTTTCATTTTCATTTGCTCTTCTCTTCTCCACCTTCTTTATTTTCAAAAGAAAAGTAAAAACCACTTTAAAAACTTTTTCGTTCTTCTTCCATAAGCCTCCATTTCTATTTCAAAACATTTCCATCATCTAAACAATCAACTTTCACCGCCAACTCCCCATCCCCTCCTCTAGGGTTGTGCGCCTCCACCCTAGGCCAAGCCTATTTGGCCCTTTGGCCTCTTACCGTGCACCCTTGGAGCCTCCAAGGCCACTTGCGCATGTGTATGCTAGGTGGTCGTGTCACGCTTTGGTAGTTAGGTGTCGCATTTTGGTAATTTGGAGATTGATTTGTTTGGTGGTTGGTTTGTGCTAGCATCTCATTTCATTTAGAAGTGAGAACTCTTGTTCTAAAAACTAGGTTTATTATTGTGTGAATATTTTAATAATTTGTTGCCATGTTATTATTCGTGTACGTATGAATGTAATAGTATAGGTGATTGGTTTGGTGATGTATTCCCACTCATTTAGCAGAGGCATATGATTGTAATTTACAGGGACTATGAAAGTTATCAAAGTGATTCGCAGCGGAAAGGTCGCAAAGAATACACTTCGAAAAGATTTATGAAGGGATACAACGGGGCCCCTCACCAATATTGGTTTTTACTTTACATTATTACATGTTATATGTGATGTAGTGAAGTGGATGTTGTTTGATGCCTGGTTTTATGAGATATTGGTTTAAAAGCAAATTTGATTTACAAAACAAGTTTTAAAAGTTACGGTCCATATAGCGATAGTCACTACAGAGGCAGTTTGGAAGTCATGAATTTTTGTAAAGTAAAACGAGCTGTCTATTTTAGATATTTTGAAAAGACTTTTCAAATGTGTTTATAAGTATTCAAAAAAGAAGTTTGAAGATTTATATATTATTTTAAGAATTTATATAGTTATTTAAACAAGAGGTTTAAATTTTACTCCTTTGTTTTAAAAGTCGTGTTTTGTTAAAAGCGATTATCTTTAAGGGGATGTTTTAAATACAAATTTCAAACCTATTTTAAAAGTAATTTTAAAAGAGAAAGGAAGCATGAATTTCAACGTTATTGTTGTAATAAATATTTCCGTGGAAAATAATGAGATTTTGGACTATAACATTTTTGTTATGGTAAATGGTTTCGGAAAATTTAAAAAGAAATTAATTTATAGCACTTTGTTATTATTAGACAAGTTGTTCACTTTTATAAGAGGGAAGTTGTTTTAAAGTGGTTTGGAGTTTATCAATTAAAAAATGTTTACTTTTATAAAGGAAAAGATGTTGCTTTTTTTATTATTAAACTTTGGTTTAAATAAGTGATTTTGGAAAATGTTTTTAAGAACAAGCATATTGGAACTCCCGGATCCTATTTTCTAGACTTCGAGGTATGGAAACTTGTTTCTATTTTGAAAGTTAGAAGTGTTGTCGAGTCAAGGTTATGAGGTAATGATAAACTAACTTAAACGATTTCTTTCTAACCGATGAAAAGTACTAGTTTGAAACTGAAGACTAAAAATAAGTTTTTGGAGTTGGTTTTTCCAATTTTTTTAAAAGGACTTTGTTTTCAAGCAAGAGATTTCCTTATTGGTTCCATTAAGTAACATAAAACAAATATGATAAATAGTATTTGTTGATACGTTTATGGAAATTAACTTATATTTAGCACTAAAAGCCAACGAGTACACTTTCCTTTATCTGTGAGATCTAGAATCGAAGTGTTGTAACTAAGGCAAGGCGAGGTGCAACCAGTACCCTGATTTGCCTAATTCGATTCTGGGAAAGGGCTAGAGAAGTTGAATTATTGGAAACGTGATAAGTATAAGAGGGTTAATTTTGATAAATATGTCATTATTAATTAAGTATATTGGAAGTACTTCATCTTATATTCGATACTAAATTTCGAGGTATGGAAGCCTATTTCTATCTGTGAGAGTATAAGAATGTATGTTGAGGCAAGGGTAGTTCTCTAACTCATCTGACTTCATTGTTAACCAAGGGACAGCACGGGGTTGAAATCAAAATGCGGTGATAAGTATATGATGCTCAATTTTCCATATGCAAACTGTATACTTACACTAGATAGTGGTTTGTCCACTATCGATAATTTGACCTATTTTGACTTAGGAAGTACGTAAAAGTTTAGCGATTTCACACAGTTTGAGATTCCCATGGGAGAACTCATTCCGGTGAAACATTTCTCACTTTAAGGGATATATTAGAGATCCTCTTGGGACTCTTATATAGTCTGCTTACTTCTGAAAGAATCGAGATTGAGTCAACCGAAAACTATCAATTATTGTTCGGAGAGACCGGGGTCGGACTATCATGAGATATCTGAAAAGAACTTCGAACTGGCATAAGCGTTCGAATGGAAAATATCTTGAATATGATGGAATTGAAAATGGAGTTCTTTAAAGTGCAAGGGCTACTTGCTACTAATCCTGATGATGTAGTAGAAGCAGTGCCTTCAATTTGTTCATATCCTGAACAACTTGTATGGATGAATTCTGGCATTACATTGTTGTCTAGAAGGCAGTGTTAGAATTCCAAGTGGTATCTGCTAAAAAGAGTAAGACGTAGCCTCAAGCCTCACACTTGGTAATGATGAAAACATGGTATATACTTCAGGGCTATGTGGGTCGCACCCACTAGGGTATGGACATCACCCTTCAACATCACTATTTATGGATTTGGTATGTGCATGTGAGCTCACGAGAAAAGGTTGCAAAGCAACTGAGGTAATGATACATTTTGGTACTATCCAGTAAGGGGTAGATCGATCCTGATTTGTAGGGGTTCCATGTGAGGCCCTCGGTACATATCTTTTAGAGGTGTATTGTGGCAGGCGGTACCCCAGCAGCCTTATCATTGTATGGAATCCATTTTCCAATATGTGCCTCTACGGACTTAGTTGTATGCCAAGTATGCTAGAATGTGAGATGTAAGCATTTCAACTGTGTTATATATTTATTTTAAATCTTAGACATTATTATAATATCATTGGGTTTTTTATTTGAAATAGTTTGTTATCATAAGGTAAAAACCCATTTGTGTTTATGCGTGGCGTGGCCTTACAAGATACCTTTATTTTTATTATCCTACCTTTTGGCCAGGCAGAATCTAGACAAACTGGACAAATAGAACTTAGGGTTGTCAAGGCGGAAAGCTCGGAGAGATAGCCCAGGAATCCAAAAACCAAGCACAGACAGAGCCATAAAGTCAATGCCAAAACTATCAAAGGCAACAAAGTAACGGGATCCCCCAAGTTGGGGATCGGTACCGACTCCTGGTGGGGATTGATATCGACTCCCAAATACAACTTGGGTGGACCCCATCTTCTTCTTACAAGCTTATTTCGATGCCGAAAGTCTATTTCCAAAGTTGGTTTGTTGAATCGATGCAATTCTCTATCGATCTCCATGAACTCCTAAATCTGCAGCTTTGTTCTCCCGCAACTACATTATTTGGGCTCAGAAACAAGCTAAGATTGGTGCAAACAACTATGTATTCGCAAAGCCTACCACAAGATGATCCAATATAAGGAGTTGAAGATGCAGGAATCATCATACTTGGGATCGGTACCAACTCCCATCTGGGGATCGGTACCGAGTCCTTGGTATTTGCGATCTAGCACCTATCTTGTTGGGAGAACGAGTCAACTTCGGACACAACGACTAAGAGATATTACATAGGAGATTTTAGGCCCTCTATCTCTAAAAATAGGAAGGTATGGCTCATTATTGGGGATCTTTTGGCTCTAGTTCCATTATTTCTTATATTCTTGTAACTTTGAAATTCTAAGTGCTGGAGTTGTACTGACCCAAAGAACTTCTGCCTCCAAGTCAGGAACAACTAATAAAATATTAAACTAGACGTAGGTCTAGATTTGCCAAATCACTATAAACGATTGTCCCCCATTTATTTTCCTCATTTTAATTTACTTCTCTACTGCATATAACTTCTAGGTGTTTGCGCTATTTTGGGTTCAAACATTTTGGTGCTTACACTGAGAAAGACATATTCTCAGGCCATTTGGATCCATCATCTACTACTGGATTTACTATATCCAAGAGATAGATCCAATCTCTTTATCTTTTAATTCTACAACTCGGATTAGCAAAGTCTACCAACTACTATCTGTCATGGCCCCATCAAGAAGAGATCATTCTACTAATTCCAGAGCTACTACTGTAGTAGAGAATCAGAGTCGTCAACAAGGAGATGGAGTTGTTCAGCCAACTCAACCCAAGGTCTAGGCTCCTACTAACATTGTGATCAGAGTAGAGATGGACAGGATGATGAAGCAGATGAAAGATAGGTTCCAAACTAGCCAATAGGAGATGAACAACAAGATGCAACAGAGTTTGAGGCTACCGAATAAGTTAACTCAAAACAGCCACTGATGAGGTAGAAGGGATTCCAGCTTGGAGTTAGAGAGTTTTCTTCATCCGAGCAAAGACGGCAGCATAGAAGGAAGAAGAAGGCTTCGTACACTACTGGGACATCTCAGTAGGAAGGAAGATTGGCCCCAGCCCCACAATCAGGACTCGATACCGATCCCCACCTAGGACTCGTTACCAACTCTAAATATGGTAGACCAGAACCCATTTTCCTAGTGGGAGTGGAGACGTAGTCCTTAGATATGTTGCTAGAGGTCGGAACTTGGAAACCTATGCTACTGTTGATAATGCTACTCATGGGAATCAAATATAGGGAATGTTGGACGAATGGGTCCCCCTGAGTTTGGCGAGCCTGGGTATCGAGCACCTTCCCGAAAGCATTCGTCGGGTCGAACACTTGGGGCAGGACCCGATCACCGGCATTCAGTCGAACCTGTTGATTTAGGTTATTTGGAAGATATGGTTAGGAGATTGGTTAGTGAAAACTGGTTCAGAACTAATGATGATTGGGGAACTTATGCTAGTGGAAACCCATTCACAAAGTACATCCTTCACGCGAAATACCCCAGGAGATTCAATATGCCAAAATGCTATTGTACGGAGGAACGACGAATCATAGGCAACACTTATTGAGATATGAATAGCATATGGATGCGGCGAGGGCTTTGGATGCTTCGGTGGCTATAATGTGGTTCACTCGGCTACCACCAAGGTCCATATCATCTTTTGATGAATTGTCACACAAATTCATGGAGCAATTCCGTTTGTACCTCACATTCGAAGCACATGATGTCATTGTCTAATATATTAAGCTGAAGGAGAGTCGTTACGGGATTATTTAAACTAATTCCATATGCATGTAATGGAAATAATGGATCTGAAAGAAGATATGGTATTGATGGCGCTTTGTAGAAGAGTTTATCCCGACTCAGATTTTGGGGATTGGATAGAAAGAAAGCAACCATTAATAATGGAAGATTTTTATAGGAAAGCTAATGAGTATCTACGCCGGGAGGATGTGCATAAGCATCCATGGAGAACTAACGCTGGAAGTCTAAATGAACCAATTCGGAGTAATATTGCTGTAAAGAAATCTGGAGCAAGCTTTTGAAACGTTGATGTGAAAGTTGGTAATTAGAAAAAAGGAGGAAAAGAAAATAATGATGGGGCAAAGAAGGGAAAGCCTGATAACAAGAGTCATTTCAAAGTTCCTAAATATGACAACTACATTGAATTGAACAACTCGATAGAGAACATCTATCTGGCTACTCGGAATACCGAACCATATAGGAAGTCGGCTCCTAGGGAGTCCTCTAAGAAGGGGAGGTATGAAAGAATCTATGCGGTAGGATCGTATAATATGGAATAAAAATGCTCTAGGTAGATAGTAATAAGTAGTAAGTAAAGTAGACACCAAGACTTTATACTGGTTCGGACCTCTTGTCCTACGTCCAGTCCCTAAGCTCTTCTTAGGAATTCAACTAACCAACAACCCTCACTTAACCCGGAGGAATAGGTTTACAACTTACCCGAACAACCGAACGGTATTTCTTGCCTCAACTACCGAAGAGGACTTCAACTTGGATACAAAAAGTATTTCCAACTTGATGTGTTCTTTGATAACACTAATGAGTCAATTTAGTACAACTTTCCTATAATCTTATCCTCGAGAGTATACAAAGTGTTTGTGAAGATTTAGGAAATATGAATTTCTATGAATCAAGATATGTTATAGTTAAAACAGAGATTCAAGCAATTGGTTTGCTTTTGAAAACTTAAAAGAATCTGAAAGTATGTTCAAGTAAGTAGAGAGATTAAAGCAAGTAGAATTGGTAATTTGCAATTTTTAAAACCATGTATTTATACTTGTAGAAGAGGTGCATTTGTTTGCTAGAGGTGCATGCAAGAGATGCTTCCATTTCCATTGAAGAAGGGTTGCATCTCTTGGAAGAAAGAAAGTGTCTATTCACAAAAAATTCGCAGTTATCAATTCAGTCGACTGAGCAGGAGATCCAGTCGACTGAAAATATAAAGGAAAATTTTCAGGTCTATGTTCAGTCGACTGTTCAGGGAGTTCAGTCGACTGAAACTGTGCATGTTTTTATTTCTGTGCCAGTTTCAGTCGACTGGCCATGCCTGTTCAGTCGACTGAACTGTGAAAATTTGCACAGTAAAAGTATTTATAAAACTGAAGTTTAAAGGAAGTGTTTTAGTGTTCGTGCAAATCTCTTGAGGATAGATTTTAACAAATAATCTAGACTTGGACCCATAAAAATCATACTCAAGTTTTCACTTTGGTCTTCATCGATCTTACTCTGATTTTAAATGTATTTCTTCCTTTTTGTTGAAGCTCATTGTCATTGATCAAAATCTTCGTGTATCAACGTTCTCCCCCTTTTTGATTGATGACAACATTAATGTGTTACAGAGATGTATTTGCTATTTTTCTCCCCCTGAATGAATGCACCTATCTTTCCTACAAAACAGAGTTAGCTACACAGATTTCTCCCCCTTTGTCATCGACAAAAAGGAAGTAATAATCATAGATATATAGAAAACAACCACTGAACAATAGAATTCTACGATTAGCATAGTCAAATAAAACAGAGTTTGCATAATAAATACAGAGATTTATCAAATTAAAAACACATAGAACAATAAACCATAAAAAGTTACTCGTCTTTATCCCAATCATAAGAACCTTCTCTCTCTCTTTAGGTTCACGAATGACTGGTCCTCCTGTTGGTGGTCTATAAGCTCTTTCTCCTTGGCCACCACTTGTTCCGCTTGTACTACTGCTTGTATGCTCTTCGGATGATGTCCAAGTGAAAGTTGGTGCCGGACGTTTGCCTAGTGATGTTGAAGCGGTAGTGGAGCTTGAGCATGAGATGGCATTCCATAACTTGTTGAAGAATCCTTTAATTTTATCAAGCTTGTGATCTACCTTCTTGAGACGATTATCAAGAATTTGTTGATTCCTTGATAAGATTCCCAATGATTGATTTGTGGAAGCATAACCGGGCTCAATGACACGAATTTCATCATCTTGATCTAAAGGTTCTTCTTGTTGAGGTGGAGGAGGTTGATGTTGTTCTTGATGTCTAGCTTCCCATTCGGCAAGAGATATAATGCAAGGAGGTCTTACCGGAAGTTGCATTAGACTTATAGTTCGATGGTTTATTTGATGCATTATTGTATTCTCGGATTCAGGTAATGGCATGTCAACATTAAGAAGTAATCGCATGATATACTCACCAAAATAGATTGTCCTTATTTTGCCATTATTGAAAGTAAGAAATTCGTCAAGAATCAATTGAACCCAATTAACTTGATAATTATCCCAAATTGCATATAGTGCACGATAGTTGTTAGGGTATAAAAGTTCATATGAGCCCGTCCTTGGGGTGATTGTTCTCATTAGAGCTTTGTGGAGAATTCTTGCTCTAGGACGTAAGGAGGTGGACTTAAGATCCGCAATGTTGGCATTGTCATCCAAAAATTGGTGGTTTATGTTGTCACGAATGTGAGGATTAAAGTCAATCTCCTCAAGTTTGCTACCAAAGTTTGGCGAGCCTAAGATGTGTGAAATGCGGTCAAGAGAGAACCAAACTTTCTTTCCACATACCATACTCCAAACACTATCATTTGGATTTCTTGGAGTTTGGTGTCCGAGATTACGATTAGCATAAAATAATTTTACCATAATGTGATTTATGGCATGATCATTTCTTTTTAAATCTAAAAGAGATGTTAGACCTGCTCGATCCGTTAATGCTTGGATATTGTAGGACTGAAGACTCTGAAAATCAACAAAAGAATGCTCGAAAATCCATGAATTCTTCATCTTGTTCCATCTTGTGATGGCTACTCCATCGTATAGCCATTGTGCTATTTGAGCGTCAATTGTCTCGGAGGATGAAGAAGAAGCTCTAGATCGCTTTGGAGGCATTTTGTGTATAATTTGATTGTGGTTGGAGCAGTTTGAGAACTAGGGTTTTGAGTATATTTGGGGAAGAAGATGGAATTTGAGGTAAAAAGTGAAGGAATAGGGGTAAAACTGTGGTTAAAAAGAAAAAGGTTGCCTGGAAATTCACGTTCAGTCGACTGAATAGTCTGTTCAGTCGACTGAATCAAAGGAACGAAATTATTCTGTGTTAGATTCAGTCGACTGAACAGTAAATTTAGTCGACTGAATTTTGTGATGAAATTTTCTGTTAACTATTCAGTCGACTGTGCAGATGATTTCAGTCGACTGAGCTGTGTATATTATGTTTTCTGTTTGTAGTTCAGTCGACTAAACAGTGGGTTTCAGTCGACTGACAATTTAATTTTGTTATTTCTCCTGATATAAAAGTAAATAATTTATATATATAAAAAAAACAAATTACAATTATATAGATGTAACATTTAAAAAAATATTAGAATTGACTATTTCTTTGGGGATGGACTTGGGGTTTTTCCTTCGTTCTTCCCATAATTTATATCCCATGAATTTGGAGTATACTGAGGAGTTTTTGGGGAAGTCCAAGGATTCAAGGGATCAGCTAGTGTACGGTAGGATGAAGATGGATCGAACACATTACTTGGTCGAGGTAAGGGTTCGCTCACTTCATTTTTCTTTGAACTACAAAAATGTAAACCAATTTTCTCCAGAAAACTTAGCCGTCGTGCCGTTACTTTCTGTTCAAAATATAATTCTCTTTAAAGATTAATTTGTTGTTGTTGAAAATGATGAATTTCGTCAATCTTTCTCTTTGTATCAGGGGAGGTAAAAAGGCTACGTTTTGCCTTCTTTGATTCCGGTGTGTAACCGGTTCGATAGTTTTCCCATTTGTAAACTGGCTCATGTGTCGGTGTTGGCGTTGGTAGTTTAGGTGATGCAGGAGTGTTTTCAACTGAGGAGATAATATTCATATGAGAGTCTGAGCTATCGTAAGACATCTTTAAATTTTTTAATTCTTTTATATGGTAAATGAATTGTTGAAAAGAATTTTGTTTAGGAGTTTATTTATAGTAGGAATTTTCTAAATATATATTGGTTATAAAGTTTAAATGCTTTTCAACCACTTAATGATTTAATGGTTAATATAAGTTAGTTAAGAATGTATGGTAAATAACTTTTATATGTAAGAATAAATTGAAATTCCCATATAATGTTAGTTGAAAAAAACCGTGTAGATATTTCTATTAATTTTCTTTATATGATATCTTTAAAAGACAATATCCCTAATTCTCGTCGTAGTTTTATAAAGGAGATTTCTAAAAGAGGTTTAGTAAATATATCGGCAATTTGATTTTCGGTAGAAATATGTTCTAAGTTTATGATTCCTTTTTCGATATTGTCACGTAGAAAGTGGTGACGAATATCACAATATATTGTAGAGTTTGTTAAATTTATATTAAAATCCTTAAGTGTTTGTTGCATGTAAATAACTTGAGTACAAGCTAAAGCAGCTGATATATACTCTGCTTCACAGGTTGATAGCGAGACACAATTTTGTTTCTTACTAAACCAAGATACAAGTGATTTTCCAATGAAATGGCACGTACCACTTGTACTTTTTCTATCCGTTCGAGATCCACCAAAATCAGCATCACTAAATGATACTAACTCAAATGGGCACTCTTTTGGATAGAAAAGACCAAAATCTTTAGTATTGTTAAGATATCGTATAATTCGTTTTACCGCTCTTAAATGTGATTCTTTAGGATTAGATTGAAATCGTGCACATAAACATACACTCATCATTATGTCTGGTCTACTAGCGGTCAAGTAAAGTAAGGAACCTATCATACTTCTAAACAATTTTTGATCGATACTTTTACCATTTTCATCTCGATCAAGATGAGTTGTGGTACTCATAGGAGTAGGCTTTCCAGAAGTGTTTTCTAGTCCAAAACGTTTAATCAGATTAGCACAATATTTTTCTTGATTTAAGAAAATTCCATTTGTTAATTGTTTAATTTGTAAACCGAGAAAATAAGATAATTCTCCCATGTGTGACATTTCGAATTCTTTAGTCATTATATTTGAAAATTCTTTACATAAGTTTTCATTAGTTGAACCAAATATGATGTCATCTACATATATTTGAATTATTAGAATGTCATTAGTAGTGTTTTTAATGAATAGATTTTGATCTACTTTTCCGATTTGAAATCCCGAATCTAGTAGATAACTTTTAAGTCTCTCATACCAAGCACGAGGTGCTTGTTTAAGACCATATAAAGCTTTCTTTAATTTATATACATGATCCGGATATTTTTTGTGTATGAATAAAGGAGGTTGTTCTACGTACACATTTTCTTTTATAAAACCATTTAGAAAAGCACTTTTAACATCCATTTGATAAAGTTTAAAATTATGAAAACACGCGAAGGCTAATAATATACGTATTGCTTCAAGTCGTGCAACGGGTGCAAATGTTTCTTCAAAGTCAATACCTTCTTCTTGATTATATCCTTGTGCTACTAGTCTAGCTTTATTACTAGTTATATTTCCTTGTTCGTCTACTTTATTTTTGTAAACCCATTTTGTTCCTATAACAGATTGATTATTAGGACGAGGAACTAAATCCCAAACATTGTTACGTTCGAATTGATTTAATTCTTCTTGCATAGCAACAATCCAGTAGTCATCTGTTGATGCTTCTTTAGAATTTTTAGGTTCTATTGTAGAAATAAAAGCAACATGTCCCATTTGGTTTAGTTGACTTCTAGTTTTAACTTGAGAATCTATTTCATCGATTATGTTTTGTACAGGGTGATCTCGTAAGATTTTAGGTGGAGATCTAAGTTCGGTATTATTTATATTTTCAATATTTGTATTAACTGTATTTATTATAAATTCATCATCATCATTTGTGCTCAATTTTTTATTAAAGTTTTCATCAAAAGATACATGTAAAGTTTCTTCAATTGTATTTGTTCATTTATTAAAAACTCGATATGCCTTACTTCGTTCTGAGTATCCTACAAAAGTTCCTTCATCAGCTTTTGGATCGAATTTTCCTAGTTGGTCTTTTGTATTTAGAATAAAACATTTTGATCCAAATATTTTAAAATATGATATATTTGGCTTTCTATTGTTAAAAAGTTCATATGAAGTATTCTTAGTTAATGGTCTAATAGAAATACGATTTAATACATAACATGCAGTAGCTACTGCTTCTGCCCAAAAATGTGTTGGTAAATAACTTCCATTTAATAATGTTCTTGCACATTCTTGTAATGTTCTATTCTTTCTTTCCACTACTCCATTTTGTTGAGGAGTTCTAGGAAATGAGAAGTTATGATTTATTCCTTTCTTTTTACAGAAAGATTCAAAAGCTTCATTTTCGAATTCGCCACCATGATCACTTCGAATATTCTTAATTTTTAAATTTTTAGTGTTTTGAATTCTTTTGGCAAATGTTTTAAAGTTCTCAAAGGTATCACTTTTATTTTTCATAAAAATGGTCCATGTGTATCTTGAAAAATCATAACTATTACAAATACATATCGATTATGATTAATGGATTGAACTTGTGTTGGTCCAAAAAGATCCATATGAAGTAATTCTAATGGTTGTAAAGTTGAAATATTTTTCTTAGATTTAAAAGATGATTTTGTTAATTTTCCTATTTGACAATCATCACAAAGATTTTTTATCTTAAAGTTTATCTTAGGTAATCCTCTTACTAATTCATTTTTAGAAAGTTTTCTAATAGTTTTGAAATTAATATGACAAAATCTTTTGTGCCATAGCCAAGGATCATTATCTTTTGCTAGTAAACACATATTCATATTATGATTTATTTTCATATTTAAAACATAAATATTCCTATCTCTATTTCCTTCAAAAACAAGATTTTGGTTTTGATCAGAAATACTACATTTATTTTCCGAAAACGTTATTCTAAAACCTTTGTCGCAAAGTTGACTTATGCTTAGTAGATTATGTTTTAGATTTTTAACTAATGAAACATTTGTAATAAAAGGTAAATTTGATGTACCGTAATTGCTCACATCTCCTTTGCCAATGATATAGCCTTTTGAGTTGTCTCCGATGGTAACCGAGCCACCATCAAAGTATGTGATGTTTGTAAGCATATCTTTGTCACCGGTCATGTGTTTTGAGCAACCACTGTCTAATATCCATTTCTTCTTTTTGTGTGGGACCTGAAAATAAATATAAAATTATTGGTACCCACCTTTCAATAGGGTCCTAAAAAGTTAGAATTTAGGAAACCAAACCCAATTTGGTTCAGTATCCTTTTTATAAATATAGTTTTTATTATTATGAACACTATCCATAAATGTTTTAATATATTTATTCCTAATTAAAATGTTATTAGTCTTTGGAACCCAAATTTTAACAAACTTAGTTTCTTCTTTTGTTCTAATAGGTTCTCTTAATAACACTTGTTGTTTAGAGTCAATATTCCTCTTAAAATTTGTTTTTATATTTTTAGGAATTTTTGTCTCCTTTTTATATCCTAATCCATGTTTATTTGAGGAAGATTGAGAATTTTCTAAAATTTTAGATAAATTTTCTCTTCCTTTGTTAAAGTTAGAAACATTTTTAGTGATGTTATCTAATCTAACTTGAAGACTATTATTATCTAACTTAACTTGTTTAATCTGAGTTTTTAATTCGTGATTTTCAGAAACAATTATATCATTTTTTATCTTTTGAGTTTCAATTTCTTGAATTAAAAGTGATAGTTGAGTTTCCGAATTTGAATGAGACTCTTGAACTTTTTCAAGTTCTTCTTCTAAAATTTTCTTTTCATCTTTTAACATATCCCTTTCAAACTCAGCCTTGTTCTGATTTTCACGTGTCTCCTTAAGTTTCTTTTTAAGATTTTTTATTGTACTCAAAAGTTCAGTGTTTACATCAATTAAATCGTCGAAAGTTAAATTACTAACCTCAGATTCCTGAGCCATAAAGCATACATTTGCTTGTTCATTGTCGCTATCATTTTCACTATCAGATGAAGATGAATCTGAATCGTCCCATGTTACAGATTCTCCTTCTTTTGCTCTGGACAATCTTTCTGCATGTGACCTTTCTTGTGACAGTTGAAGCATTCTATATTTGAGGATGAAGGTTTGTTCAAGAAATTCTTTGTGAATCCGTTTTTATTTTCTTTTCTATATCTTAAAAATTTCTTGAAATTTTTGGCTATAAATGCTAAATCCTCATCTTCAGACTCTGATTCTTCCTTTTCCGCATGAAAAGCTACATTTTTTCTTTCTTGTGCTTGATCTTTCTTAGCTTGCATATTAACTTCATACGACATAAGATTTCCAATTAATTCTTCTGGTGTCATTATAGATAGATCATTTGCTTCTTCGATTGCTAAGACTTTTCTCTCCCATTCATCAGTGAGTGAATTTAGAACTTTAGATACAATATCAAAATCCGTGTATTTTTCTCCTAGTCCTATTAAGGCATGATGAATGTATTGAAACCTTGAGTACATGTCATTGATGGATTCATTTTGTCGCATTCTAAAGTTTTGGAACTGGTTCTTTAGCATGGAGATTTTAGTTTGCTTGACCTTGTTTGTGCCTTCATGTATGGTTTTAAGTGTACTCCATATCTGATGTGCAGTAGTACAGATGCTTACACGGTTGAACTCATTTCTATCCAAAGCACAAAATAGCATATTCATAGCTTTGGCATTTGCACTAACTTCATTCTTCTGAGCTTGCGTCCATGTAGAATAATCCATTGTAGGTACAACGAGTTCTGCTTAAGTTGCATTCCAGGCTTCAAAACTTGTTGCTTGCATATAAATCCTCATCCTTGTAGCCCAATAATTATAGTTTAGTCCATTGAATAGAGGAGGTCTTTGAGTAGATTGTCCTTCCGTAAATGTAGAGTTATAGGTAGATGTTGTGCTTGTGTTGTTTTCCATATTATCAATATGTCAAATAACGGTGTTATGGTTATAGGACGACCTTGCTCTGATACCAATTGAAAGAATCTATGCGGTAGGATCGTATAATATGGAATAAAAATGCTCTAGGTAGATAGTAATAAGTAGTAAGTAAAGTAGACACCAAGACTTTATACTGGTTCGGACCTCTTATCCTACGTCCAGTCCCTAAGCTCTTCTTAGGAATTCAACTAACCAACAACCCTCACTTAACCCGGAGGAATAGGTTTACCACTTACCCGAACAACCGAACGGGATTTCTTGCCTCAACTACCGAAGAGGACTTCAACTTGGATACAAAAAGTATTTCTGACTTGTTGTGTTCTTTGATAACACTAATGAGTCAATTTAGTACAACTTTCCTATAATCTTATCCTCGAGAGTATACAAAGTGTTTGTGAAGATTTAGGAAATATGAATTGCTATGAATCAAGATATGTTATAGTTAAAACAGAGATTCAAGCAATTGGTTTGCTTTTGAAAACTTAAAAGAATCTGAAAGTATGTTCAAGTAAGTAGAGAGATTAAAGCAAGTAGAATTGGTAATTTGCAATTGTTAAAACCATGTATTTATACTTGTAGAAGAGGTGCATTTGTTTGCTAGAGGTGCATGCAAGAGATGCTTCCATTTCCATTGAAGAAGGGTTGCATCTCTTGGAAGAAAGAAAGTGTCTATTCACAAAAAATTCGCAGTTATCAATTCAGTCGACTGAGCAGGAGATCCAATCGACTGAAAATATAAAGGAAAATTTTCAGGTCTGTGTTCAGTCGACTATTTAGGGAGTTCAGTCGACTGAAACTGTGCATGTTTTTATTTCTGTGCCAGTTTCAGTCGACTGGCCATGCCTGTTCAGTCGACTGAACTGTGAAAATTTGCACAGTAAAAGTATTTATAAAAATGAAGTTTAAAGGAAGTGTTTTAGTGTTCGTGCAAATCTCTTGAGGATAGATTTTAACAAATAATCTAGACTTGGACCCATAAAAATCATACTCAAGTTTTCACTTTGGTCTTCATCGATCTTCCTCTGATTTTAAATGTATTTCTTCCTTTTTGTTGAAGCTCATTGTCATTGATCAAAATCTTCGTGTATCAACGAGGTAGTTGGGCAAGTTCGGCATATTCTATAAGACTTGCAATCATAATACTAATGAGTGCAGGCACTTGCGCAACATGATTGAAGAATTAATAAGCAATAATAAATTACAGCAATACGTGAAAGCCTTGTAGGATAACGGACAAGGAAATTCTAGTGCCCTTGGTTCGTCTTCCCAGCGGGGACAAGATGAGCCTTGGGCTGATGCATTCAAGCCGCCAAAAAAACAGTTAGTGATAAACACAATCATCGGTGGGCCTAATCCTGCCGATAAGAGGTTTGTGGAGATGGATAGATATATTAGAGCCCTGAAGCACGTTGAGAACGAAAGTTACTACGCTGTCGACGATGGAGCTCCGACAAAATAATCTCGAACTATGACAGACGACATTGTCTTTTGGAACAGGGATGCTGATGGAGTTGAGCCTCCAACAATTGACCCAGCCGTGATTTCAGCAGCGATTGGTCCTACTGCTGTATGAAAAGTGGTTGTTGACTGTGGGAGTTCAGTCAATATTTTGTTTAAAAAAGCTTACGACCAAATGAAGTTGGAAGACAGAGATTTGAAGCCTTGTAGATCTTGTATACAGGGGTTCAGTGGGATGGCTACTAAAGCCATCGGATATTTCAAATTACCAGTGGAACTTGCGATGGCGATGGCAACTGTAGGTGAGGTGGGTCATGCCATTCTTAGTGTTGGATATTTATTCTGCTTATAACTGATTCTTGGGCTGACCAGCCCTAGCTGAATTTAGAGCGGCCATCGCTCCTCAGTGTTTAACTATGAAACTCCCTACTGACAATGGAGTGGGGATTGTGCGCGGAGATCAAGTGGCTGGCCACGAGTGCTATGTCGCTGAACTAAAGGAAGCAAGGCATAAGGAGAAAGGAAAGTATGTAGAGGGGTCCTCTACACAAAGGCTTTGGATTAGCAACTACCATCTGAGCCCAGCTCGGGTAAACTAGTCGGCTCGATGATGACATGGACCGATGAAAAGAGCCGGAGAGTTGACGAGCAGGTCCCACTGAGTTGATAATCGTTGTTCCAGTCAGTAGGGATGACCTAAGTAAAGTCTTGAAGGTCGGATCTTAGCTCGGTACTGGGGTGATGAGGGAGTTGGTTGGTTTTCTCTAGGAAAACCTGGATGTGTATGCCTGGACATGCTCGGATATGTGTGGGATCTCACTCGGGATAGTGAGCCATGCATTAAATGTAAATCCTAAATGCGACCCTATGAAATAGAAACGTCGCATTCTAGGTCCGGGGAGATCCGCTGCACTTAAAGTAGAAGTGGATAAGGTAAAGGATAACGGCTTCATCTACGATGCCTTATACCCAGATTGGGCGTCAAACCCTGTTTTGCTGAAGAAATCAAATGGGAAGTGGAGGACATGCATCCATTATTCCGACTTGAATAAAGCATGCTTGAAGGACAGCTTCCCGCTTCTAAGAATAGATCAGTTCATGGACTCAACTGTTGGCCACGAATTACTTTCATTTATAGACGCGTACTCCGGATACAATTAAATCCCAATGCACATACTTGATCAAGAACATACTAGCTTCATCACCGACCTCGGACTCTATTGCTATCTGGTCATGCCCTTCGGATTAAAGAACGTAGGAGCGACTTACTAGAGAGCTTGTGAACAGAATGTTTAAGAACATAATCAGAAAATCAATGGAAGTTTACATGGATGATATGCTCGTGAAGTCACGACATTCGAGAAATCACGTTGATGATATGGAGGAGATGTTTGATGTCCTCCGATAATACGGGATTGAAGCTCAGTCCCTTGAAATGCTCTTTTGGTGCTGTGTCAGGAAAATTCTAGGGTTCAATTGTCAACTCTCATGGAATTAAAGCCAATCCAGAGAAAATCAAGGCTTTGAGAGAGATCGAAGCCCCAAAGATGATCAAGGAGGTCCAAAGCTTAAATAGGAAGGTTGCCACACTGGGTCGATTCATCTCCAGAGCAACTGAAAAATGCATCCCTTTCTTCGAGCTGATCAAGAAGGAAAAGAGAAATTTCAAGTGGAATCAAGATTGTAAAGACGCATTCCAGGCTCTAGTAGATCACTTGGAGAGATCTCCCATTCTCTCAAAACCGGTGGACGATGAGGTTTTGTTCTTATATCTAGCAGTGTGGGTGCATGCTCTGAGCGCCACACTTATGCATGAGGAATCTCACATCCAGCGACCGATCTACTACATTAGCAAGCGGTTGACATGAGCAGAAAGAAACTACCCGAGGCCGGAAAAGCTCGCATACTATCTGTTGATCGCTTCGAGAAAGCTCCGCCCCTATTTTTAGGCTCACCCGATTAATGTCCTTACTGACCAGCCTTTACGACTAGTCTTGCAACGACCTGAGATATCCGAAAGGCTGTTAAAATGGAGCATCGAATTGAACCAATATGATATCGCTTATCACCCTCAGAGAGCAATCCAAGGTCAGGCTTTGGTGGATTTTGTAGCAGAATGCACTACACGAGATGACCCTCCGGAGAGCAGTGGAGAAAAAAAAGTTGGATGGAAGATGTACACGGAAGGTGCATCCAATGATCTGTGTTCTGGTGCTAGAGTTATGCTTATCACTCCCGAAGAACACCCAATCTGCCAGGCTTTGAAACTCGATTTTCTTGCAACGAACAATGAAGCTGAATATGAGGCCTTGATTGCAGGACTCAAGATCGCCAGGGAACTGGGAATAAAGAATTTACACATTCTCTGTGACTCCCAGCTAGTGGTATGCCAAGTTCGGAAAGAATATCAGGCGAAAGGAGCAAGGCTAGCTCCCTATCTAAACCAGGTTCTTAAGCTGCTTAACAACTTTGAATATCACACAATTGCTTATATTCCTAAAGAGGAAATGAGAAAGCTGACTTACTTGCTAAGTTGGCTAGTTCCGGAGATGTACAGCTCATAGGCCCGGTCCCGATGGAAGTACTTTCAGCTCCGAGCATCGGCCAGATGGATGTCAATTGGATCTTGGAGACTGAGCCTAAACGAGAATCATGGATGACTCCGATTCGGGATTATTTACAGAGGGGAATCCTTCCAGAGAGAAGGAAAGAGCAACGTAGAATCCTTCAACAAGCTTCGAGACATATCATGCAAGAAGGAATGTTGTATATGAAGGGTTTCTCTGTCCCTATTTTACATTGTGTCGCTCACGACAAGGCCAAACGAGTTTTGAGAAAAGTTCATGAAGGGGCCTGTGGCGACCACACTGGAGGGCAGACCCTAGCAAAGAAGATCCTTCATTGTGAATATTTATGGCCGACTGTCAATCGTGATGCAACTGACTACACTTGAAAGTGTGACAAGTGCCAAAGTTTCGCTAAAATTACAAGGGCCCCACCAACGGAAATTACCTAAATGGTTAGTCCTTAGCCGTTTGCAGTTTAAGGTATTGATATATCGGTGTATTGTCAATATCCAAATGTGGCACGAAGTACGCCATCATGGTGGTTGATTACTTTACTAAATGGGCCGAGGCGGAGCCTTTGGCCATGATTACTATGAAGAAAGCAGTTAACTTTGTTGTCTGTCACTTTGGAGTTCAATAAGCAATCGTTACCGATAATGAATTTGCATATGATTAATGTAGGTGCGCAGTTACTGGGAGATAGGTGTCTGTCAAATTTCTATGGTCCATGATCGGACCAGTGAAGTTCCTTTTTAATGTCCGGAGATTGACATCCGCTAACTCTTGCCTTCGGATTGGGGGTAGGAGTATAAACATAAGCTGGACACGACATAGTAATTTGCATCCTAACTCTCACTCCCGAAGTAGGAGCCAAAGGATAAACATAAGTCGGACATGATATGACTATCCACATCCCAATTTTTGCCTTCAAATTGAGGACATGAGTATAAATGTAAATCAGATGCGATACGAGCCTTTGTACCTTAACTCTCGTTCCCGAAGTAGGGGCTGGAGTATAAACTTAAGCTGGATGAAACAAATTCATCCGAAAACTAGCTCTCGCTGTCGAACTAGAGGCAGAAGTACAAACGGAAACAGGCTTGACAAGTCCATCTGATTCTTAACACCTTGCCCGGAGTAGGAAGAATGGTGGGTCCACACTCAGAATAAATTGGGATCCAGTTGGTAAGCCTTCGGTTAATGCCCAGAGTTAGGCATGATCGAATGCTAACATCTTGGACAAGGATATGCGGACTACGGTTCTAAGAGTGAGGTTAAGCTCGTGCCCGGAGTTTAGTGCAGTTTGAACTTATTATCCTGAAAAGGGATACTCAAGCCTCTGGTTTAAGAGGTTTTCCCTAAGGACTGCTTTACATCTGCTAGGACGATGTGAGTCGGCATATTAAAGAATGAATTAAAGACCTGATTCGAAAATGATCAATAAAGGAGATAAATCACAAATACATTGAATGGAAAGTGTATTTCTTAAGTACTTAGACAAATTTAAGTAAAGATTTGTACAAAATAAAAAATCTTTATTATTGATGTCAAACTAGGAAAGCTAAGCACAAGTGGTTCACTCTAAAAGCAAAAAAGTGATAATGGGGGGCCAAAACCGAACAAAATTGGCCAACAAACAAAAAGAATATATGCACGGAAAAACAAGCTAGCGACTATTTCTTTTTGGACTTCATTTTCTTCTTAGAACCAAGGGAGACTTCACTTGAGCTCTCCACTTGCCTCTTTCCACCTCATCCTCTACCGCCTTAGCCTTTGGAGGGAGTGCTTTGCGAAGATCCAGCAGGCACACTCTGGTCGCTTCCGGGTGGAGAAATGGAGACCGGGATGCTTTGTGGAAACGCTGTCGACGTACTTTGAGCACCCCGTGCGGAGGAATATAAACTGGAGTGAAAATGGTTTGCCCAGGCAATGCGATCGATAGCGGAGGAAGGATAACTTCTATTTCCTCCTGCTTGGTTTAGCTGCCAAGAAGGATATCTGCCCTAAGTTTTTGCTCAAGTTCATGCATGGTGGTATCCAATAGGGACTGGGGGACCCAATAATAATAACATCATCATCAACTTGAGTCCCTTGATTTTCATCGTTTCCTTCTTCCAACAAAGCGTCTATCATGCGCTCGTCAAGGCTTGGGGTCTCCTCAATCGGGATGCTAGGAATTATTATCGAAGTCGTGATGGTTACGGACTCCGTTGTTGATACTTGTCGACCCAGTTGAGAATCCTTGGGAGGAAGTGAAGCGATTGCAGGTTGACCTGTAGCTAAAGTAAAAGAAAAAGGGAGGTTAGCGATGTTGATCGACGACACGTCAACTCTCTGGAACAAAGGAGAAGTTAACGAGATACCTTCTGCAGTTTGAACTTCCGCGTGAGCTGAAGTGCTGCCTGGAGTTCCCTCGGAAATAGGAGAGAGAATAGTGGATTTTTGGAGCTGCGACTTCTCTGGGTCGTAACCAGCGTCGGTAAAAGAATCAACGGTGGAACTAAGAGCAGCTTGAGTCCCAAGAGGTTGGCCAGCCGTACAATTGTGATGTGCAAAGCTGGAACCTTCGCCTAACTCTTTTTAAGCGGTTGCATCAAGTTTGGATGAATAAGATGCTGGTTGTCATGAAGGATCTTGGGCTCATCACCCTTCAGAATTTCTCTTTCCAGCAGCTCCGTATTAATATTATCACTGTTAAGAAATTCTTTCTCTTCCTCGACGACCCATTCCTAGTCACGGGCAAGCATCAAAAGGTAATCTTCCCTAAACCACTCTAGATTCCAAAATTTAAGCACATTGGCATTATACTAAGTGATCAGTGGCTCAAACTTCTTCATCATCTGATCTTCTACCCATTCCTCGGCCTGTTTTACTGCAGCTTCAACTTCTCTCTTGATAAGAGCATTAATGTACATGACCTTTTCAAGTGCATTATCCTTCTCAATCCTGACGGCGACCAATTTGTCACATGAATCCTGAGAAATCTTCTACGCTTCATCTTTTTCCTTGATCTCACGCTCGAGCTTGATTTTCAATTCAGCCGCGTTCCTCTTGCTAGCATCCCTCTCAATTACAAGCTCGTGGTTATGATGATGCGCTTGCTCGATTTCGTTCAAATGCCTAGATCTCTTGGCTTCGAGTTATTTAATGGTCTCCTTAGGCTTATTATCTGCTTTGGCTTGCGATTTTCTTGAATTTTCGAGCTCAATGTTGAAAAGCGGCTATGATTTTTTTGTTCTCAGCCTCGATGAGTTTTTGGTTCTCTATCTCTTGTAGTCTATCTCTTGAGACCTTTGAAATTTTTTCAGCCAGCTTCGCCCATTCATTGTACTGATTATGGACATCGATCGTGCAGTCGATGGTCCTCTGTTGGATTTCATCAGGAATTCTCTTTAAGTTTGGCAAGAACATAACTCCGTCGTAGCAAATGTTAGGGAATTCATTCTTAAGTTCAGCCATCCACCCCATAGTATCTACCTGCTGCTCCTCTGTAATGGTCGAAGCGACAGCACTTCCTTTGCCTGACCTTTGGTGAAAATTATTAGAGCCACACTTATAACGTTTGTGCTCAGAAGACAAACCAGAGTGAGATAGTGTCATGGATTGTAAAGGGATGGAGGAAGGTGGTGGAGCTCGAGAAGTGTCAGTCGGGGAAATATCATCATGGCGAGTAGGCTGCTTATCCGGGCCTCTAGAATGAGGTGATCTGGATTTAGGTCGGCACTTAAAAGAGAAGTCATGAGAAGAATGTTCCATGTCGAAACTACTCATATCTCGGTCGTCTTTGTCACGGCTGGAGCGATAGCTAGAATCATATTCTCGGCCACTCCCTTGATGGTATAAGCTCGACCGAGGGCGTTGAACATGGTATGCTTTCTCTTTTAGGGATCAGAAAGAGTGCTTTCTCCTATCCATCGAACCTGCAAAGAAAACAAGGATGAGTTAAGTCAAACGGGTAAGGACATGGGTCAAGTGTGAGTGTCAATACTGCACGTGTGTGTCCTAGTGTCTCCTTGGTGGACCATGTACTATAGCTTTACTCAGGGAGTAACCTCTCTGCATTAGTTGGAATGATGTCCTTCTCAAAGCGGATCGAAGAACCGATGTTGATAATGTTGATGTTACCAATGTCAAAAGAGCCCAACTCCGTAGGGATAGGCCCTAGACCTGCAAACGTGCTCATTGAAGGAATAGATGGAGTCTTGTCTGCAATTGCAATCGATGGAAATTGAGTGGAAGACTGTGCCTTCGAAATTCTCGCAATCAATTTCTTTTTGGGAGCAGGCGATGGGTCGTTTCTGGGTTGTTCGGTCTGGGATCTGTGGCCCACTTTAATGTTGCTTTGGCCGGCCTCATCGCCTTCTCTAATAGTTTCGCCTTCCTCGGTGCCTTCGTGTTTTATTCCATGTTTTATACGGCTCCATCTCTAGGACTCGGAAATGAGGGCAACTCAGGATCGACTTTGCCTCCTGCAGGAGGATTATTATCATCATTATCATCACCGTCATCTTTAATGTCGACGACTAAAACAATGCCAATGTTGTGGCCTTCCTCTAATAAACCATGAGCGAGAAGATTCTCGTCCGCTAATAGGGTTCTTATGTACCTATTCTCGGTTGTGACTACCATGAGAGTGTTAACGGTATCCGAAAGTTATCCGCCGCTAGGCCTCGTTGTAACACTTGTACAACAGTAAAAGATAAATTAAGCATGCAGACTATAAGGTAAATACACGAATGGCATTTGAAATAGAACTTACGTCCGGATATTCATTTACAAGCGAACCCGGTTGGGCAGCACACATAGAACCATTTATCCTTGAAGTAACTCAAATTGTTCCATGCCCTGGAGACGATTCTATAACCCCTTATCGGCTCTAAGTAAATAAGAGATGGGTTTTCCTTGCAGCTTTAAAACTATAAATGTGTCGGATTTCTCCATCGCTGGGCACTCGGTTCAAATGCTCAAAGAAAACTAGATAAGTGCTTAGAAGAAAGGCGTAGCTGTTTGGATCCAGCTGTGTGGGAGCTGGTCTCATAAAGTTCAAGACTCGAAGAATGAATTGATTAAATGGTGGGACGCAACCCGCCAGGCACATATATTTATTGCAAGCTATGTACCTTTCTGGAGGATCGTGAGCTCTTTGATTGTGAGACGATGCAGGACATCGTCAAATGGAATGCCATGCTTACTGCATATCCTTCAAAGAGATCCTTCATCGATTCAGGAAGGAACAAAGTAGATCGAGTTATTTAGTATTACAACATCCTCAAGAGTATCAGGTGGTGGATCTATTAGAGGACCCTCTACCTGTTCAACCAGATTTTCGGCCATCTATTGTTCTACTTCGGGGTTCTCTAGATTTAATTGATTAACACTTGGAACTTCCGGGTGCTACTCTTGTTGAATAGGAGTTTGCTGCGCCTAAGAACTTGTGCTGAGCTTGATTCTGCATCGGATTCGATATATTTGGAAGACAAAGCACCTGTAGTCTAAGCAGCCAGACGTTTGGAACGTCTGTGGTCCATCTCTATAAAAAGCTTGATATATAATCAACATTAAAAGATTAATTACAAACCGTACCCCCATGCTAAAGTGGATTCTAGTGTACTGTTGTGTGGTGTTGTGCAGTTCTAATTCTCCATCATTATTTAACTGGTCATGTTCACACTTCAATTTATAGTCAGGATGTAACTTGACATGACCGTCATTGCTGATCGTCCTGACAAGCTTCATATTGACAGCCACACTTTGGAGGCGTCGCAAGACGAAAGAAGGATTCAACCCGAATCGACGAGGTGATGTTTGAATGGAAAGTTCAAATAAGGCAAGGCATAGGAAAAATTTTCCTAAGTATGGGAGTCAGGCCGATCCCACACCTTCTTTTCTTCTTCCATCTCTGATGACCTAAATCATGGTTGTTGGTAATCACCACCGTCCACTCACATTCATCATTGTCCCTATCGCTTACCAAAATTAACATCAAATCCCCACGTCAGTTCAAACCATCCACTTACCTAAAATCAGTTTCAGGGTTTGGATCAGGGTAAAACGAAGCGGATCTGGGGAGATGAGGCAAGGAGACAGTAGTGCAAGCGACATCGATTGCGGGCAAGAAAGGAGAGGCGGTGGCTCCCAGCGTGGGTAGGGTCGGAGATTGACTGAGGAATCGAAGCGTCAATGGGTGAGCACTAGTTTTTTTAGTTTGATTTCTTCTCCAAAGCAAGGTGATAAAGTGAGGGAGTGAAAGGAAGGAGATGGGTTATATAGGGATATGAGCCCCCAAAGTCCTCAAACTAGAAAATAAACTTGAGTAAGTTTCTTAGGTCCGGTCTCCATACCAACTCCCAACCTAGGGGTTGGTACCGAGTCCCAAGATTTAAAAAAACAAAAAACAAAATACATGTACAAGCATATGTATGGTTTATACATATGTATGTGAGTGCTTATGCATATGTGATGAGCCACATGTCTATATACCCAATGCTCGATGATTAAAGTCAAAGGAAAGTTAGCCTTATACTTGGAGAACTCATGGATGCGGTTAGTCTAAAATCATTAGATTTGGAACAGCAGACCATGGGATCACGTTTTAGATTTATCGCCCCAGATGTAGTAGAATGTCATAACGGGTCATTATAGATATAACAATTTGTAGAATCGTTTTATGAAAGGATGGCAACCATTCAAAGCACAGACTGGAATCCTACATGAAATTCCGAACCTGTCTTGATTTAAAGCATATCTAGTTGGAAATGAGATGTACTTTGGGGGGCAAGTGTTATCCTGCCTTTTGGCCAGGCAGAATCTGGACAAACTGGATAGATAGAACTTAGAGTTTTCAAGGCGGAAAGCCCAGAGATATAGCCTAGGAGTTTAGAAAATAAGCATAGACAGAGCCACGAAGTCAAAGCCAAAACTATCCAAGGCAACAAAGTAATGGGATCCCCCAAGTTGGAGATCGGTACTGACTCCCAAATACAACTAAGGTGGACCCCATCTTCTGTCTTCAAGCTTATTTCGATGTCAAAAGTCTATTTCCAAAGTTGGTTTGTTGACTCAGTGCAACTCTCTATCGATCTCCATGACCTCCTTAATTGCAGCTTTGTTTCCCGCAACTCCATCATTTGGGCTTTGAAACAAGTTAAGATTGGTGCAAAAAACTATGTATTCGCGAAGCCTACCATAAGACGATCCAAGCTAAGGAGTTGAAGACGCAAGAATTATCCCACCTTGGGATGGGTATCGAGTCCCAGGTATTTTTGAGCTAACACCTACCTTTTTGGGAGGAAGAGTCAATTTCGAACACAACGGCTAAGAGATATTACATGCAAGATTTTAGGCCCCCTACCTCTATAAATAGGAAGGTAGGGCTTATTTTTGGGAATCTTTTGACTCTAGTTCCATTATTTATTATATTCTTATAACTCTGAAATTCTTAGTGCTAGAGTTGTACCGACCCCCAAAAACTTCCGCCTCCAAGTCAGGAATAACTAATAAAATATTAAAGTGGACATAGCCTAGCTTTGCTGAACCACTATAAACGATTGTCTCTCATTTGTTTTCCTCATTTTCATTTACTTCTCTTCATGTAATCTCTACCACATATAACTTCTGGGTGTTTGGGCCATTTTCGGTTCAAACAATTTTTGAAAGGGTTTTATAAATATAACAATCTATATGATTTGAGTTTCTCGTGCTGGTTTACAAGACTGATCCAGGTGTAATTTTCTTATAATACTCGGGTCAGACCCGAATATATTTTCCAAAGTTAGTCTTAGATGCTTTGGAGCTTCAGGAAACAAGATGGATGTCTCTAAGACGTATTCCTATACTTTAATTTCCGTTGTATTTCTTGTTTTGTATAAATCAGCATTTGTAAGGATATGTTATTAACTGTCTTGGCTGTTGATAATTTAGACTCTGATTTGCTGTATGAATATTAAACTTTTCTTTTTGTAAATATCATTTGGATATTATATATTACTCGTTACAATGTGAGATTTTGTTCTGCCTTTTCTTTCAAACAATCTGTCTTTTCGGCACTTAGATGTTCAGCATGTGAATATCGTGGATGTATTAGTGTCAACTTCTAAGGATCGAAAAGGCCGTATGTTACAGTTGGTATCAGAGCTGAAGGTTAAGCAAGAACCTTGGCCTTGGCGGGGTAAACTCATTAGAGATGGGGTAAGTGACACATTAGAATGAGTTGAGTGTATTATATATGAGAGCGCGTATTTGTTAGTGCTTTAAAAATGTTTTATATTGTGTTAAAATTGGTAAATGAAATAATTTTACCTGGATTTTATATTTTATATATAAAACAACAATTTTCAAAAATAAATATCGTTATTTTTGTTGTGATTGTTTATTAGGAAATGATGATATTTATTCATCATCATTTGTTGATTGATTATTCATGCTTGGCCAATTTATGAGCATTTATTTATTTGATTTAGATTAAATACGAACACCATGTAAATTCTATTTCACGATTTGACTATAGGGCGTTCGTTAATCATGTAGGTTTAACAAGTTTACTTTGTTAAAATGGTTACTGTAATAAAGGAAGTTATTATACAAAAATAAGTTTATATAAATTTGGTTTATAAGATGTGTCTTATAAAATAAAGAGGATTTTTGAGAATTTAAATTCCAATGTCTTTGAAAAAGAATTTCAAATGTATCTTTCTTGGAGGAATTGATAAGTATAAATATTTCAAAGAGAATTTTTAAGTAAGATACATTTTCTTGGGATAGTTCAGGGAAAATGTTTCGATTAGTTTTGTGGTAATCTGAATAATATTCTAATGACGATCATATGTTTGCTTAGGCAGACATTATAGTGCACTTAGTAAATTATCTCCTTTGTCGTTGTATGATCGGAACAAGTTTTAACTCAAACAAACTTAAAATAAGTGCTAATATATAACTTGTTGAAAGTTAAACTTAGTGTATTATTCTAAGGTTTCTCATTGTTTTGATTTTCGGATATGGTGTCTAAGCTGTAAGGAAAGCCTTAATGGGGTCTAGTGAATTATATAGGCAGGCCGTGAATATGGGAATCTTTGACCTTCCGATATCCGATGAGGAGGAAGTGCTAGTAGAGTTTGTGACTGAGGGTGAGGAAGTTGTTCCGACAGGTTATGGCTAACATGATATGGAGGTTCTTGGCCTCTCGGTCGGAGGAGGAGGAGGAGCCTATTAAAGAGGAGAAGCTGCCTATAAAAGAGGAGGAGGAGCCCAAAGAGGAGCCAGAGGAGAAGCCGCAGTCTGAGGATAATGATGACATCATTTGAGAAATAGAGGGACCGATAGTGGAGCACCAGAATGTCGACGAAGAGGACTTTGTGGATGTTGAAGAAGGGGACTCTGAAGAAGGCCTTGATGAGGTGTAGATGGAGGTAACAGGGCCTGAGGGGCTGGAGCAATTGAGTGGTTGGATTTCTCATAATGATGAAGTGTCCATAGTATTGGGGGGGTCTCTAGTGGAGGACTCTAATGGAGAGAGCCCTCTATGAGGTGTTGGGCTGGTTCAGTTGGGGGTTGTTCTTTTTGGGGTATTAGTATTATGTCTTGTTGTTTGTATATGCTTCTGTGTTATGTATCACAGTATGTAAGCCCATAGTACGGGTTATGACTTTGAGTGTATTTGGATGGCCCTTGTATGACTGCTAGTGATTATGGATGCTTTATGATAAAATTTAAAAAGATTTTAATCAGATGTGGTATATACTCTCAGGATGTAGTAGAGTATGATACGAATTTAAAACTTGAGTTATATTTTATGAAGCATTTTCATAAAGAATCTTAGAAGTAAAATAAATTAGTATAATTAGGAACCAATAAGAATAAGTATGTAATTTATAGATAGATCATTTCTTCGCACAATTCTTAATCCAAGGTTCGAATACATGACTTTGAGGTGATTCACACCGGTCTGAATAAGGATTTATCACTCGATTTTTGACGGCGAACACTTGGTGATGGTTCTTGATATGGTACCGAGGTTTTCTGTCATAATATATGGTTAAGCAAGGAGAATGGAGGTTCCCAATCAAGAAGCCTGATCGAAGTCCACACCAGTGAAGTCTGGTGAGCGATACTTGTTTAGAAGTAAAGCTTATGTATTTGAGTAAGTGATCAAATCAGATATTGCGTACGGATGGTCTATACACATCGTACGGGGTAAGTATATTTGCCTTTAATGTTTTATGTAGTTGGGTAGATGACTCTTCGATTGTCATGAGGTTGTGTGAATAATCGACTGAGTAGTAACATATGGTTGTTGAGCATAAGGTATACTCAGTAGATTGTTTATCATCCTTGTGTGATGAGAAGGTTGTAAACCTAGACAAACTACAAGTTTGGTCATTAGTCATTTAGAATTTTGAGAAATGTGAAGAATTAGTATGGTTTTTTTTGATTGGTTGCTTGGGATAAAATTTCGGGGCCAAAATTTTTTAGGGGGAAGAATGTAACGACCCGGAATTTTATCGTTTAGATTTGTGAATATTTGATAAATTTTAAATATTAAATTAATGGTTTTTAATGGTCAAATAACCTCTTTTAATTAATAACAAATGATAAGAAATTCATTTTTGAATTTTGTTTAGAAAAATTGATAGTTTGATGAAAAATTGAAAATGCGACTAGAATTTTTTTTTGGATTTTTGACTTTTTACTAAAAGAAAGTTGTCGCAATGTTGTTGCATGCATATGCGCACACACTTCTACATTTAAAAACATGTAAAATATATGTAAAGAGGATTAGTAAAAGTAAGTATGATTTAAGAATTGAAAAAGGTAATTAATTAGTATAATAAAATAAGGATAAGACATATCCTTCTTGTTCTAAGTGTAGTGTACCAAAAGTACATTGGAAAAAGTGGAAGTGATGACTAAGTACATGTTATGATGAATGAGTGGTGTGTTGTCAAATTTTAGAGAGGGCATTAGCATATTTTAGGGAAGGGTAGTTTGGTCATTTTTCATTTGTGGTTGTCTATAAAAGTAACCATCTCTTTCTCATTTTTCAATTTACGCTTTCATTTTTGTTTGCTCTTCTCTTCTCCGTCTTCTTCATTTTCAAAAGCAAAGTAAAATACACTTCAAAAACATGTCCATTCTTCTTCTATAAGCCACCATTTCTATTTCAAAACATTTCCATCCTTAAAACAATTAACTATCACCACCAACTCCCCCTCTCCTCCCCTAAGGTTGTGCACCTCCACCCTAGGCCGAGCCTATATGGCCTTTTGGCCTCTTGCCCTGCGCTCTTGGGGCCTCCAAGACCACTTGCCTGTGTGCCTGCTTGGTGGTCGTATCGCATTCTGGTAGTTCAGTATCGCGTTTTGGTAATTTGGAGGTTGATTTCTTTGGTGGTTGGCTTGTGCTAGCATCTCATTACATTCAGAAGTGAGAACTCTCATTTAAAAAACTAGGTTTATTATTGTGTAAATGTTGTAATAATTTGTCGTCATGTTATTATTCATATATGTATGAATGTAATAGTATAGGTGATTAGTTTGGTGATATATTCCTGCTCGTTTAATGGAGGCATATGATCGTAATTTGCAGGGGACTATGTTAAACTCCAACAACAAAAGGAACACTACGGAATCCAACCTGGAATTACTGATAAACCTTCAGATTCAACTCATTAAAGAAGACAATAATGAGCATATCGTTACCTTAATCTCAAAAAAAGATAAAGATGGGGAATATGACCCTATCTGTGAACTTCAGGCTCTCTAGATTAGGCAACTTTCAGGGTATCTTCATTAATTACTTTAAGAATCGACCCAAATTTGAAAAATGGTCAAAGCAACGAATAATAAGGTAAAAGATCAGAGCGTCAAATTTATAGAAGGAAAGAACAGTAGACAATAGGATTTTGACCCAAATTACTATAGCTCTCGGTGTCTTTATTTTCAGCACTTTTACTTTTAGCTTTATTTACTTCCTTTTATTATAGTTCAGTCCGACACCCATAACTCTCAGTACCAGCCCATAGAAATTCAACCTAACTCCCAACCATCATATAAAGCCTTCGCTATCCAACCAATCAAAGCATTTAGAAAATCAGATTCATCGAAGTTTACCTCTCAACCTTCGGAGTATTGATATGCGATGAAAAATCCTACCAACATACATGCATACATACATACATACATACATATATATATATATATGTATGTATGTATTTATAAATTATCGCACCAAATTTATATTTAAAATATATTTTCATTTGTTTACTTTCAGATTTCAAAAGAATAAATTAATTTTATTTGTTTGAAGATTAACATATTTAAACTTATATTTTGAAAAAAAATGTATTTATAAATCTGTTAGAACATAATAAATAAAAATTTGTTATATATACGTCAGCTCTTGTTGGCGGCTTTTCTCATAAAATTAACAATAAATTAGTATCTTTCTTTATTTGAAATATCAAAATAATTTATATTGTATTGTAAATATGAACATTAATTAAAAATTTATTTACATTAGTGCATATATAACCATTTACCGTATGTATATATACATTTCTTTTGACATCATTATTGACATATGATCTCAACTCATTTGATTGTTAACTGTAAGTCACAATGGTTAATTATACATATATTACCATATTATCCTTAGATTAGATAAACCTTTTTAATATAGCTATAATTTTTTTATTACAAATACAAACATGTCAAAATATTAGGACATAGATTAAATTAAAGTCAAATCGATAATTTGAATTTAAACCAAATGAATAATAAAGTATTATTATTGAAAACCATAAAATAAATATTTTGAATACAACAAAATTAGAAATACCCATAAAATATTTTATTAATAAATGTTAAATATAATTTAATATAAATTTATTATGCATATAACACAAAACATGATCTTTTGCAAATTACGAAAAGTTTTTTTTTGAAATTCACCCTTTTAACCCCACTACCAATAATGCACCAAATCCAACAACAGTACCAGAGCCTGCATTGTTTTTAAATGAGAAGTCACTTGAAAAGACTATCTAAATGGGTGTTTAAGGAAAAGGTGATTAACTAAGAAGAAGGCTACTTAATTGTGGAATGTTTTTATGAATAGAAAACCTCCCCACATAATGCATTGACATGGCTCGTTAGAGTGGTATCTTTTTTAGGGTATGCCCTAGTGAAAGGCTCGAAATTATTTTGCGTCTTAGGTTGATTCAAATAAGCATATTTGAATATTATAAAATAAATTTAAAGTTGTTTTAAATTTAAATAGTTTATTAATAGTTACTACATGTAAAGTTTAAAATTGTTTTGAATTTGAACAAGTATAAATGCACTACTAGAAAAGAGGAAATTTACCTGCTTGGAAATACTGATGCTATACCAACGCCTAATTTTAAGAGTCGGCGAAGTGTCGGTACGTTGTAGGTAAATTATTACCTACAGACTATTACCGACGCTTAACCGACTCCTATTATACAGCATCCACTTGGCGCCGGTATGGCATTACCACTTTCAAAAATAACTTCCCCTAACCCTGTCATCTCTTTACTTTTAGTTTATTAAAATAAATTAATAACCATGTCCCTCTCAATGCCTCACAATCACGCAACCCTACCCACCATCAACATTACCCCGCTTAATGCCGTAAGGTTTGATGTCGCTGCCTAAATGCCGCGCAGCCCTCCCTGAAGCTGCCCCCCTCAACCGTCGCAACCCTCGAGTCATCGCAAAAGCAACACATCAACATCGCACAAGATATCAACACCATTGCGCAACCTATCCTATTGGCAACTCCCTCTCCTCTGTCAAGTAATATTTATATCCTAAATTTGCAATATGAGTGAATAAGATTATCATACCTAACTTGCTGTTTGTCCTGATTAAAAAGTCAATATATCTGGAATTAGTATAATAATGTGTGGCACTACTTTAGCTAATTGTTATATCTAAAAGTTGCTTGAGATTGTTTCAGATTAATATTTCATATAATTATTATATGTAAAACTTTATTAATATGAAATTTTTACTGGCAAATTTTGCGTAGTCTCGGAACAGAATCGAACGATTAAACCGGACCAAAGAACGATAGAAGAATGAATTTAGTGACTCGAAAGACATCGCGAGATGGAAAAAATAGAAGTAAAAAAGAGATAGACATAGTGGGACAAAAAAAATTGACTCGACCCCCACCTTCAACTCGACACCAGCTTAAGATAGGACAAGTGATGAAGTAACAAGAAAACTTGAAGAATGGAATGCAAAAATTGGAAGTACAATAATCTCAAGTCGGGCCCGAGTCAAGCCCGAGCCTAACCTCTATTCGGCTCGGGTCAACCTCAACTCGGTATGGAGTTGTGGTGTACAATTCGGGTCTGATTTATGGTGCATGGGCTAGTTTGGCTATGACGTTTTAGGGGAGTGCCATGTTGAATATGGAGAATGTGCACAATAAATTTTCGAGTTTATTTTGGCAATTTTCATCTATAAATATGAGGAACTGTGCATTGGAAAAGGGACTTCTTTTCTAATCCTTCTTACTCAACTATTTTAGATAACTATATGACTTATACCCGAGTTAAAAAATACCAATTGTAAAATGTACTTGGTAGAAGCAAAGTATAATAAAAAAACTGATTAATTGGACTTAGGCCGGAGGTCGAACAACTAAAAAAACTGTGTGTTCCTTCTCTCCTTTTACTCCTTTATCTTTTACAAATTTTATTGACTACTGAATTGGGTGTTTGTTCCCCTTTTGGTCTAAACATTTTGGTTCTTTCACCGAGAATACTTGAATTTAAGAACTTGAAACATGATTTGGAGAAGATAAAGAGGCCTATTATGAGAGTTGTTGCTAGAGAAAGTCGACAGGGACATAAAGGTAGCAAGGAGGTGTCCTTGAATTCAAATCAATCAATTTACGTGACTAGGGAAGAGATGGAGAGAATGATGATAGAGATGCAAGATAGGCCAATGGCTAGACAGGAAGAGATGATGAATGGGTTCTTTAAAGTAATAGAACAACAAAGGACAGTCGGAGTAGTTGGAGATCAAAATCAGAGGCTGGAAGGCGAAATAGGAATACTAGGAGATGGAGTAAGACAAGTCAGGACAGACCCGGAGACACCACAACTCCCTACCAAGTTAAGACAACACGGTACCGATCTAAGAGGCATTAGGGGGATGTTGGATCCAAGAATAGTGTGAGATGGAACACGTCTGCAAAATGATATTGAGCCATGGAAGGAGATCATAATGTGGATTTATAGTAGTAAGGAGCTAAACCAAAAGTTTTCCACAGGATTGGAGGCAGCCTAAAGATTTGGATCAGGGACGCATAGATCCCCATAGATTCCTGATAGATGACAATGATAGAACTGCTGAGATGATAAGACGAGTACTGAGTGGTGGACCATCAGACTAGAGCTTGGAGGATGTGAATAGAAACCCATCCACCCTAAACATCTGGTATGCAAGGAATCCACCTGATTTCAAGCTACCAAAGCTCGAGATGTATAACAGAAGAATTGGTCCAACTGTTCACTTAATAAGATATATCCAATAGATGGAAGTGTTGGGTGCTTCAGAGGAAGTAATGGGATGGTGTTTCCCATTGTACGTGAAGGATTTAGTGATGATGTGGTTTCTTTAATTGGAACATGGGTCCATTGGCATGTCGATCGAATTAATGGAAAAGTTCATGAGGAATTTCAAAGTTCATATAGCACGACCAAAGAACATGATTACGCTTTTAAGCGTGAAGCAGAGTGTCAGTGAGATCTGCGAAGTTATTTGACCAGATTCAATGCAGCGCCAGCTATTGTGCATAAGCCAGATCTATCAATAGTTATAAAGGCGGTGGTCTCCGGAGACGTAAGGTGGAATGATTTCAAGATTGTTTGGAAAGGGATCCACTGGCAGATCTTGTTGATTATTATTACTGAGCTAAAAGATACTTTTGTCAGGATGATACTAAAGCTGAGAGTGCTAAAGTAAACGTCATGTATGATGGAGGACCATCAAAACAGGATACAGAAAGGATAAAGGGACGTGGAAAGCTAACGATGACTTCAGAGGACTAAAGTAGATGAAGATAGAGCCAAAGTTTTCCTCTTACACTGAATTTATAGAGACCTCGAAAAGGATATACTTGGATACCAAAGGGCAGATTCCTTATTAAAAAAATGGTTAAAAGAGAGCCTACAGATTGGGAGAAAAGATCCGGAAAGTTTTTCCAATTCCATGAGCTGGATGAAGCATGAAACAAATCAGTATAAGCATCTGTGGGATTTGACTGAGAAGTAGGTTTGGAGCAACTGGCTATAACAGTATATTAGGAATCGGCTTACTATAGCACAAACTGTAATGGTACCACAGAGGAGACCACCATCTACATCGCATACACCTACATCATGGATCTAAGCAGAGGATGACAATCCCATGATCGGGATGGATTGGAGTCAGCTTTGATTTCCGCACTTTGCTTTTGTTTTGAATGAGTAATGCTGGATTACTACCAGGCCATGCATGGGGCTCGATCGGTCCCAAGGTAGGCTCTGAGTTGGAAGTCTAGGAGTATTCTTTGATAGGACTAGATGCATTGATGTTTTCTTAATGTATTGATTTGAACATTGTGAATGAATGGTTAATGGATATTTGGACTTAGAAATCATTCGAATATGATAGCAGATATTGATATTATTATGGAACGCCAATGGAAATTGGTTATTCCATAAAATTGATATATAAAATGATAAGACATGGTTCCTCTAACTAGAGAGATGGGGCAATGAACCGTAAAGTACAAGTTCCCTTGCCTTAGATTGAGTGGATGGACTTGTGCGAGATAATAAGTCCCCTCACCAGAGAGTGAGTAAATGTATTTGCTCAAACATTGGGTCCCTTCGCCGAAGGGTGAGCGGATTAGGCTCCATCTGGATATGTGATCCGGAGAGATCAAAAATTAAACTAGATATATGATTATGTGATATGGAGAGATTGGAACTTAAGATGGATATATGGTTATGTGATCCAAAGAGATCAGAAATTAAATAAGATGTGTGATTATATGATTCAAAGAAATCAAAAATTAGACTTTGAAGTTTAACACCTTTTGATTTTTAAAACGATTTGATAATGATTTTTGGATTAGGTCGTTGCCTTGATGAAAAGAAACTGCAACCAATTCCAAATCATGCGTGGGATATCTAACCTCATGCGGTCTAAGCTGTCTAGAAGCATAGGCAATTACTTTACCTCTCTACACTAACACAACTCCTAATCCAGTTCCACAAGCATCCGTATATACTACCAAATCCTGATTCCCCTCCGGAACAGCTAATATAGGTGCATGGGTCAATAAGTGTTTCAATCCCTGGAATGCTTCCTCACACTTATTGGTCCAAACAAACTTCACATCTTTTCATGTTAGCTTGGTCATCGGTGTTGCTATCCGTGAAAAATCCTTAATGAATCTCTTATAACTTCCAACCAATCCAAGAAAACTCTTTATCTCAGTCACTATCTCGGATCTCTTCCAATTATTCACTGCTTCAATCTTAGTCGGATCTATAGACAACCCTTTCTTTGAGACTACGTGACCAAGAAACTTCACTTTCTTCTTCCAGAAATGATACTATGAAAACTTCGCCTTCAGCTGATTCTGCTTCAGCGTCTCAAGCACAATTCTAAGTTGAACTTCAAGCTCCCTTTCATCTTTATAGTATATCAAGATATTAACTATTGAAACCAACACAAACCTATCCTAGTGCTCTTGTAAAATTCGATTCACCAAATCCACAAAGTATGCCGGTGCATTGGTTAGTCCGAATGGAATAACTAACCATTCGTACGATCCATATCTAGTTCTAAACGGTGGCAAAGGAATACTATCCTCTGCTACTCTAAGTTGATGGAACCCTGTTGCTAAATCCAGCGGAGAAAATACCTTGACCCCACTCAACTGATCAAACAAATCGTCAATTCTAGGCAATGGATATCGATTCTTTATCGTCTTCTCATTCAACCTACGATGATCGATACATAACCTCAATGATCCGTCCGGTTTCTTAGCAAATACTGCGGCTGCTCCCTAAGGTGAACTACTCGGTCTAATAAAATTCTTGCTTTCCAAATCTACCAACTGCACTTTTAGCTCTCTCATCTCGGTAGGTGTCATCCTGCTTGGCGGTCTACTCACCGGTTCTACTTTAGGCACCTAATCTATCCGAAACTCAATGGCTCGTTTCGGTGGTAATCCTACTACAGGCTCAAAAACATCCGCGAATTCTCTAACCATGAAAATGCGATTCAACTCATCTTCTAACTCCACAACACCCAACAAAGCATTCACCTCACAACTAGGGCTTTCTACGGTATATACAATCCGATTACTATAATCAGGGTGTCTAAGTGATATTTTCCTATCATGAAAAAATATCCTAACATCGTACTTACTTAACCAATCTATACCCAAAATAATTCCGAATCCTACAAAGTCAAATACGTGCAAACTGCAAACAAAGGTATGACCTAACAAATCTAACTCTAGGTGGTCACACTTCATCCCAAGTATCGCATACCCTCCTATCGGATTTGCAACCCTTAAGGAAGTAACTAGGTATGAGGGTTCTAGGTTAAGCTTACCTACCAAGCAATGAGATATAAAAGAATGTGATGCACCAGTATCAAACAGAACGCTAACAGACATACCATGAATCTGAAGTGTACCTCCCAACACTGCCTTTCCTTTCTCCTGCACTGTTGGTCCTGATGTAGCTGGCTCCAATGCAAATACTTTGCCCCTTCCATCCCTGGCAGGCTCTTTGCATTGATTCTTATAATGACCAATGTGATCGCAGTTGAAGCATCTAATATTCTTCTTCCCGGTCACTTCCTTTGCCTTTCAAGTACAACATTCATTATCAAAATGTCCTTTCTTATCGCACTTATAGCGAACAACCTCCGACTTTCCTTTTTTTGCGGCTCCACCCATCTGAGCACCCTTCTTATGAAAGAACTTCCTTTTCTACTCTGCCCTACCTGGACCTCCTTCATCTTATTCTTCTCCAGATAAGCAAACATCTCCTCATGTCTTAAAGTCATCTCTACTACAACATCACAAGGATCCGTAATATGAGGTAATATAGCCCTAGCCAACTCAGGCTTCAACCCCCTTATGAACTTTTCATTCCTTTTCAACATGGTATCCATAGTAGCATACCCATACCTTGACAACTCCTCGAACCTTCTAGCATATTCCAACACAGACATCTCCCCCTGCTCCAACCCAGCAAACTTTCTGAGTAAAGCAGACTACGCCATCACATACAAGAACCTCTCTTGGAACCTCCTCCTAAACTCAGCCTATGTCATCTCCTCTTCATTCACTCTAACCGTCACACTATTCCATCAGAATAAAGCTGCTCCCTGAAGCTGTCTCGAAGTAGGCCTTCTCTTCTACTCATCTTTGAGCCCCATGTCTGCAAAGATCCTCTCATAATGCAGCAACCAGCTATCCACCTCAATATCATCTTCAGTTCCAAAAAATGGCTTCCCTCCAAGCCTAACATAATCTCTGCTCAAGATAGCGTAATTGTTGACCATCAGAGCTTCCTGAGCCCCTACTCTAGGATTTCCTCCAACCACTCCAGTAGCAATTCCAGCTTGCATCATGTTCATAAAAAACTAATACATAGCTCCCATATCCACTTGTGGAACTCCAGCACCAACATTCCCAGCTTGTGCCTGACCTTGGTTCCTTCTAGTATTCGGTCTGGCATTTCCGTTTGTGGTGGTGCTTCCTCCAAGATTCACTCTTCCGCTTCTAGTGTCCATATCTGTATTCAAGCCTTATGAGATATAGAAGAATAGCCTAAGAGAGGTAGGAAACTAAAGATATAGCGTATACTTATATATAGCAAATACAAGTACGTTACTATAGCGTTATCCCATACCCCAATCATACTCTAATTCCTTAGGATTATGTTTTCAAAAAATCATTTTTAGTTAAAGTTTTTCATAAACCTATGCTCTGATACCAAGTTGTAACATCCCCTATCTGGAGGCCCGAAGCTAAGCGCTACATATGCTGCAGTCTTCCATAGTATTAACTTCCGATGACCAAATACAGTAATGTTAATGGTATTCATAATATCAGAAAATATGAAACGAAATCACAGATTTCACAAAAACAACTTTTCTGATCACATTTCACAAAACATGTTTCACATTCCATTACATAATCCCATAACCGTTTCCCAGTTTCAGATAAAATATAATTATTACAAAATACGCCAAGAGTGACATATGAAGATGCCCCCTTGGTTGACCAGAGTACTATATAGTCATATTTGACTTAATATAACACAGCAGAATCAAACAAAATAAAACAGCATGTAACGACCCGTATTTATGATAATTAAAAATATTAAATTTAATAAGATTTTTGGAATTTAATATTGGGAGAAATTAAAATTTTCGATGTATAAATGGAAAGGATTATTAGAATGTAAATAAGGAATAAAATCAATGTTGTATTTAACGGTGGAATTATATGTTATTTAATTGAAATTGGTTTTAACATTTGTAAGTAAATTTATACTCCTTGTTTATATACAATAAATGTATTAATGTGTTCAAATTATTTAAATGTAACAACTGTTTATTTCTCATCTTATTTTTAAATCGGTGTTAGAATTTATTTGGGAATCAATGAAATTAGATGTAATTAAATGTTGCAGTTAATGTAAGGAAAGATGTTAACTGTAGAGTTTGAGTGAAATAAAATGGAAACTTATGTTAATAGATTACATAAGGAATTATTGATTTAATATAAAAGACTTTCAAATCAATTACTATGAATATGTTTAAATTACTATTAGATAGGAAAGAATTGTTCTGTTTCTCATTACATTTATTTAGTCCATTTGAAATTCACCTTTGTAATCAACTGAAATTAATGTAATTGAATCATTTCAATTAATAGAAGAGAGGACACTAATTGTAAATTTATAAGTGTAATTAAACACAGCTTATGTTTTGTGAAAATATAAGGAAAGTTTGATTTAATGAAAAGAACATTTTTATTAAATAAAATGAATGTTTGATTTGTGAATGTAGGTTTAATTTCATTAAAATAAAGAATAGAATGATTGATTTAAAGGAAAAAATACATGTCTATTTGAACCGTGTTTTAGCATACAGATTGATTACAAGAATAGGAAAATCATTTATTTAAGTAAGTTATTTATTACACTGGTGTATAAACAACAAATTTATAAACGTGTTTAAATGACTAAAGGAAACAATTGTTTTGTATTTCTTCCACTTTAGTTTGTCTGTTTTGAAATTTAACTTTGTAATTAATTCTAATTAATGCAATTGAAATATTTCAATTAAAAGGAAAGAAAACATTGATTGCAATTAATAGATTTAATAAAAAGAAACGCACGTTTTGTGTTAAACAGAAAGGGCGTTTTAATGGAAATATAAGATCATTTTGGGAAAATCAAATTGAACGTTTTCATTTTTAAAGTAAGTATAATATTATTTATTGTGTTGATAAAAAAATTAAATGTGTGCAAAATTTCATTTTCCTTTGGTTTGCAAACTTTCCTATTCCTACATACATTTCCTTATGCATTATTAGTGCCTGAAGCTTTCAAAACAAAACGTAGCATTCATTTTTGTCCCTCCACCTTCATTTCCTTATTATTAAATAACCTGCAATTTTATTTCTTCATTTGCGTTTTGTTTCTCCTGACCCTTATATTCATGTAGTTCAAATTGTTTTTGCTGAAGGTATATTCTTATCATAAAATTGTTCATGTTTTAAACGTGTCCCTTCATTTTTTTTGTCACTGCCTCATTTCCTATGTTCAGATCTCCATTTCAAATCTTCCTTTCCCAGAATCATTTTAACATGAGTTTGCAAAATCAAAAGCCCTCATTTTTGCAAATTCAAAAGCTTTCTTGTATGAAACATGAGTTTTATTTTTTCATTTTTCCTACATGTCCTGCCCTCATCTTAGTTTGTTCTTCCATCTTTGCCTGAAGCATCATCTTGAGAAAAACGTAAGTATTAAACTTTCTTTATTTTTTATTAAACGTGTACCAATTTTTATTTTAATAATATTTCTTATAACATGAATATCTTTTGCATACGAACTCGGATTGACGTGCAGTTTCTTCCATTGGGATCGTATCAAAATTCCAAACAACATGAAACTGGTTTGGTTAAATTTGGAGACTATTACTTTTATTGGATCTTTAATCGACTATAAATCAAAGGTGAGTGATATAACCTACTTACAAAATACTAAACCTTCTTATGTTAGTTGAATTAAATTTATGATGTGATAAGAATATTATTGGTTGATGTTTGATAGTTTAAGTTGACATTTTAATTGAAATTGAATTTTATTGAATTAAATTGCCATTTAAATTAATATTGAATTTAAATTGTTAGTGAAATACCTTATAATGATAACTAGTTAATTGTGATGGATGTTTAATTGTTGACATTTTGGATGATTGGGTATTTATTTTATATATCACTGTTGTCACTATGGGTTGAAATGATATATATACCCGAATGATCTTATAGATTAGGGAAAATCGTTGTGGGTTGAAATGAAACATACCCGAGCGATTTTATTGATTTGGAAATTATTGATTCAGGATACGGGTTGAAATGATACCCGGGAAATTTAACTATTTTGGGTTGAAATGATACATACCCAATCACTTGACCATAGGGTAGAAAATTATATACGGACATAGTTGGTCGATTTTAGTTTTAAACTATTTTCTAAATGGTAAAGTACGTTTGATTTAAAATTTTGATTTTTAAATTTAATTTAATGATTTTATTTAAAAAATTATATTTGGAAAATAATTTATTTTATATGTTTTAAAGTTTCAAATTATAAGTTAATATAAGTTTTAAAAACCTAAATTTTAAGATTTCAACTTATAATTTTATTTAGTTTTAAAATATATAATTTAAATAATGTAATAAAATAAAAGCACTTTAAAATTTTAATTTAATAAAATATTCAATATAGTTTTAAAAGATTTATTTAAAAATTTAATTTAAGATAATAAATATAGACTTTTATAATAAATTTAATAGATAAAAGATTTTAGAATTTTGTAAAAGGTTTTGTAAGGAATTTATAAAAGTTTTGTAAGAGATTTTATAATGGATTTCATAAAAGGATTTTATAAAAGATTTTATAAAGGATTTTATAATGGTTTCATAAAGGAGTTATAAAGGTTTTAAAAGATTTTATAAAGGGTTTTATAAAAGAACTTGTATAAAGGGATTTGGAAGCGTTTTAAAGGATGCGTTGAAGTTTATGAAAAGGGGAAGAGTTGTAAACTGTTTTGGAATTTATAAATAGCTTTATAAATGGTTCTAAAGCATATAAATAGTTTATAAATGGTTTAAGAGAGATTTATAAATTATTTTCGAAATTGATTGAAAGAAAACCTTTCTCGGTATTTATGAATATATTTATACTTTTGGAATAAGTATATGGATATCTTGATATGAACGTATAAACTGTTTTTTGGATTTATTATTAAAAATGTTTTATAAAATGATCACAGTGTGAAATAAGCGTTTGGTTGTTAAAGAGATCGGGGTCGGATATTGTCATACCCTCTGCCAATTCCAAAACCACTTTAACAACTGTGCACATGGTGGAGAATCCAGAACGAAGTAGGATGGTTTGGCGAACGGTACTGATATGAGGTAAGAACGCAGCCCTAACCTTCGGGTCAGCTTGGTATGACTAAAATAGGAGCTATACCGAGCCATGTGAGGTCGCTCCTCCTATCAGACACGCTTCTTCGATACTGTATCTGTTACTTTGTGATTGATTAGTGGCCATCCTCGATTTGATTATGGGAGTGTGTCTCAAGGTGAGCGGTAGTAGCTGTTATGCGTTACCACCATTCCGGAAGTGCAAAATGGTAGAATCCTACTCTGGGCATTGCCTCGCGTGCCTTGTCATATGCCTTATCGAGACCACTACGATTTTGATTTGTATCGTACCTATGGAGTGCTCCCTGATAGCCCACCAGTTTACGGTGGAGTTTACAGTACTGTATAGACTGCGATCCCTATAAAAATGTGTTAAGGGGGATATGGGTAACACCTTAACTATTTAATACTTTACTTTACTGATAGACACTACATATATATAACGTATATTACTACGTATAGATAGTTTAACAGATCCTTAGGAGATGAAAAATCCCGTAACATCTCTTAAGTTATTGCACGCGCATTATACATTGGATAGGAGATGTAAAATCCTGTAAACATCTCTGAAGCCATTACACTCATATTTACTTGTTGTTGATTTGGCATACATAAGATCTTTTAGTTCTGACTCGAGTGTTTTGTCTTTCCATTACGCTCGGGTCAGCTTGAGCATTTTAGTGTTGAAGACTTTATTGCTGGAGGACGAAGACGGAGTTTGGTATATTATATTATTAGTAATTTTCCCCTGCATCATTTTAGGTATGTCATTGTTTGTACTCTGATTGTTGTAAAATTTGTGTAATCAAATGTATATTATAAAACAGCTTCATGAACTGTTTATTTGAGTATTATATTTTGTCATTCCGTTGTGAGATTCTGTGTTTTGTTTTTCCTTCTTTTCTCTTATTTTCTTATTTACCCCATTGACAATCCTCCCTTTTGAATGGTTTGAGTTGTCATGTGTGGTTTATTGTAGACCTGTCAAAATATGACTCAACTCGTTAACCCAACCCATTTACCCTACTTATAAATGGGTTGGGTCAACCCATTTATGAATTTTATTAAATGGATTATGGGTTGGGTTGACCCATTTTTAAAAGGATTATAAATGAGTAACCCATTTACCCATTTATTAAAAACTTAAAATTTGAAAATATAAATTTTGAAAATAAGAATTTTGAACACACATTGTAGTTTTCCATGGAGACTGACAGTTGTACTTATAGTATAACAGGATACCGCATCCTCATATTTGAACTCCACCTAGTGCCGAAGCCGCTATTTTTTTGTTCAGACTACAATAACTTCTTCATACTAACTCGAAATCAAGCGAGACTTTGACCAATGAACTTCCACCTAACTTGCGGACAATATGGAACACTCGAATACTTCATCTTGTGAATGGACACTGTAGTTCTCCATGGGGATTAACAGTTGTACCTAGAAAATAACATGCTACCACATCCCCATATTTGAACTCCGCCTGGTGTAGGAGCCGCTATTTTTTTTGTTCAGACTGCAATAATTTCTTCGTACTAACTCAGAATCAGGCAAGACTTCGACCGATTAACTCCCACCTAAATTTCGAACAATATGAAACACTCGGATACTTCATATTGTTAACGCACACTGTAGTTCTCCATGGAGACTGATAGTTGTACTTAAAAAATAACAGACTACTACATCCCCATATTTGAACTTCGCCTAGTGTAGAAGCCGCTATTTGTTTGTTTAGACTGCAATAACTTCTTCATACTAACTCGGAATCAGGCGAGACTTTGATCGATTAACTCCCACCTAAATTACGGATAATATGGAACGCTCGGATACTTCATATTGTTAATGCACACTATAGTTCTCCATGGAGACTGGCAGCTGTACTTGGAAAATAACAAGCTACCACATGCTCATATTTGAACCCCGCCTAGTGCAGAAGCCGCTATTTTTTTTTGTTCAGACTGCAATAACTTCTTCATATTACCTTGGAATCAAGCGAGACTTCGACCGATTAACTCCCACCTAAATTACGGACAATATGGAACGGTCGGATACTTCATCTTGTTAATGCACACTGTAGTTCTCCATAGAGACTGCCAGTTGTACTTAGAAAAAAACAGGCTACCACATCCCCATATTTGAATTTTGATGAAAATTAGAATTGTAATTTTAAATTTTGATTTTTATCGAAATTCAAAACGTAAAAATTAGAATTAGAATTAGAATTATTTTATATTTTTTTATTAGTCAAATCAAATTTAAATCTTTAAATGGGTAACCTGCTTATTAAATGGGTTGGGTCATAAATGGGTAAAAAAGAATGAATCATAAATTTTGGTTAGGTCAAACTCGATCCAACCCATTTTGACCAACCCAACCCGTTTGATAAGTGTAACGACCCGTAAATTTTCGATAATTAAAATGTGTTAAGTTAATAAGATTCTGGGATTTATTATTGGAAGTACCTATTTATTTAGGCTGCTAAAAATTTAATTTGGAAATCAATTGTAATTGAATGGAATTAAATGTTATATTAATGTGAGTTAAGACAATGACTGTAAATTGTGAATGTAATAAATTAAATAGAAATTATTAATTTTATTCATAGGGTAATAATTGATGTAATAAAAAGAATGAAACCAAGATAAAATAATTAATTGGGATTTAAATTTTAATTAATGTGTAAAATTGACAAAATTCCAATATAATTGAAATATAGTAATTAATACAAATAAAAGATGGAAATTAGAGGATATTAATTTAATGAAATGTAAACCAAATGCTAGTTATGTTATAGAATAATAATTGATTGAGTATAAAGGTTTGAATCAAATAAAATCAAATTATTGGAATTAAACTTTAATTAATTGGATTTATTTCAGTTGAATTTGAACGCTGTAATTATTGAAATAATCAACACTGAAATTGATATGTAAATTTACTTTAAATTTTTATATGTGTCTAGGTAATCAAAATTGATGAAATTTGTTAATAATTAAATTTGAAATGAAAAGTGATTTATTTAATTAATGTGAAAATAGCCATTTTGGCCACTAACTTGGATTTCGACGAAACCTGTTTCATCGGATCCGTAACAGTGAATTATTGTAGGGTTTCAAGTTTCATAACGATCAGACTTGTCGTTTGATCGTACGGACTCGAAACGCCCAAAAATCAATTTAATCGAAATCAAATTGAAATAAGCTGATTTTAACATAACTTCTTCATACGATGGAATTAGGACTTAAAACCTATTCCATTGATTTTAAAATTACCGAAAACGTCCATTTTGATATATGGGTTGACCCATTTTCGTTTCGGGGTCGAAACAGGCTTTTCGGGTTGTTTATCGTTCAACTTTCCAAACCAATCGAGCCTATTCATTTTTATTTGTTCTGTCTATATATATATATATATATCGTTATAAACCATAGGTCATTTCTTATTTCTTATTTTAGTACATACATTTCCATTTGCTTCTCTCTTCCCAATGCTGTAAACCCTAATTCCCAAATTACAAATCCAAATCAAAAATCAGATTGAAAATCAAACTCCACAAAATATATCGAATTATATATCGATTTGAAGCACTCGACGAGCGCATCCCAGATCTGTAATTCATTTTCCAACTTGAGCCACTATTCATCCAGAAATTTAAGATCAAATTGCGGTCGTTCATCGAGTCGTGATCAACTTCACTTGATCGTCAATTGAAGGTTACCGTTGCGTAGAGATTGACGAGTGCTTCTCATCGATGCAGTTCGTTTGGTCATCGGGCGATCTGATCGACGGTGAAAATTCACTAGGGTTTTGTATAGAAGGCGGCGGCTGCTGGTGTTCGGCTTTGATCGTGGCTATCGGGGGTTCGCAAGTGGGGTCGCGGCCTTGGGGAGTGTCGGCGACGAGGTTTAGGTAGCCGTGATGGCCGGCGACGTCATAGGAATCAATCGATGGTGGCAATTAGTGGCGGCTCGGTTTTCAGTGTGTTAGGGTTCTGATAGCATGAAGACGATAACGTGTTGATTTTTAGTAATTTCTTTTGTTTTATTTTATTTTTATTTGAATTTAATTTTCAACTCGCTCTAACATCAATAACTTTCACATACGAGATCCATTTCACGCGCGGTTTCTTGCGTTGGGATCATATCAAAATTACAGACATTTTGATGTTTGTTTGGTTGGATTTGGAGACTATTTGAATTTTGGATTTAAATTGAATTTGAATTCAAAGGTGAGTGTTTTAACCCACTCGCAACTTCTAAAATTTCTTATGTTTGTTAAATTAAATTTGTGATGTGATTGGAAATTTATTTATTACTATTTGGTATATTCGAATCATCATCTCAGTTAATTTGAATTTATTTGAATTAAATTGTTATTTGATTTATTATTGAATATAAATTGCCAGTTAAATACCTGTTATTGATTTTCAGTTATATATTGATATTTATTGATTGATTTGGATGATGTTTGTAATGGATGTTGATTGTTGATATTGGATGAATGGATGTTGTATTTTATATCGTTATAAACTGCAAGTTCACTATGGGTTGAAATGATACATACCCGAATGATCCATAGATTAAGGAAAATTGTTGTGGGTTGAAATGATAGACTCGAACGATTTTATGGATTTTATTATTAAATTCGGGATTGCGGTTTGAAATGATATATAACCGTAAAATTTTAAATTGCGGATTGAAATGATAAATATCTATATCACTTGACCCTAGGGTAGAGAATTATATACGGACACCAGATTGGTTAAATTAAATGATTTTAAAATCCTTAATTTTCGAATTTAATTAAATGATATCTTGAAATAAAATTTGATTTATGTAAATTGAAGTATTATTGGAAAAATCAAGTTTATGATGAAATGTGAAATGGTTTAAAGGAATTGCTTTAAGAAATTAAATTGGAAGTTTAAAGTAAAATTTTAAGTATAAATGAAATTCTATCGAAATTAAGTTATTGAAGTTGTTTGAAAATACTTTGAAATATTTTGAAATTGGAGTAATCCGAATTGAAATTTGAACATTGATTGAAACGATATGAAATTCAATAGTTTATTGAAATGTTAAACTAAAAGGTTTGGAATTTGGTTTGTTGACTTGGAAATTTAAAATGGTCCAAATGTGTTGAAATGAAATGAATAGTTTAATTTGATATTAATTCCAAATTCATATTTTAATATAAACTGTTTAAAAATATATTATTTCAAAATTTCTAATTATTAAGATTTCAAAGTATTAAACCATTTTAACCTGTATTAATTATATTAAATCAAGTTAACCTATTTTAAACCATTTAATTTATTTAAAATAATTAACCTGTTTAACTTGTTTTAAATCTAATTAATCTATTTTAAAGCTATTTAATCTATTTTAATTATATTTAATCTATTTTAAATCTATATTAACTATTTATAACTATTTAAAACTATTTTCTTCTAAATTCCAAACTAAGTAAAATGGATGGGTTTGTATTCAAATTCTCGATTTTTAAGTGAATATGGTTAATGATGTTATAACCTAAGTTGGGATTTAAATAACATATTTGGTTTAATATGATATTTTGAAATGAGAGTTTAGCCTATTTTGGAAATATGACTTTTGAAAGGAAATATAATTTCGAACTATGATTTCGAATGTGATATGATTTCAAAGGTGAATATGATTTCTAAAGTAAGTAATGATTTCGAAAGCGATATGATTTGAATTGAATATAATATTTTGATATCAATTATGAAATGACTTTGGAAATGTAAAAGAACCATCTGGTGTGTAATAAGCAATTGGTTGTTAAAGAGACCGGGATCGGATATTGTCATACTCTCTGCCAATACCGAAAACTACTTTGACAACAGTGTACGCGGTGGAGATTCCAGAATGAAGTAGGATGGTTGGCGACGATCCTATATGAGGTATATACGTGGACCTGACTCCCATAAGTTAGCTTAAGGTGGCTAAAACAGGAGCAATTGACTAGCCAAGTGAGGTCATTCCTTCGATCGAGCACATTCCTTCGATACTATATTCTGACTTTGTTATTGATTTGGTGGCCACCCTTGATTTTTTATTTGGGAATGTGTTCCAAGGTGGGCGGTAGTAGTTGTTATGCGTTATCACCAGTCCGGAAGTGTAATTGGTATATCTACCCTGGCATTGCCTAGTTGTGCTGTGTCACCTACCCTATTGAGACCACTACGAGTTTGTTTTGTACCACACCTATGGAGTGCCCTCTGACGACGTCCAGTACGGATGGGATTACGGTACTGTATAGACTATGGGAATATACAAAAATGTATTAAGAGGGAAATGGGTAACGCCTTAACACTATTTTAATACTTTACTTTACTATAGACACTATTATAATAGCGTATATTACTACATAGTAGATAGTTTAACGAATCCTTAGGAGATGTGAATCCCGAACATCTTTTAAGTTACTACACTCACGTTAGACACTAGATAAGAGATGTCAAAACCCGTAAACATCTCTGACGTCGTCACATGCATATTTACCATTGATTAACTTACATAAGATCTTTTAGTTCTGACTCGAGTGTTTTGTCTTCTCAATTCACTCGGGTCAGCCTGAGCATTTCAGGATTTGAAGACTTTATTTCTGGAGGATGAAGATGAAGATTTGTACTATTATTATTTATATTATTATTCCACTACATTCATACTATTCCGCTGCAGTATTGTTTATCTCTGTTGTATGTAACTCTGATTCTGTATTGTACTCGTATAATCAATGTTTTGTAAACAACTTCCTGTTATTTTGATATTATATTTTTTCATTCCGCTGTGAGATTCTTTTTTTGTTTTATTTCTTTCTCTTTTTCTTATTTACCCCATAACAATCTGCCCTTTTGAATGGTTTGAGTTGGCACGTGTGTCTGCTTAAAACGTCCAAAAAGGTGAGATGTCACAGTTGGTATTAGAGCGAGGTTTAGCGAAAACCTTAGCTTTGTGGGGTCTGACTCTTTATTAATAGGGTAGTAATACCCTATGATGAGTCGCTGAGAGTATATATATGAGAGGATGTATTTGTTAGTGTTATAAAAAAGTTTTGGTATTGTGTTAATTTGTTCCGTTTTGTATTTATAAATTCTGGTTGGTGCATAGGACGCTATGACATCGATAGGGATTTTTAAACGCTTGATAGGACAGATCGACACAATATTGTTTTAAATATAGGTGAATGAAATATTTTTGCCTATTATATATTTTATATATAAAATAATAATTTAAAATGATATATTTGGTTGTAATACATTTGTTGTTAGGTAGTGAGATTTATAGATATTGGTTGGGAAATAAGATTTGTAAATTAAACAAATATAAATTGGAAATTTTAGAACTTAAAGTTCCGGGATTTTGAAAATTTCTTTCGAATGATTTGGAATATAATACTTATATTATTTGGATATATTTTCTGATATAAATTTTTCAATGCAATTTGGAGGAATGTTTTAAAGAAAATTTGGAAAGGAATAAGTTATGTACTCCCCTCTTTGTCGCTGGAAAATAATTTCGGTAATGAGTGCACGCATCATCGACATTCGTTTTCGAGTTTCAAAGTGGGAAGGCCATTGTAGTAGTTTTACTACAGATCTATTTTGATAAACAAATAAATTTTTTAAAGATTAAATATGATTGGATATAAAAGTTATGAGTATATATATATATATATGTATATATTATTTTAAATGATTTGAAATGGAACCCGGCATTTAGTTCTTAAATTTCTATGAATTAAAGATTTCAATTATTGAAATGGAATAAAAATTGTAACTATTTAATAATTGAAACTTCTAAATGAAAATAAGAAATGATATGCTAAGTTATAACTGAAATATACAAGGAATTTGAAATTTGTAACTTGTAAACGAAAAGAATATGAAAATAAGAAATGATAATTATTGAACCTTAAGTTAATTAAAATAAGTAAGTCAAACTTGTGTAACTTTCAATTGCATTCTTAAAGACACACATATATAACTTACCAATTATAAAAATTTGAAATGTTAAAAAAATATGTAATGGAAATTTTTACAAAGTAAAACTTATGTAATGGAAGTGTTCAATGAAATTTACTTTTATAAATAAGAAATTTGATATTAAAATAGTTATAAACTTGAGTTAAAATTGTAATACTACTAATTAAATGAAATAGAAAATGAGTACTGTAAGTAAAGGATTTTGAACTTAAGTTAATATTGAAACTATTTATAATTAAAGTAAATAATAAAATGAATGTAATGCAATAAAAGAAATTGACATGATATGAATAAATGAAAATGAATTTTTGTAAGTAATAAAGGAAAAATAAATGAAATAAACACTGAATGAATGAATGGGAATAAAATTTTGTAAGAGATAAATGTAAGTTAAAGAAATAATCCTTGTATGAATGAAAAGAAAAATAAAAACTGTAAATGTTGTGAAAGAAATTTAATAAGAATAACTCAAGTACATTGTAAATTATTGTTTGTTTTGGTTTATGGGTTGTTTGGGATAGGATCCTTCTAATTGTTTAAGATGTATGAATAATCTATTGAGTTCATCTAAGACTATTGAGTAAATGGTGCACTCAATAGTTTATTTGTCATTCTAGGTGGTTAAAAATTTCTGAACCCGAACAAACCATTTGTTTGTTTGCTATGGATGGATAGTTGATTCTATTGATTTCATATGATGATTGTATGCCGGGGTTGCCAGGTTATTGTTGTTTATATTGATTTGTTTGTTAGTGGTTGAAACAACTTTAAATATTTTATTTTATATAATTATTAACTCTTTTAGATTATATAAGTAAAATACAAGTTATGGAAGCAATTGCTACTGCTTTTGGTTTCATAATTAAGTGTTATTTGCCAGACAAATAGGTACGTTCTTGGATTACGCTTTTCTAGCAATATTATATTATATTTTTCCCCTATTGGGATTTATTATTTTGGAAAATATATGAGATATTGTTATATTTTGATATTGTTATTTCTCCCGAGCCTCCTCGTACAAAGGAGACTCTGCCGAAATTTTTCGTGAATTTTGGACTTAGAAAGTTTTGTGAAATATTTTCCAAACTTTTATTTACTTGAATATAAAAGGATTTAAGTGTTATAAATTGATATATTTTATTTAAATTATTTAATTTTGTAAATTTATTTGTTATAAATTTAATATTTTGAATAAGATATATTGATTACTTGATTCCTTCTTTTCCCTTCTTTTTCCTTTTCGGGGACGAAAGTTTTGAGTGGGGGAGAGTGTAACGATCCGTAAATTTTCGATAATTAAACTGTGTTAAGTTAATAAGATTTGGGATTTATTATTAGAAGTACCTATTTATTTAGGCTGCTAAAAATTTAATTGGAAATCAATTGTAATTGAATGGAATTAAATGTTACATTAATGTGAGTTAAGACAGTGACTGTAAATTGTGAATGTAATAAATTAAATGGAAATGATTAATTTTATTCATAGGGTAATAATTGATGTAATAAAAAGAATGAAACCAAGATAAAATAATTAATTGGGATTTAAATTTTAATTAATGTGTAAAATTGGTAAAATTCCAATATAATTGAAATATAGTAATTAATACAAATAAAAGATGGAAATTAGATGATATTAATTTAATGAAATGTAAACCAAATGCTAGTTCTGTTATAGAATAATAATTGATTGAGTATAAAGATTTGAATCAAATAAAATCAAATTATTGGAATTAAACTTTAATTAATTGGATTTATTTCAGTTGAATTTGAACGTTGTAATTATTGAAATAATCAACACTGAAATTGATATGTAAATTTATTTTAAACTTTTATATGTGTCTAGGTAATCAAAATTGATGAAATTTGTTAATAATTAAATTTGAAATGAAAAGTGATTTATTTAATTTAATAATTAATTTATTTAATTAATGTGAAAATAACCATTTTGGCCACTGACTCGGATTTCGACGAAACTAGTTTCATCGGATCCGTAACAGTGACTTATTATAGAGTTTCAAGTTTCGCAACGATTGGACTTGTCGTTTGATCGTACGGACTCGAAATGCCCAGAAATCAATTTAATTGAAATCAAATTGAAATAAGCTGATTTTAACATAACTTCTTCATACGATGGAATTAGGACTTGAAACATGTTCCATTGATTTTAAAATTACTGAAAACATCCATTTTGATATATGGGTTGACCCATTTTCGTTCCGGGGTCAAAACGCCTTTTCGGGTTGTTTATCGTTCAACTTTCCAAACCAATCGAGCCCGTTCATTTCTATTTGTTCTGTCTATATATATATATATCGTTATAAACCCTAGGTCATTTCTTATTTCTGATTTCAGTACTTACATTTTCATTTGCTTCTCTCTTCCCAATGCTTTAAACCCTAATTCCCAAATTACAAATCCAAATCAAAAATCAAATTGAAAATCAAACTCCACAAAATATATCGAATTATATATCGATTTGAAGCACTCGACGAGTGCATCTCAGATCTGTAATTCGTTTTCCAACTTGAGCCACTGTTCGTCCAGAAATTTAAGATCAAATCGCGGTCGTTCATCGAGTCGCGATCAACCTCGCCTGATCGTCAATTGAAGGTTACCGTTGCGTAGAGATTGACGAGTGCTTCTAATCGCTGCAGTTCGTTTGGTCATCGGGCGGTCTGATCGACGGTGAAAATTCACTAGGGTTTCGTATAGAAGGAGGCGACTGCTGGTGTTCGGCTTTGATCGTGGCCACCGGGGGTTCGCAAGGCGGGGTCGCGGCCTTGGGGAGTGTCGGCGAGGAGGTTTAGGTAAACGTGATGGCCGGCGACGTCATAGGAATCGATCGATGGTGGCGATTAGTGGCGGCTCGGTTTTCATCATATTAGGGTTCTTATAGCATGAAGACGATAACGTGTTGATTTTTTGTAATTTATTTTATTTTATTTTTATTTGAATTTAATTTTCAACTCGCTCTAACATCAATAACTTTCACGACGATCCTATATGAGGTATATACAAAGACCTGACTCCCATGAGTTAGCTTAAGGTGGTTAAAACAGGAGCAATTGACGGGCCAAGTGAGGTCATTCCTCTGATCGGGCACATTCCTTCGATATTATATTCTGACTTTGCAATTGATTTGGTGGCCATCCTTGATTTTTGATTTGGGAGTGTGTTCTGAGGTGGGAGGTAGTAGCTGCTATGCGTTACCACCAGTCCGGAAGTGTAATTGGTATATCTACCCTGGCATTGCCTAGTTGTGCCGTGTCACCTACCCTATCGAGACCACTACGAGTTTGTTTTGTACCATACCTGTGGAGTGCCCTCTGACGACGTCCAGTACGGACGGGATTACGGTACTGTATAGACTATGGGAATATATAAAAATGTGTTAAGAGGAAAATGGGTAATGCCTTAATGCTATTTTAATACTTTACTTTACTGTAGACACTATTATAATAGCGTATATTACTACATAGTAGATAGTTTAACGGATCCTTAGGAGATGTGAATCCCGAACATCTTTTAAGTTACTACACTCACGTTAGACACTAGATAAGAGGTGTCAAAACCCGTAAACATCTCTGACGCCGTCACACGCATATTTACCATTGATTAACTTACATAAGATCTTTTAGTTCTGACTCGAGTGTTATGTCTTCTCAATTCGCTCGGGTCAGCTTGAGCATTTCAAGATTTGAAGACCTTATTTTTGGAGGATGAAGACGAAGATTTGTACTATTATTATTTATATTATTATTCCACTACATTCACACTATTCCGCTGCATTATTGTTTATCTCTGTTGTATGTAACTCTGATTCTGTATTGTACTCGTATAATCAATGTTTTGTAAACAGCTTCATGAACTGTTATTTTGATATTATATTTTGTCATTCCACTGTGAGATTCTATTTTTGTTTTATTTCTTTCTCTTTTTCTTATTTACCCCATAACAATCTGCCCTTTTGAATGGTTTGAGTTAGCACGTGTGTCTGCTTAAAACGTCCAAAAAGGTGGGATGTTACAATAGAGTTTATTGTCGATTTAAACCGTCCAAAAAGGTGGGTTGTCACACAGTAACTCCTACATATCTATGCGTCAGCCACCTGCTCGTCTCCGGAAGCTTTATTCGCCAACCTACTAAAAACCTATAAACCTCAACCCTCAGCCTACTCAAATCAATTTTAAGCACCTGAGAGTTTAAGGGGGAAAACATAAACTTCGAGTCAGACATAAACCCTGGTGTGAATAATACTATACATCTCGGTATTTGATATTAAGTGAGACCACGCCACTTAGCGGAATGGTTTTCCCCTCACTAATATCTTTTTAAAACATATCTTTTGCAAATCATAATCTTACAACCAAAACTGGTTAAAACTATAAAGCATTATCATATAAACATACATATTAGGTAACAAACGAACTATCTGTTCGAACACTATAGTTTTGTTGGGCTAACTACTAACTTTTGGCTGACTCGGGCCTACCAGATAATATAAAACAAAATAATCTAACACCTATTAGAAACTCCTCCTCTTGACGGTCTCTCAATAACTTATCTCCTCCCAGGGTCACCTGATCCTAATGGTTTTGCGGGCTCACCGATAACCTATCCCTGTACAGTTATATTTCTTTACGTGTGTAACATCATTTTAGTCTTATTTGTGACAAAGCCGTACACACTGAAAATTTGGACTAAATTAGCTGGGGCTAATAGCTAATGTATACGGCGCGACCCTATACCAGTCCCATATTATAGTATCTGAGTCATTTTACTTAGGATAATCTTCCCAAATTTTCCTTGAAAACCTTTTCATTCCAAATTGATTTAAAACCTTTAAACCAAACTTAAACAAGGAAAATATATACTCCATGCTTTACTCAAAATCACCTTGCCATGTCATATATACTTTACTCAAATCTTTGTTCATGAGAACATTTAAACCTTTGAAACCCTTTTGAATCCATTGAAAGTACCGCTTTCGAAACCAAGTAAACCCCTTCTTTTCACCTAGGCCTAAAGGCTAAAACATTATTTTCGTAACCATTCATATAAACCTTTCGAAACCATTGAAAAACCTTTCTTTCGAAAGCTATAAAACCTTAGACATCCTTCTTTAAAACCTTTCAACATTACCTTTCGAAACATCGGAAAAATCTTTCCTTTCAAACCATTTCAAACCTTTCGAAACCATTGGGGAACCACCCCTTTGAAACCATTCTTTAAAACCTTTTGAAAGCAATAAAACATCAAACCTTTCGAAAGTCTTTGGGTTTAAGTAAAACATGTAGAAACCTTTCGAACGCATTTAAAACTATCTCCTTCGAAACCATTAAGTTTCCACCTTCAACAGAGCAAAAGGGTCATAAAACATCTAAGCCGAAAGCACTCTTTCGAAAGCATTTTCTAAGCAAAGAAGTGATGGTGTCGAAACCAACCTTCCAAAAGCATTTGAGAAGCGGCTAAGTTTTAAAACAAAGTATATCTTTCGAAACTATTGACTTCGAAAGGTAGAAAAGCGGCAGCTAGGGGTTTCGACCCTATTTGAAAGCATTTACTCAAAATAAAAGGCGCAACCCAATCGAAACCATTCCTTTAAAACATTTGACTCAGTCGAAAGCCAACCAAGTCGAAAGCATACCCTTCTAAAGCAAAGCAGGCGCATTTACATTTAAAAGCAAAGACACGCTTTGACCCCTTCAGAACCCACAGCTTCGACCCAGTACCTTCCGCCTAAGTCCAATTTGCTACGCACTAAGTCTTTGATGTCATGCGCATTGGTTTCGATGCTGATGGTGGCGGAGCTACTAAGTCGGAATATCTGGTACTATAAGTGGCGAAACATGCTAAAAGCATGTAAAAACAGATTTTTAACTTTAAAAGGAAATTCTTTTCATCTAACTTGTCTTGTTTGTTAAAATATTATTGGATGCTAATTTTCTTTTCTAAAAGTGCTGCCAATATTTTAGAAATAAACAATTTAATTTATTTATAAAATACCTCTTCTCCCTTTATAAATATATAAAATATTTAAGTCTCATACCTTAAATAATTTTATATATCTAACAAAACAGTTAGGAAAATTCTACAAAAATTCCAGAAAATCATCTTTAATATGTTTTCTAACATATATTAATCTCGAACCTAAAACATATATTATTTAGCCGTAAATAATTTTAAACCCATATAAACATTTTATTCACTAGAAAATTAATTTAAAGTCCATATTAATTCAGAAAATTATGAAAATTGAAACCATCTCTAAAATAGCATTTCTGGTCTAAATCTAAAATCGCAAGGCATTTGGATGTCATTAAATAGGGTTTTCACATTAAAACATATCATAAAACCTATATGAATAAGCATAAATCATCAACGACCATATGTAAATATTTAATCATTCAAAAACATGTCATAATCATGCAAAATACTTCGGATTCATCTTAAAACCGAAAACAATTGGAAAAATGAGATGTAATCATTATTCGCCTTAGCTTTGAGATTATGGAGTCTGAGACTTAAATGGATTAAGTGATTAATCTTCTTCCTTTAGCTCTTTCTTTCTCTTTCTTGCTAATGGTGGTCGGCCTCTACTTTAATTTGATATTGCAAACGAACATATGAATGAACTCCTAAGGGTTTAGGATATAAGAATATTCTTATTCCAACTTTACTTTCACCTATTATCCTTGTCTATTTTAATTCATGTTAGCTCATTTTAGTTTATTCATCGACATGGCACGGCTACCCCTATTAATCACAAATCTCAATCCCCTAATCATCACATTATTTTATTTTATTTTATTTAGCTAATCAAATACCCTAAATAATGTTACTAAAAATATGTGGTGTTACATTAGCGGTGGACACCATACTACTACCAGATGAGAAAACAGCCAAACAAAAGCATCCTTTCATAATGACCTTTGTTGAAGTTGGAATCGATGGTTATGTGTGCTACCATGCTATTTGATATTTTTAGATGTGGGATCATATTTTTTATTTAGCCTTGTTATACTGTGATTGTATGAAATATTATGTGGGGTATTTATTTCTATGATTATTTCGGTGCATGCTACCAGCTTGCCACATATCATCTCCTACACTGACAATTTTTAGAAATCCAATTATATGCATGATATTATGTACTAGTATTGTTTGTCGTTGTAGGTTAGAAAAGCCAATGATGCCCTACCAACAAGGGTCAACAAGAAGGGTAAACTAATAGGTGATTTTAACATTGTATACTTCATTCTACTTCACTACATGCAAACAATATAATTTCTGTAGACTATCTGATTTGTTTGATATTTTCATATGTTAGTGTGTTCTTGTGTTTTCTACTATGGTTTCATATCCATTACATTATATATAGTTGATCATAGATTATTAGTTGAAGCTTATGAAATGTTTTCAAAAAGACGGTCAATTGGTACATTTCCTTTTAAATGAAATGTTTCAAATTTTGTGAATACATTCACACGTTTTGAATTTTCTTTATATGCATAATTGTCAATAGAATTAGTTGTTGGAAGAACAAATAGAGAATCTACATCACAAGGCATTGAAACCCATAAAAAAAATGATACTATCTCAATTTTATGACATCGCTATATGCATGCATATTGTGATTAATAGGAACACTTGCTTGAAGATCAAAACAGCTACTTGAATTAGGTTGTAAACATCACTTTCTTTCAATTTCCTTTTAGTTCCTAAAAAGAAGTACTCAAATATCATGCCTAATTAGTTTCAAAACCACTTTATATCCAAAATAGAAATCCCAAGTTTGGATTAGTAATTAATGGTCTATTTAAAAGTTTTGTTATTTTTATTGTAACATTAAATCCTATCCAACAATGGTCAAAGACTGAATGAATACAAATGAAAGTCGGGTGCTCAAAAAGCAAAAGAAAGTGAAAATGAAAAGCATGCATCCAGAGGTAACTTTGTTAATTTTTGAGAAAATACCCATATCCAGCTAATAATGTTTGCCACCTTGCTTGCACATATTGTCATACACCTATAATTATTATCTCTATGCATTTAATGCCTTTCAAATGCTCCTCTCCGCACACCTATTCTCTGACTTCAGACTTACCTTTTCTTAGTGAGGAAAGTTTTCTGCAAAACTATGATATAAATTATCTTCTTTACAGGGGAATTAGAAAATATTTTGAAACTCAAAATTAGTGTATGCTGACATAAGTATATTTGGTAGTGACATAGTTGAGATGCAGATACATGATGCGATACCAGACCATGTAAATGGTGACGACAGGCGCACAAGAACGGGTATTTATCCTGTATTACATGTTCAATTTGCTGATGATTAGGATACCTTTATCAAGTCTTGTGATACGATCAATGAAATTAAAGGGACACTATGGACTTTTATTATTCACGTAATAACTACAGTGATAGGATCTAGTGTTCTATCTCTAGCATGTAGCACTACGCAATTAGCATATATAGTGGGCTCAGTATTCATGATTTGCTTTGCCTTCTTCACTTTTCTCTCTACTTCTCGTCTTTTGGATTGTTATGGATTTCCACATCCTGTAACTGGAGCACGGAACAATTCCTACATGGATGTTATTAGAGTTTATCTAGGTTGACATATTCAATTCACAGGCTTTCTGTTTATGCATACAAGCGTTTTGGCACGTGCGATGCACGTGTATACAAAGAGATAGGTAAAAAAGTACTCATGATTATGAAAAAATATTTAGAATATATTCTTTAAAAGTAAATATATTATCTAAGAAAATAATCTTCTTATGGGAATATCTAACAAAATTGCTAAAATTGGATTATCTAACCAAATTGCTAAAATTATCAGGTAGACAAACACTACAAGGAACGGAAGCAATAGCAACGGCAATTAGCCGTTGGCGGCCGTTGCTAGCCGTTGCTATTTGCCGTTGCTACGAGCTCCAGCAACGGCAATAGCAACGGCTCCGTTGCCAATTTAGCAACGGCTAGCGACGACAAATTGTCCACGTGGAAACAGTTAGCTCCAACCGTTATCGTCCCGTGGCGTCGCGAACCGTTGCAAGCCTGGAACCAGATAGCCGTTGCTAGCCGTTGCTAACCGTTAACCAGATAGCCGTTGCTAGCCGTTGCTAACCGTTGCAAGCCTGGAACTTTTCTGTTTTCCAGCAGCTAGCTTTCACTCTTCCAACCTCCAAACCATTCCACAACACAACAATCACTTTCAAACCATCGTATACATTCCATTCCAACCATAATATAACCAAATACATCGCAAATAATCAAATAAAACACATATACATCAATAATCACGCAACTACATAATCAACTAACACAAATATTTCATCATCAACCAAACAAAATACATCTCAAATCATTCACACATAATATCCATCACCAACACCATAGATACACAAAACACCAAACAAACTACCAAGCCCATCAACAAACATAAGTACACAAGTCCAACAAATATCCATTAAAACCACAAATCTTGTCCAAAAAAATTAACCATCAACAAAACATACATACTCATCGTCATCGTCATCACCACCACCACCACCACCTGACCCTGGCATGGTCCCATGCTCACAAATTAATATATATATATATACGTATAATTAAATTGTACATGAATTTAGTACTACCTGACAAATGGTGCAACTTCAACACAATTTAAAAGAACATATGTGTGTGCTATATGGAAATCTTTATCGTCTAACCATATTTCCACACATTTCCCAGCAGGTCGGCCTTGTTGTCTAAAAATAAATAACATTGTTTGAGAAGAATCGTGTTCAACAGCTTCATCATTACGGGGAATACTGACAAACGATAACTTCACATCGTTACTAAAGTAATGTGAGAAAAAAAATGAAGATTCTTCTTCCAGATACGCTTTGCAAATTGAACCTTCTACTCGTGCTTTTTGTCTAATTTTCTTCTTCAAATGATTCAAGTACCTATAACAAAATTAATTTAATTTCTGTTTTGAAATATAAATCTAAATTTTAAGCAAACTTCATATTGCGGATATTCAAAATTACCTCTCAAATGGATACATCCATCTATACTGCACAGGACCTCGAAGAAGTGCTTCGGATGGTAGATGAACAGGTAAATGCTCCATTACATTAAAGAACCCTGGTGGAAATATTTTTTCCAGTTTGCAGAGCAGTATAGGGATTTCTACTTCAAGTTTACGTATGCGATCTACCTTTAACGTCGTCGAACAAAGTTGTTTATAAAACATACTTAATTCTGTTATAACACTCCATACTTTGCAAGGCAACAGTTCTTTGAAAAGCACAGGGAAAAAATATTCCATCATTATATGGCAATCGTGACTTTTCATCCCACTCAATTTACTGTTTTTAAAGTCAACACATCTACGGAGGTTAAAAGAAATCCCATCAGGACATCTTAGTCCTTCCACCCACTTTAGCACGAGTTTTACTTGTTTGTTATCTAGCTCATACCATGCTTTGGGTTTTTTTGTATCGTCGTACAAATGAAGCTCGGGCCGCTTACAAAAGTGTAATATATCACGTCTCGAATTCACATCGTCCTTAGTTTTCCCCTTTACATTCAAAACTGTATTAAACACGTTATCGAACACGTTTTTTTCATTGTGCATAACGTCAATATTATGTCGGAGTAGCAGATCTTTACAGTAAGGTAACTCCCAAAATATACTTTGTTTGCATCAGTTATGAATGTCTGATTTACCTGGAATTTCAACTTGTACCCCAGTTTCATGTATCTTTGGATAGTCTTTTACGATGTCATATATCTCTTCACCTGACCAAACCTTCGGTGGTAGCATACTCTCTTCTCTATTTGCTTTAAAGTTCTTTTTATCCGTTCTAAATTTATGATTAACATGTAGAAAACATCGATGACAGTCAAACCAAGAAATTTTCTTTCCATACTTTAATGAAAATGCTCGTGTTTCATCCATGCAATGAGGACAAGCTAGACGTCCCGCTGTGCTCCAACCTGAAAGCATCCCATACGCAGGAAAATCACTAATAGTCCATAATAAAGAAGCGAACATACGAAAATTCTTTTTTCTTGAAATGTCGTATGTTTCAACTCCTTCATGCCACAATGTTTTCAATTCTTCGATCAATGGTTGTAGATAAACATCAATTCCTTGTGTCGGATCATCGGGACCGGGGACGACGATCGTTAGAAACATATACGGAGTTTTTATACACATCCATGGAGGTAAATTATAAGGAGTAACAATAATAGGCCATGATGAGTATTTACTACCAAACTGAGAGAATGGTGAAAATCCATCTGTACATAAACCGAGTCTGACATTACGGCTCTCTGCAGCAAACGCGGGATAAGTCTTATCGAAATGTTTCCACGCTTCTCCATCAGATGGATGTATCAAAGTTCCTTCTTCTGGTGTTCTAACACCGTGCCATCGCATATGACATGCCGTAGCAGAAGATGCATATAACCTTTGAAGTCTAGGAGTGATAGGTAAATAATGCATTCTCTTGTATGGAACTTCTTTTCCTTTTTTTTCTCGGTTTGAATCTTTCCTCGTTACATATTCTACATTTTCTAAGGTCAACGTCATCTTTCCAATACAACATACAACCTTTTATACATGTATCTATCTTTTGGTATGGCAATTCAAAAGCAGACATAAGTTTTTTCACTTTATAATGACTATCGCACATCAAATTATTAGGTGGCATGTGTCGTTTTGCAGCTTGTACAACAGCTGTAAATCCAGCTTCTGTAAGGTTGAATTTTGATTTCATAGTGATGTATTCGGCGGTTACGGATAATTCGGTTCCGCTTTTACAACCATCCCACAAGGGCCTCTTAGCAGAATCCAATAAATCATTAATTTTTTTAGCTTGCGCGGTTGGTTCTTCTTCAACGTTATCATTGTCATCATCGCCCTGATCAATGGTAGGAAACATCGACCGTGCTGCATCTTGCACCATATTTTCTATTGGATTCGTCATAATATTATCGTCCTCTAACACTACAGGATTAGGTGTACGTTCAACAAGTTCACCATGACGATCCCATAAGTAATAATTCGGCACAAAACCAAATTTATACAGATGTACTTCTATTACATCTGATTTCCAATGCTTTAAATGTTTGCACTTACTACACGGACAACGAATTTCATCGTTATTCTGATTATTAGATTTAGCGAATCTAATAAATTCATGTATACCGTTACAGAAATGTTCCTTTATTGATCCTTTCATACCAGTTCGGACTTCATACATCCAACTACGATCGAGAAAATAATCGAACATTTTTCCTGATTTGATAAAATATGTTAGAAGATTCAACTAAACACTTCACTTCATATTATACAGTATTTTACGATTGATTTATAATTTGTCATTAAATCAACTATTTAACAATTGAAAAACATTTTATAATTCATTGACGGTCGGTCATCCTACTTCCCATTACAAACACAATATCGTAATTACATTTTATAAATCATTTCAGGTTAAACGATTCAACAAAATTTCGGCAGCACTTCCCTTTATTCCCTGTATCGTACACAAAATGCGTGTACACAGGGAACAAAAAGGAAGTGCCACCAAAATTTTGTAAATCGTTTAAACTGAAATGATTTACAAAATGTGATTACTTTATTGTGTTTGTAACTTGTCCAAATACTAGGACAAATCCAACAAATATTGTATCAGATGAATATAAATGTCCGTTCTTAGAAAAAACGAATATCCATATAACGATCATATACAACACTTGTCAGACGGGGCCAAAATATATCTCTAAGGGATTTACAGAAATAAAACATATTTTCTAATTATTCTTCTAACAACTACAAAATATTTTATAATTAATTAATTCATTATATTTTAACTTTCACTGAATAATTAGCTCATTGTTATTACGCTCATTTCAAAATTTTATAATTCATTCAACGAATTATACTTATTTTAAACTATGATAACAATTATAATTAGCACTTCTGAATTAAATTATCGTTAACTGTACCAATCTATCATGATATCTATTAATTTCTATACAATTAACTTTGGCGTAAACTATACACATTATTTTAAATAAAAACAAATATTGTCATAAACTTAAATATCAACAAGCATGTTCATCAATAATGTACACTAATTTTAAAATCAAACCACCAATCAAAATCAACTAATACAAATATTACCATAACTAATACGTCGCATTAATCATCATTTTCAACATAATGATAAACTAATTTAACTTCCACCTAACTTAAAACACTATAATCATCCAATATCACTATAAATAAATCACTATAATCATCACCCAATATCACTATGATCAACTAATACAATTATTTTCGAAATTAGGGTTTTCCAATTAATCCTAAATTAAACCTAAATCAAAGCCAAATCAAGTTTAGAAGATATACCAGCGAGTTTTGGAGGTGTTTGAGCGACGTGGAGGCAACGAGCAACGGCTGGAGTCGGAGAGGCGGCGGATTGCGACGGGGAGGAGGATTTGGGGAGGAAGTTTGGGTTGGTGGGAAATGAGAAATCTGTTCGCGGGTTACAGATCTGTAGTCGCGATCTGCAACGGCTAGCAACGGCCGCTTTTTTTAGCTGTTGCCAACCGTTGCAACCTTCCAACACAAAATTGAGCCTTTTCTTGTAGTGAAAATAGTATGTATGAATGTTTAATGAAACCTACATTATTGTTCAAATATCATGTTATTTTTGTTTTGATAAATCGATTAAATGTACTATTTTATGCAATGAAAATTTATTTTGTTTCCTTTGGAAAAGTCAGGTAAGTTTTGCACTTAGAAGAAAAATATTGCATATCGTTTGTCTATTTTAATGTGGATAACTTTATATTTTTATTATTTGTTAAGTAATGTTAAGAATAATTTGCATGTAAATGATCCAAATGAATGAACTAATTATTTTATTCTTACATATAAAACATATATTTATATAATATTTCTTACTTAATGTGTAAAACTGAAAGCATAACATGCATGTTCATATCATGCGATATTTAGACAATTACCAACAGTGTAACAGAAATTTCATGTCCAGTCATAGTAAAAATAATAAAAATGAAATGATTACTGCTGATTTAAAATATTTTATAGTGCAACTTTTATTTTGACATGATTGAAGCTTTACAGTGGACTTGTTATGATGGCAAAAATTTAAAAATGGGTGTCAATCTCAAAATGTAAGTACGGATAAAATTTTCACGATGTACTGCAGTAACACATTGTTTTCTTAGTTAATTAGTTAGAGATTAACCCTTTATAAACAAATTATAGTTGTTCTAACAGTAAAAGTTACATCATAATTGCTAAGTGTTTAAGTTAATCATTATTGGTATATCATCATATGTTGGTATATAACATTACTGAGTAGGTCTTTATGGTTCACCTGATCATCGGCTATAATACATCTCCCATTGATCAACGTAGTGTCATAAATTTGTTACTATTTGAATTGCATCACATTAATATCTTTGTGTCTCTAATACTTAGCTCTATCATAAGTTTAACATGTACTCTATTATGAAATGATCAACAACAACTGAATCAAGGATATAATTTGGGTGAAAAGACTGGGTTTGGTAGTGCACTACTAAAAATCATCCATATAAAGACTGAAGAATAAAGACTGAAATTAGTTGGTCTTTAAATACAAACTGAGTAGAGACTGAAAAAATGAGTCTTTAAAATTTCGAATTAGGGACTGAAATTCGGTCTCGAATCAGTTTTTAAGAATTAAGACTGGTCAGTGACCAAATTTCAGTCTTTAGTTCAGTTTTTAATTCGGTCTCTAAGAAGTCTGAAAACAACAAAGCATTCGATGTTTTATTTCTAAGTAAATTTAACATTTGATTTTGGTAATTCATGTGAATGCAATTGAAAACTATTACAGTTCACATAACATCTTACCTCATGCATTATAATGTTTAGTTAGTAACATCGTCCCTATATAGAAGAATTTAGGCTGTATTTTATGCTGGCTAGCATAGAACCTAGCTAGTTGTAAAACATTCGAAACTTACCAGTTCAAACTAAATCATAAGAATATGTGTTAAATTTTCCTTTGTAAATAGGTTTAAGACTTATCTTTTCCTTTCACTCTTTAAATACAAAAATAGCTATGTTTTACCTATTTATTCGATTTATCCGTTCTACTAATCCAAATTTACTCATTTAATGTTTCAAATCAATGGTTAGATTAAAGAATTGACTTACCATTACTGGTTAGCTAATGGGTAACAAAAATTGATTGGATTGTTGATTAAAAGTCAAAAAAATCAACTCAAATAACTATTCAACCAAATCTAAGCACATCCTTATATGTTATTGCATTCAAATTAATTCCATCTATACTGTTATAAAACCCAAACTAACTATTCTTTTTAGTAACTAATAGGCCCGATTGCGTGTTTATTTCTAAAATTCAAACTCAATTTTGAAATTATTTAAATCAGTTAACAACATTTAAATTTTAGTATTGTTCAAACTTTAAATTTACTTTCGTGATTGATTCTAATTTATCGAATGACTAATTTTCCATATTAAACTGAAAATTAGGTGAATCTATTCGACCGACTAAACAATACAATTTATACAGACAACCTATATATGTTTTGCATGTGCAAAATAATATAGTATAAATAGTACGTAATTATGACATAACTAGTATTAGCGCAAAATTTTCATCTACGTGTGCAAGATCAAATCTAATCAGCTCTATCTAACCTATGTTTAAAAAAAGAAGGGAATTGTTAAAAAGATTTCATTTTGGCTAAGGGGAATGAAAAATAAAGAGCAATTTTTTTATAGTTATAAATATATAGGGTTAGTTCATTATATAAAAGTATTTCTTATTTATACATCTGCACTCCTTATAGGTTGACTTTCAATTTATCTCTAGATCCTACCACCACACGATCTTAAACCTACCTCCCTTGAAGTCAATCACCATCCACTGAAGTCCATTGTCGATTGTTTCAAACACCCCTCTGTACAAACTACAAAGATGTTTTTTTTTTGTTTCTAATTCAATTTATACAAAAACAATCACTTAACATATATCAGAAAGTGCAATAAATTACTACACACTAAATATCACTTTATATACGCCAATTCTTTTACAAATCACCCCTGATTTCATCTTCATTATCTTCTCACTTAAAACTAAAACCCATTTACACCAAACTTGAAATTCGTAATATTAAATTAAATTAAAATTCAATGAAATAAACATTAAATTTTAGCATTAATATTGTAACTTCTTTATTTTATTTTTAGAAATGTTCTTAATCTCAATAAAATCAAATCTAATATAAAAATATAATTAAATACTTTTAAATTAAAGCAATTAGTTGTGAAACTTGTCTTAACCGATACTTTAAGTTTCATGATAAAAGGTCATTAACTTCATCATCAAATTGTATGGATTTGATTAAATATTTTTAAATTTAATCTTTTAGTTTGATGGGTAAAATGACAAAGAAAAAAAAATTAGGTATGAAGGGTAATTTAGTAATACATTTTCTTAGCAAAATAATAATATGAGTTATGTGACTTTTGGTATATGAATAAAATATGCCTTTTTTAAATTTCATTAAAAAAATAACTTTATACCTTTATATAAATTATAATGAAATTTTGTTAAAGCCTTGTAGACCACACTTTACTTAATATACATCATACATATTACAGAAATACCCTCATTTTGCAATAAAACAAAACGCTTATCTCATTTCACAAACTCTCTCTCTCTCGTGCATTAATCAGATTAAGGTTCTTAAATTTCTCAAATTAACCTTTACAAATTTCAATTTCGAAATTCAGTTACTTTAAATGGAATTTAAATTGGATTAACTACTTATATGTAGAAATGTGAATTTGATTGTTAAACTGCTAATTTTTTGTATTAAATTCAAACCCGACTTGATTTGAGTAAAATACAGAGAATAATTTTGTAACGACCCGTATTTTACATATCAAAGTATCATAAAATACTTTTATTTTATTCGTATGAGGTCGTATGATTTTATAATTTTGAGATATAACTCTCAGGGATTTTCTTCACATCTATGGTTTTTTCCGAATTTCTATGTGACCATTTTGATCCTAAAAATCTTGTTTTGACTATAACATTTGATAGAAGTCAAATCTGGGTCTCAAACTAGTTCTACTGCTTTAGGATGATGGTTTTCCATTTCATAGAGTGGTCATAATAGAAAAACGGACATACGGTTAGGAAGTTATACATGTTTTAAGTTTTGAAAACTGATGGTTAGAATTAGTTTGTACTTAGTGAAGCCCATTAGTCTAATTAGATAATCACTATAAATTAGAGATGTATGAGTCAATGAAATTTTCCCTCTCATTCTAAATCAGGTCTAAACCCTAATTAGCCCAAAATCCATCCTAATTCATCCAAATTTCTTCCTAAATCAAACTATGTTGTTGATTAGTGATTAGATCGTCAACTAGAAGATAGAGATCACCTATTTACTTGATTTGGGGTGATTTTCTTTACTCTTCGGATTATATCTACACACAAATTGGTTGAATTTAGAAATCGGTGAGTGATTTATGCCTTCTCACTATCCTATAAATGTTTATATGGTAGAATTGAACGATTTAACATGATTTTGACAGTAAAACCTTTTCTAAAACCCTAAATACATGTTAACTATGAATATGACCTAAATTGAGTTAGAATTCATCTTATTTATGTACATATATTCATGATTATATGTAGATCTATGATAGAAATTAACTTGTTTGTCTTAAATCTATGAATTGCATGTTTGAATGGATGAAATTGCTTGTTATGCTGTGATTGGATGTTATACTTTGGTATTGTTTGTTAGTTTGTAGATGCATCGAAAGATATGTTGGTGATTTGGGCAAATCATAGGCAAAATTGGTTGGAATTGGACGAAAATTGGAGGGGAAGCTATGGAGTATGGGAGGAGCTTAGGGTTCAAGTCAGAGGTCCAGATTCTTTAAGCAAAGAAGTCGGTACCTACATGAGAGGTCAGTACCGAATTCTGTGGGTTGGTCCAACAAGTCGGCGGTTTTGGGGTATTCAATAACAAGGTTAGTATAGGTGACCCAAGTCAAATGACATAAAATTTTCGCAAACCATGTCATCAAATGACATAAATTTCCATCAATCATGTTATCAAATGACATAAAATTTTTATAAATCATTTCATGCAATCGTCTTTAAGTTACATCGACGTATATCAATGCGCGTACATATGACTTTTATAAATGAATTAAAATAATTACAAAAAACTTCCAAATAACAAATAAATAATAATTAATATTTCTAAAATATCAATTAATTTAATCAATTTACAATATTTTATAAATTAATTAAATCATGTGGTTTTCCAGAGAATTCATCATTACGGTTGTGTGACTCATAAGTGTAAATTCAGTCAGCGATTAATATCGGATTATTCGAATATTAACGTTCACACATCACTTAGTAGGTGATGTGATATTTTGGCCAAATTTACCTCGTACACATATTTTGGTAAAATCCAATTTTACTTATGATAAGCGGTACTTAATAGTGATAATTATTTACACCAATTCTCTTCGTCAAAACTATATCACTTTGAATTTATAGAATTTGGTAATGGTCAAAATTCCAATATCATTCACATTCAACTTTGTAGTCTAAAGACAAAGTCTTTAGTTCAATAATAACAATTATTATTAACCGAAATGCTCTGGTCAGAGACTTTGACTTTGAATTGACTTTAGTTAACCATCATACTAACCTCATATAACTAAGGAGACAAATCCACTCTTGAATAGTGTTTCATTTCCAATGCTTCCACTCGACCAAACTATAACCGTTCGATGGACGTCGGGCCATAATTTAACTATAATTGAAGCGGAGCTTCCACATTGAAGATCAACAGTATTCTCAAGTCGATAGAACTGTGTAAATCAGTCACATCGATATTCTCTGCTTGACCTTAGTTATATTAACCAACAAAAAACTATCAAGTGAGCCATTCCATAGTTATCCAATAACTATCAGTACATAACCCCTTAGCGCCCCCAACGGTCATGAGTAATACACTGCCCAACATTTGAAGAGCGTTACATACTCTACTCTCAACGGATGTATCGATATCCAGTCTCGATACATCTTAACTAGGAAGATTTAAAATGGTATATTTGTTTCATTGTGATAAATTACTCATAGTTACAACACTTTATAACTACTGTCACAAAACATACCATTAATGGATTTTCTATTAAATATACTTCTAATTAAATTGATTAATTAATATAACCACATTATATCAAATATATAATAGAAAGAAAATATCTTTATTTCAAACAAGATTGGTCAACGACTTAGATATATGTAACAAATTATATAATTGCCCCTAGGGCATACCCCTAACTCTACTAAAGAGTATGTGTTGAATCGTTAATGCTTGGAGTGTTTTCTATTGTATTTGAAATAGGGATATTATAAGTGGTGACGCCTATGGAGTGACAGCGAGGATCCGTATACCTTGGACCTGTGACTTAGGGTCTAGTGTCCAGCTTTAGGCTGCGAGACACGTATTTAGCTTTGGGCTGTGAGATAAGATAGTACAACGGAGAACTGGGATATTCTATTTATTTAATTTGATATTATAAAATGTATACATTTGTAGGGGATTTCAAATTTTTTATGTTGCCAAATATATCTTAATTTTTTTAACATGAATTCCTTATTATGAAACTTATCATTGATAACCTTTTTATACATTTATTTAATTGTGAAATATCCATTATATTTTAGTGGAAACAATAAGTAGCAATAAATTTATTACTATATATATGCCTCATAAGGTAAATTAATTATGAAATAATATATAATAAATGCCATATATGTTGCATCCCAAATATAATATATCACAAATCACAAATAGAATAGGACACATTTCCCTGCCCATGATATCAACGACTATCCCTTCCCACTTCTCAACACCGCATAATAGATCTGCCCCAAAATTACAAAAACACGCATATGAATTCTTTCAATCTCGCGCTTAAAAGATTATTTCCCTCTCCTGCACGATTCTTACGCGACCCAGTTCTCCTTGATTGCGCAGATATTTTCTCTCATCTTCTCTAAATTATAATCAATGGGTATTTTTTTTCTATCTTCATTTTTCACATCTCGTGCAAAATTTGTGTATTTTTAATAGGTTTTTTGAATTAGCAGTGGAAAATATTTTCCCCTATTGATGGAAATTGAGATTTATTAATAGATCTTAATGTTTGCATTTAAGGTTTGATGCTGGAGCCTATGCTCGACATCAGAAAGTATAAGAGTGCTCAAGAAGCGGTAAGCATATGCTTATATCTTGTTTTGTCCTGGGTTGTGAGTATCTGCTAATGTAATTCTGTGTTGTTGATTTAGTAGGGTCGAAGCTAGAAAAACTATCAGTTAAACATATAATGAATGAATTAGCATAGTAACATAATGTTTATTTGATATGTTTTATATTGTGATGTGTTATTGATAAATTTCAATAAACTTCAAGTTGTAATTGTTGTATTACCTAACCCGAATTCCCTTCCTTGTATTTTTCGATGCCAACGAGCAATTATTATACATATACAACGGGACCTTTTCTTTTTTTGTGAAATTAGTGTAGGCAGGCTTTAGGTAGAAATTACGCTTGGTTAAGCCAAATTCCTGTTACCGCATCATGCATTTATTTTATAAAATGAAATAAGAAATTTTGTTATTTATTTAGTTTAACTATTTATTTGTAATAATAATAAAAAAAATGTAATCATTCATAAAATTTTGGATACAACGGATAAAGTTGTTTACAAAGGATCAGAAATGAGTAATTAAGTGCAGAAATTTGCTAAGTGTAAAAAAGTTATATAAAAATTGTCAAGATAATATTATAATCGTAGATAAATAAAAGCAAAATATGATGTTAAACAAAACCATGCATAAATATTAATGAAAAATCCAAGTAAGATATTACAATGATATTTTCAAATGGGTGAATAAGCACCTAACCATATAAACTTGATAAATCATACAGCTCAAAATTTCAGAAAAGTATATTACATAATATACAAATAAAATATTTGGTTAAAGAAAAAGAAAAAAAATTCATAAATCAAGAAGAAGAAAAATCTTCATTTCAAAACCTTTAGAGTTTTCAAAACTTCAATAATATATTTGACCAAGTAATTATTTTCATTTTAATGTTGAGTAAAAAATATTTGTATACAAATATTTCAATTTTATAAATATGATACGACAAATAGTTGTATAGAACGTTATCTCTCCACCGGGACATGCAAGGCTAAATATTAACGGTAGTTTGTTGCTCTGTTTGAGCATAAAACAAAACGAATATACATAGAACATGTCAACGGAGCGTTGGAAACAAACATGATTTTAGGTATAATGCAAAATGTGTAGAAATGAGAAAAATATATCAAATTCATGGAATTTTTTTTTTGAAAATTATAGGATGAGCAAAAAGAAAAAGTGTATACAAAAAATTACTATATTGGTAAATCCATCCAAAGATATACATTTACACTAAGTTATGCTCTACACCCTGTCTCCATACATAAGCACCTCCAAATGGCTCCCTTCGAAAAATTGTTCCTATGGGAACATTATAATTAGTTATATATCAATCTCATTAACTAGTACAAATGCATGTGATACATGGAACTGCGAATAATATAAATGTATAAATAATGCAAGCATGTAAAATTTTACCCTTTTTAATAATATTATTAATAACCATAATTTTCTAATATTCATATAAATAAATGCAGAAAGTGGTAACGGGAAAGGAACCAGCATTTCATAAAGCATTTCAATATTGGCAAGTTTTGAAAGATCTATCGAACTCCTCAAAAAATACACAAAAAATTTGTAGGAGTAGCAGATATGTGGATAACAAATCTGTGAAAACAATGGTAATTATTTTATTTAGTTTAAGTTGCTAATATGTATGCAGTATCGATTGATTTTATTTTTTCGATCAGGAGAATTATCTCGACAAAAAGGCTAAGTCAGAGGGAGAAACGGATGCTTTTAACCCACAACATTGGGTGGATTCATCAGTGGGGCATACAAAAGGAAAGCTGTATGGTGCGCCTCATGTAGTAGATGTTTGTATTTTACGTGGAGGTTCTAGGTCTTTTCAGCCAGTGCTCATCAATGTACTTCTGCTCCAACTCATACGCAAACAACTGATCATGTTGTAGTACCTTTGCAACCGGTTGTGCCAACATCGCCTTATGTTCCCGATCAGTCAAACATGCCTACACAAGCCACCATACCTACACAAGCCACCATGCCTACATAGTCACAACAAATGGGATTTTCTACATTTGGTGGTACATTTCCTCATTTCGCAGGTTAGTATATTTTACTCACAATTTCTATTATTCTTAGTGTCAGCCTTGTCGCAATTGCTGATCACCTGTTGTTATTATATGCTATTCCAACTGACCGAGTCAATAATAATATACTTTATTAATTGAAAAAGCAGAGACATTACTGTTTGGACAAAAGTATGCGTTGATTGAACAAAAGTATGTGTTGTATGGTTGATTAGTATTTAGAATAAAAGCTGTAAGCATGTTTGACAAAGAACTACATCTGCAGTTGTTTTTCTGGCAATGCCTAATATGTCATAACCCATATTAGGTAGAGAATCTAACTTAAAATGACAAGTTTGAATATGGTAACCAAGAATATTACTAAGTTTATGAATATGTATCACTGTTTATGCACGAAAATCTAACTTAGTAGTTAGCTTATAAAGAAAAATTTGTATTCGCATGATATTCAATTCATTTAATTAATTTTGACACATATGTAGAATAGAATTTATTAAATATGAATTTAGTAATTCAATATGGAACCTCTAACAACTACCAATTCACGAGAATAAGCCATATAAAAAATTCAAAAATACCAGATAAGTCAAAAAATGTTGAAATATTTTCATTCAGTAATACTTTAGCTTCCATCTTTCTAAATCATGCAGACTAATCTCACGCCATTCAATGTAGAATTAAAAATTTGTTTATTTATAGATAACGTAAATGAATAATTTAAGAGAGAGGAGAAAGCTATTTCTAAAAAGAATGACATGGGAAGAAAATGAGAAGGTTCTTCTTTATGAAATGGGTTTTGTTTGTTTTTTTGAAGGCAATTAACCAAATATGATATATAAACCTGGGCCACCCTTAACAGCCGGGCCTTGGGATGTTGCCTAGCTCGCCTAGCCCAAGGGCCGACTCTGTCTACTCCTACACTAAAAGTTTATCCAAATCATAAACTCGTTTTCATTACAAAAGGAGAAATGCCTGTTAAGTATTTTGATCGTTGAGATGAGCATAAAATCTGAAATGTGCTACGGGAAGCTGTTGTGCTGGAGCTATGATGAGTAGGCTGGTGCTGAAATGGAAAAGTCGGTGTTGTAAAGAAAAATTGAAACATGCTGCAGGGTGTTGATGCTGAAGTTATCTCATGGTGTTGTAGCGGTGTTTGAAACAGCATTAAACCTGAAATGAGAAGCAGCATGATGGTTGAAGCATGCTATTGTATTGCAAGGTGGGTGCATGATAGTTGAAACATGCCGGTCTATAGCATGAAAGGTCAACAGGGCCAGTTAGTGTGTCAGTTGACATGTTACATGCGTAGAGCATCAACAACGTCAGTGCGAATGAGACTGAAGGAGAACATATCTGAAGGATCAGTGGAGGAAAGAATTAGATGGTGTGGCTGTAAGGGCTGAATCAGAGAAACAATCCTGAAGGCTGCTCGTAGTAGAATGGTGCACAACATGGAGGCTAAAGCAGACTTGAGGTGCACTGGAGTGTTAGCTTCTCTGATTGAAATGGCAGATAGGCAGACTTGAGGTGCACTAGAGTGTGAGCTTCTTTAATTGAAATGGCAGGCAGACTTGAGGTGCACATCTTGGAGGCTGCCAGTAGTAGAATGGTACACATCATGGAGGCGTGTAGATTGATTGCAGACATGGTGATAGCTGGAGTGAGAGATGACAAGTGGTTGCAGTCTGGGCGGTAACGCAAGCGAGAGAAAATTAAAGACAAAAAACAAAATTGAATTAGGAAGTCTCTTGTTTCGTGGAAATGTGAAATAATTGTTTATAACCTTTCTATAAGATCACCAGTTATAACATTATTGATCTAGGTAATGAATTGTTTTAGAAACATAGCTAGGCAAAGGTTAAATTAAGTAAAACTTGTATACTCAAGTGACTGAAACTCAAACTCAAAAGCCTCAACATGGAAAGGTGAAAAAAAATTTCAACATGCTTAGATCAATATTGAACTAAGTTTTACTAAGATATAAGTATATTTTATTTATAAGCACTTAATTTAAATGAAAATAATAGAAGACACTTAAAGTTATAAATTATATATGTGAAGTATGATTCTTTATGTACAGATATTCCTGATGGGAAAAGAATTAAATGTATCATTATAAATTTCATACCTCTGTACAAATTCTTTGACAATTAATTATCTTGATTACTATCTTTAATAGTAAATTGACAAGCCTCTATGAAAATTGTTTTATTTCCTTTTCCATTTTTATATGGAGCCTTATGCATAAAAGAATACACTATAACTAACTTTTAGAACAATAATGCTGATTCTACCGGTTACTTATACAACGGGCTTAATATGGGATCAATCTTGACCAAGAAATAATTAATATGGGTACCTGAATTACTCTGGCTAGATTTCCACCTGTATATACCCATTGCAAATGCAATAAACAACATCATATATAAGCTATGCATAAAGTAGAAATAAAAAGCTAATGAATTATGAAAGAAAAGAGTGAATTGTAAATACAGGATCATTTCACTAATAGGCTTACGACATTTAAATTTGAATTTAGATAGATATAAAAAAAAAGGCAAAAAATGGCATTGGAAGAAAGTTTGAAAATGGAGAAATGTAGCACAAACATATGCGTACATATCTTTGATGTCCCCATCGATTGTTTCATGTTGTATGTGTAAACCTTATTACTGTTTCATGCGGTCAACAATAAGGTCACAAACATATGCAAAGGAAGAGCATATATTGCATGCTGACAACATATGCTGCCAAAAATGACCTGACATATATGCAAACAAGGTTTCAAGACTCAAATATTATTTGAATTACTGTTTCAACACCAAGCTTGACAACAAGGCTTCAAGAGTTCAAGACTATAAGCAAACATGACATATATGTAAACCTGACATATATGTAAACAAGACTCAAGGCTTCAAGATTTCAAAGACTTTCAAGACCAAGCTCTCAACATATATGTAGAAAAGAAGGCTTCAAGCCTCAAATATTACTTTTAATATTATGTATGTACTTAAACTCAAAATTGAAAGTTGTGGCACGTCAAAAAGTAGAATATAAGCAAAGATAGAAAATAAGCAATACATGTTCTATTTTATTCGCATTCTTATGTTTTTTTGCTATGTTTGTAAATGAGATAGAAAAGTCTACTTTCAAAATTTCTTGCTGTCCTTGTAGTTATTAATCTGTATTTTATTTACCAGGTCATAGATCTATGTCGTTGGGAGCATATCTGTCGCAACAATTTCCTTTGTATTCCAACACATTCGGGACTGCACAACAAAGCCTGGCATCTTTTGATCTAATGCAACAACAACCACCATTTATGGAACAATATTCACATATGCAACAGTTTTCAGGACCATCAATCCCTGAAGGTATGGAGTGATTAGCGTTCCCATTTCACTTGTTTGCTTTGTTTTTCTTGATGAAGTAATATATGTACATATATGTTAGTGGACTTGTTTGCTTTGTTTTTCTTTCCAAAGTAACACGTGTACATGTTTTAGTAAACAAGTTGGATTACCTTTTTGTTAATGTAATATGTTTGGACATGTCATCTCAACTTTCTTATTAAAGTAATGCATATACATATCTTATTGAATGCATATGTTATGTTAATTAAGTACTTTATCATTTGTGTTATTGTTAGATACTAAGTAATTTCTATATAATACTGAATATATTTTGACGCGTATGAAATTATAATGTCGATATTTTGAATTCTTGATGATATTCCATCGTTTATTATTGTGGATATTATATGTGTCTAAATGCAAATTTAAGACCAATTAAAGACAAAATTTCAGTCTTTATTATTCAGTTTCAAATATATTTAAGACTGTAGTATCAGTCTTTACAATTTGAGACTGAAATCTCAGTCTTAATTATTTTTTGGGACTAGGAATTCAAAGACTGAAATTTCAATCTTTGATCAGTCTTTAAGTATAATTTAAGGACCAAATTGCTTGATTAAAGACTGAAATTTTCAATCTTTAATCCAATGTTTTTTTGTAGTGGTGGTTAACATTCTGACATGAAGCTTGGATACTACCCAAGTCTTATGCTACTTAAGTTGCTGCTTAAGTTCTGCAAACCATCAATACCTAAGATCTGCAGATTATTAGTCCTAAGTTGTATATTGCTTGAGTTCGACAAATTATGAGTACCTAATTTGGTGTATGAGTTCAGCGTTGCAATTTGCAAAGACTGGGTTCTGCAAATTATTAATACCTAAGTTGTATACTGCCAAGTTCTGCAGATTATACCTAAGTTGCTGTGTAAGTTTGGCAGTGCAAAGGTTTAATACCCGTATCAATTTGAATTTACGGATTAGAATCCAAAAAATATTTGTTCTACCAACTGTACAAAAATTCTTTGGAGGTATTTCTCTTTTCTAATACGTGGTTTTACAGCTAATTTTAATCATGATGTTCAGTTCATTGTTTTGAATATTTAGTTTGTTGATTTGAGTATTTTTTTAAAATAATTTACCTGAGTTATATCCAGTAAATAAGTCATCACCCTGGTAAAATTCTAGATCACAATACAGTTGATGGGCATGGTATACACTACTAAAATCGGTTCGCATAGCATCGGACAGGGGCGACGGCTAGCGACGGCTAAAAAAAGCGGCCGTCGCTAGCCGTCGCTCGACCTGTATATCAGCCAGATCCGAGACTTCTTCTTCCCCATTCTACAAAACCCAAAAAAAAAGAAACCCCCCCCCCCACCGTCGCCCCCCGTCGCCCCGCCGATTCGGTGCTCAAACGTTCGCTCCCTCCCTCCCAAATTGATCCGGTATGTGTTCTAACCCTATTTCCTATTCAATTAGGGTTTAATTAGGGTTTATTTGCATGATTATTGGGTTTAAAAATTGGTTTTTAATGGCATGTTTATGGGTTTGAGATTGGTAGTTACGTGGTATACGTATGGTGATAGTAGTATTGTAGGTTGATTTGAGAATAAAATCATTTTATTTCGACGTTGAAAACGATGATTAAAGCATACTATTATGATGTTGGTTATTATAGAATTAACGATTGGTGATGTGATTTGGATTAAGATGGTGATAACATGTTTAAGATGCTTATTGATAAGTTTATGCAATGTCGGTTGTCGATTAGGTGAAAATTTAATTATTTAGCATGCGTTAGTTATAAGTGTAAGTACACTACAACTGTGTATTTTGTTCAAATATATCATTTATGCTCACTTGCAATGGCCATGCTATTACAATGATTCACTTTTGTCTCATTGTGGAATTTCCAATTAAACGTATATAGTTTAAAATAAAAATAATTCAATTTATTATAAGTGCTAACTTCTAATTTGATTTAAAAAAATTCGTTATTTAAAATTTGACTTAGTTAGCCAAATTTTAAAGTACGTGTTAAAATGTGAAATTTACTTGACAAATATTTATTGAACGTATTATTAAAAAATTTATAGTTGTTAAAATATAAATTAGAAAATTTGTTTTATTTGTGTGAACCCCTTAGACAATTTTTGGCCCCGTCTGACAAGTGTTGTATATGATCGTTATATGGATGTTCGTTTTTACACAGAACGGACATCTGTATTCATCTGATATAATATTTGTTGGATTTGCCCCAGTATTGGACAAGTTACAAACACAATAACGTAATCGCAGTTTATAAATCATTTCAGTTTAAACGGTTAACGAAATTTCGATGGCACTTCCTTTTTTCCCTGTGTACATGCATTTGTGTACGATACAGGGAATAAAGGGAAGTGCTGCCGAAATTTTGTTGAATCGTTTAATCTGAAATGATTTATAAAATATGATTACGTTATTGTGTTTGTAATGGGAAGTAGGATGACCGGCCATTAAACAAGTATTAACAAGTGTTGTATATATATGATCTGTATTTTATAAAACAATCAAATAATTTATTAAGTGCAATTTACTAAAGTAATAAAATTTAAAAGTTAGTTTGAAACTAATAAATTTGTTCAGTCTAATTTATTAAAGTTTGTTTAAAATTTACTAAAGTTAGTTTAAAATTTACCAAATTAAATTTACTGAAGTTAAGTCTAATTTGTCAAATTATTAATAAAGTTTCAGTGAAGTGTTTGTTTGAATTTTCTAATATAATTTTTGCAAATCAGGAGATATGTGATGCTCATTTGATCATTATGCTTTTATATATAATATATGATTGTGGCAGATATGGCTGATAGAAGACGTAGGAGTACATCTCAGCCTTCTCCATCTCAGCCTTCTCCATCTCAGTCTCCTGGAGCTGCAGCGGGTCCTAGTAGCTTAGAGGCAGATACACGCCGAGTTGCAGAGATTATTCCGAAGAGTGTTGGGTAAATGTTAAATTTATTTCAATTATATTATTTAAAATATATAAACTATATAAAATATGCACGTTAACAATCACAGGGGGTTCGAGGTGGAACCATCACAGTTTATTTTAGATGTCTCGAAGAAATCATATAAGGGTCGGATGTCAGCAGTTTGGCCGCATTGGGATAACATTCTAGCTCATATTAAAAATGCTATATGGGCCGACTTGATGGTAATTACAATTTATATATTTCTATTGAAAATAATATGCTGTATGTAATTCAAAATAAATTCAATATGCAGGCTGTTGTACGAGTGGAGCTGCATGATTTAGATGTTTTTAGCAATAATTGGAACCAAAAAATGCGGAAGAATTATAGAGAGACAATATCAAGGGCGAAGAAGGCTGGAAAAAAGCCAGGTTGGATGAGCGAGGAAGTCTGGAACGGATTTCTCACATATTGGGAGTCAGAAGCAGCTAAAGTAAGCTATGATGAGAATGCTTACAATTATGTTAGTTGCATTATTTTAATCATGTATCTAAATTAATATAGGAAGTAGCAGCAAGAAACCAAGCCAATAGGAATAAGAATCATGGTTTACATCGAGGTGGCTCTAAATCTTTCCAACAGCATAGGAGAGAATTGATAAATATAAAATATATTTAGCATATGGTGATGCATATCTTCATGTATAACATTTATGCTTATTTTCAATATATCTTATTCGTGTATATCTTCAGTTTGCAAAGTACGGAAGGGAGCCTACAATGGCTGAGGTTTTTAGAGCCACACACGCAGTTGAGTCTGTTGATGATGAGGGGAATGCGACCTATGATTGGACCGACAGCAAAGCTGAAGAAGCGATGGTAAATATGCTAACTCATGATTCAAATTGGATATATGTAAATTGTATACCGATTATTTCAAAATTATGTTTGTAATTGCAGGGGCGATATGAGACAAAGGCATCGGCATTGACACAGGCGAGTGGAAGAGCAGAGCTTACAGTTGAGGAGTCCAACAGGATTTGGGATTCCGTTATTGCACCGCCTACTTGAAATAGGCGTTATGGTTTCGGCAATCAGGAGGTAAACCATTTCACTAACTTCATATTAAAAGATCCACATTATTCTCACATCAAAAGAATTATTTATATACTATCCAATTCATTCAAAATTCATGTGAAATGCTATTGTATTAACTTCAGTTATTTCACAGGCTGTTAATTTTCAAAGAGCTTATGGCAAATCGATGGAGGAGGAGCGTATTGCTCAGATGCAGAGGCAGCTGGATGAGCTCAACGATTGGCGAAAGGGCCAACTGGCACAGCAGATAGATGAGCGCATTGCAGCATTTTATCAGGAGCACGGCTCTATGCCTGGGGAGCAGGGAGATGGATCTGATGATGCCGAGGAGGATGATGATGCATAGTTTTACTATTCTTGTGGGTATGTATTTATGTACGTATTTAGACTAGATTTGATACTTGGGTTTGGATACTAGGCATTTTGGATGATGTTTGGGTTTGGTTATATTTAGATTTGATCATTGTACCTTGATACTTGGTTTGGTTTTGTATACTATGTTGGTTTGGTTGGTTTTTGTGTTTTTTTGGTTATATTGTTGAATATTGATGTTGTGGGTATTGTTGAGATGTGTTGTTGTTGATATTATTGAGGTTTGAAAAGACGGTTTGAGGTTTGGGACGAGGTTTGATGGAAGGATAGCTGTTGTATGTACAGCAGATTTTTCCCAGAAAAGCGACGGCTAGTAACGGCTTCTGGGCAAAAAATAGCGACGGCTAGTAACGGCACGTAACGGCGTGTAACAGACTTGCTATTGAAACAACTACCTGCCACGTGGCGTTGACACGTGTAAGATACCGTCGCTTGTCGTCGCTATCTTAGCGACGGAGCCGTCGCTAATGCCGTTGCTTTTCCTGATGGCAACGGATTGAATAGCGACGGCAATTAGCGACGGCTAGCAACGGCTAGCGACGGCCGCCGATGCATTTTTGCCGTCGCTATACGCTGCCTTTGTTGTAGTGTAGTATTATCATACCGGTAAAATTCTGTACTTATTGGCATAATAGTGGAAGATCAAAGTTAAATAATAATGATATCTGATACTGAATGCTAAATCACAATTAAATGTAGGCTCTGTCAGAGTGGTCATCTCAAAAATGTTTATGGAAATCACTTCCACTACCGGATTCATGAAAACTCTCCACTTACGCAATTGTAACTTCTTATCTATTACTCTTCATCAAACTGTGTTTACTTTTTATAATCTCATTCATTTACCTTTTTCTAAAGTTATCCATAGAAAAAAAACCAATAAAGGAATAGAAGAAAATTTAGGCATATAAGAGTAGTAAGGAGTTTACCTAACTAACAGCTTGCTGTTATCTTGTGAATGTACAGTTCAAACCCAAAATTAGCATGTTAAAGCGATAAGTAATCAAAGCTTGCAGATATCTCTCTAATTTTAGTTTGGAACCTACAGGCTTGGAGGAAGAAGAGAGCAAATTCCAAGAACCAAAGCTGGTCAATCCTTTTCTTCCAGTGCTCAATGTTAAACAACCTTACGCGGATTTGAAAACCATACCAACTGTAGTTTGGGAAACAGGTGAGAATAGTAGAATTTTAAGAGGAGGTTGACTCAATCAAGGGGTTTATAAGGGGGAAGAAAACATGGGTAGGGGAAATGTGAAGAACATCAGGAACGAAAAAGAAAGTAGCAGGAACTGATGTACTAACGGTTGAAACTGTAGTGGGGATCAGAACATGGGTAATAGAAAAGACACATATGCCCTTTGTCTTTATTTCGTGTTCCACTTTGTTGTACGTAGGTGAATGGGTTGAAATGGAAGTTCAAAAAAGCTTCACCATGGTAAACTATTTGCATTATTAGTAGAGATATTTAACTTCATAAAACCATACTTGAAGGAAATACAATTTTTGCTTCTTCAAGTGAACAAACATGGATATGTTGTATAATTCAATATATTAGGTTTTATGGCAACTGTGTTGCTTATTCTATCACTACACCTACAAGTATTAGGTATTTGAATTGATTTATGAATGTCTAAGTTTGTTTTATTTTTCTATTATTCAGTGATATCCATAAATTCTTCATATATATGCAGTGCATTGACTATCTACACACATGTTAATGCAGCCCAGTCGCATCGCTTCTTGAGAACTTGATCATTGAGATACATAATAACAAAGGAACAAAAATATTACAAATAGCTAACAAAAAGTGATATATATTTTTCCAGGCTGATATTTATGACTCCTAACTGTGTGGATTTTATTTTAATAGAATTCAAAACTATAACGGTAGTGGAGAAAGGAGTGCTTGAGGATTCATATCCTCTAAACTTGTGTGGTTATATTAAGTGTAGTGAAAAATTGGTCGATTGATAACAATTCAACACCCCGGTGCGCTGCGGAAGCGATTTCAAATCAAGACCTAGTATTGTCTATTTGAATACCAATGCAACTTAAACTATCAATTATGAGAACACAATCAACAATATGAAAAAACAAGAGACACAGAAGATTTAACGTGGTTCGGATATGAAGATCCTACGTCCACGGAGACCCAATAACCCTTTTATTATTATCACCAGAGATTACAAGCCAATACAATGATTAGAGAGATACAATAGGTGGAGACTCTCTCTCTAATCAATTACTCAGTTGAAGGGATTAAGAATAGAGCACTCAAAATAGAAAACCCCCAAATTTATTTCGTTAGGGTTTCTATTAATTACAATTATTGGAAATCTGATTAAAACCTAATCTCTTAATTTGGAAGATGATTAGGAGACAATATATAGGTGACCTAAATGATCTAGATCATCCATGCACGTCAAAAGAATCTGCACCATCAGTTTAGAGAATCAAGCTCCGGAATTTACAAAATTGCCCTTCAGAATTCGGAACTGGGAGAACAAAACTTCGTCGCCTCAGACGTCTGACCAGGGGGGTCAGACGTCTGCAGATTGTTTCGGGAAACAATCTGCAGCAGGGTCAGACGTCTGACCTGGGTAGGTCAGACGTCTGCAGGATGTTTCAGCATGCAGTCTTCAGCTCTTCTGACATCTCTCCTTCCTCCAACCAACTCCAAAGCTTTCCAATGCATAGCTCTGCCGAATCTTCACATCACACATATATGAATCGCATAAATTCAACACTCCACCTCGATTCAATATATGTATGTCTCATCAACAAATTATCATAGGGGTTATTGGATCTCGCGCCCAATGGCGCCTAAGCAGCTGGAATCAAATGGATCAAGTTTGAGCAATGCTCAAACTTATCCTTGGGAAGTGGCTTCGTCATCATATCTGAGGGGTTATCTGAAGTATTCACTTTTAACAATTTGATCTTACTCCGTTCTTCCTCCAGCATAAGAAAGAAACCTCTAACATCAATGTGCATCGTTCGTGAACTATAAGCCTGATTGTGAACAAGATGAATTGCACTCTAACTGTCTGAAAATAGCTCCACGGTCTTCTGCACCATAAAAAGATCATCCAACAACTGAAGTAAATACAAACCCTCCTTAGTTGCTTCAACAATCGATATCAATTCTGCTTCGGTAGTTAACAAGGCTACAATAGATTGCAGCTTTGATCTCCATGAAATCGAGCCTATGCCAAGTGTAAAAACATAGCCCGACACTGACTTCCGTGCATCTCTATCCCCAGCATAATCTGAATCACAGAATCCTCTAAGTGAGATGTCGCCATCCACTCCACCATATAACAAGACAACGGATGAAGTGCCTCTAAGATACCTAAGTATCCACCTTACTGCTTGCCAATGCTCCTTGCCTGGGTTAGACATATATCGACTTACAACACCCACTGCGTGGGCCAAATCTGGTCTAGTGCATACCATAGCATACATAAGACTACCAATAGCACTGGAATAAGGTATATCAGTCATATACCTTTTATCTTCTTCCGATGTGGGAGATTGGTCTTTTGACAATTTAAAATGAGAGCCTAATGGAGTACCAACCGGTTTGGCTTTCTCCATTCCAAATCGAGTGAGGACCTTCTCGATGTATTGCGCCTGAGTGAGTCTCAACTCTCTCCGCTTTCTATCTCTACAAATCTCCATACCCAATATTCTTTGTGCTTTTCCCAAATCCTTCATATCAAACTCCTTGCTAAGTTCAGTTTTCAACTCCACAATTCTTACCATACTCCGAGATGCAATTAACATATCATCAACATATAACAACAGATATATTAAATCATTATCACATCTCTTGAAGTAAACACACTGGTCTTTGAAGCTTCTAGAATATCCTTGTGAAAGCATAAACTTATCAAATCTCTTATACCATAGTCTAGGTGACTGTTTTAGTCCATATAGAGATTTGTTAAGTTTACAAACATAGTCAGGCCTGCTACTATCAAAGAACCCCTCCGGCTGCCGTAAATAAATTTCTTCATCCAGATCACCATGCAAGAATGCAGTTTTGACATCTAGTTGCTCCAATTCCATATCATTATGAGCCACTAATGCCAATAGAATGCGAATGGAGGTATGCCTAACAACTGGAGCAAAAATGTCATGATACTCAACTCCTTTCTTCTGAACATACCCCTTTGCTACTAACCTTGCTTTATATCTGAAATTTCCATTGCCGCCGTCTTTTACTCTATAGATCCACTTACAACCAATAGCTCTCTTGTTGGTGGGAAGAGGCACCAAATCCCAAGTATGATTTTTCTGCAAAGATTCAATCTCCTCTTCCATAGCAACTAACCAACTGGAACTGTCAACTGAAGCAATAGCGTCTCTATAATCTCTGGGTTCATCATGGACAACATTCAAAGCATATGTTGCCATGTCATCGAAGTCAATGTCTTCGATGCTCAATCCAACAAAATCATTAAGCCAATTAGGCTTCTTCTTCTGTCTAACAGGTCTGATCTCTGAACTAGCTCCACCTTGAGTCTGATCCTCTGTACTAATCTCTGTACTTTCCTCATCAACCACGGTGTCATCGGAAACACCTTCAGAACTTCTATGGAAAGGAACAGTAGATGACTTACTTTGTGTTTGGTATTCTTCATTTGTCCTCTCATTGTCATCAGATGAGGAAGGCTCCACCTTCAACATAGCCTTCTCATCAAAAGTCACATGCCTGCTGGTAACAATCTTCCTGCTAATAGGACACCACAATCTATATCCCTTCACTCCTCTTCTATAACCTAGAAAGATACACTTGCGAGCTTTAGGTTCCAGCTTCCCTCTGCTCTCATGTACGTAAGCTGGACAACCAAACACTTTGAGGAATGAATAGCTAACAGGCTCCCCTTTCCATACTTCTTCTGGGATCTTCATGTCTATGGCGGTAGAAGGTGTGCGGTTGATGAGGAAAGCCGCCATAGATAAAGCTTCTGCCCAAAATCCCTTTTTCAACTTTGCAGTCAATCTGAGGCAACGAGTTCTCTCCAATAATGTCCGATTCATTCTTTCAGCAACTCCATTAGACTGAGGGTCGCCATGTATGGTGTAATGCCTCTTAATACCTTCGGACTCACAATAATCGATGAATTCCTGTGATACGAATTCACCGCCGTTATCTGAACGGAGAACTTTCAATTTCTTTCCCGACTGCTTCTCAACTGTAGATTTCCACTTTCGAAACCTGTCAAAAGTTTCACTCTTTGACTGTAGAAAATATACCCAAACTTTACGAGAGAAATCATCTATAAATGAAACGAAATACCTGGCTCCACCTAAGGAGGGGCAAGGGGAAGGTCCCCAAACATCTGTGTGAACATACTCTAAGACAGCCTTTGCCTTATGCTCTCCAGTACCAAAAGAAATCTTCGTCTGCTTCCCAAGAACACACTCTTCACAAAAGCCAAGCTTTGAATGATGAACGCCATCAATCAAACCTTGCTTTCTCAACTCATCCATGCTGCGCTCACCAATGTGACCCATCCGTAAATGCCATAATCTGGAAGAGTCTGAATCAACAGAAGTAACAGATGCTGATTCGCCAACTACAGTAGTGCCCTTCAAAAGATAAAGATTTCCTGCCCATACTCCTTTCATAACTATCATAGAACCCTTTGATATTTTCATCTTCTCTCCTTCAACTACAATCTTCAAACCAAGCCTACTCAGAGCCCCAATAGATATCAAACTTCTTCTCAAATCAGGTACATGTCTAACATCTGTAATAGTATGAATAACACCGTCAAACATTCTAACCTTCACACTACCAACACCAATCATACGGCAAGAAGCATCATTGCCCATCAGAACTTCTCCTCCATCAATCTCACGGTAAGTGGAGAAACAGTTCCTATCAGGTGTCATATGATAGGATGCGCCAGAATCGATCAGCCATAGGTTGCTCTTCCCAGAAGAGCCAGAAGCTGTAAACACATCGGTATCACTCTCTGTATCTGACTTCTCAGCGGTAGATGCTGAAGCTTGCTTTGGGTCTCTTCTTCTACCTTCAAGCTTGGGACAAGTTGCTACAAAGTGCCCTGGCCTTTTACAATAATTGCAAGTCAATTTATTAGGCCCCCTAGACTGAGACCTTGAATTATTTCGACCTCCACCATATTTTGACTTGCTTTGGCTTCTACCTCTCTGAACAGATAAGCCCTCTGCATCACTGTCTAAACTAGTGCTTGCTAATCTACTCCTTAACACTTCATTATGAAGTCCAGCTTTAACATCAGATAGGCTAATTTTACTACGACCATAAATCATAGAATTAACAAAAGCAGTGTACTCCTTAGGCAAGGAACATAAAAGGATTACCGCTTGAGCCTCATCTGTAATTTCAACTTCTGCTGCCTTCAAATTCATTACTAAGGTGGTTAGGGCATCCACATGCCCCATGAGATCAGCTCCAGGCTTCATCTTGTACGAATAGAGTTGTTGTTGCAGAATTATTCTGTTAGTTAGAGACTTGTCCTGATATGCATCAGATAATGCTTCCCATAATTCCTTTGCCGTTTTCTTTTGAGAAAATTCTCTAAGAACCTCATCAGAAAGACTTAGCTGGATGGTGGTTAGGGCTTCATCTTCCATCTCTTCTAAAGTTTCACTATCTACCTCTTTCAGCTTCTCAGGCACAGAAATTATCTTAAAAGTCTTCTCCTTCTTTAATACGGCCTCCAACTTCATCTTCCAAGTTCCAAAGTCTCCCTTTCCATCAAAACGAGTAAGTCCATAATTGACCCCAGATCTACCAATAGATTTACTTGAAGTAGCCATTAATATCCAAACGGAACAATAACACCAGCTCTGATACCAAACTGTAGTGAAAAATTGGTCGATTGATAATAATTCAACACCACGGTGCGCTGCGGAAGCGATTTCAAATCAAGACCTAGTATTGTCTATTTGAATACCAATGCAACTTAAACTATCAATTATGAGAACACAATCAACAATATGAAAAAACAAGAGACATAGAAGATTTAACGTGGTTCGGATATGAAGATCCTACGTCCACGGAGACCCAATAACCCTTTTATTATTATCACCAGAGATTACAAGCCAATACAATGATTAGAGAGATACAATAGGTGGAGACTCTCTCTCTAATCAATTACTCAGTTGAAGAGATTAAGAATAGAGCACTCAAAATAGAAAACCCCCAAATTTATTTCGTTAGGGTTTCTATTAATTACAATTATTGGAAATCTGATTAAAACCTAATCTCTTAATTTGGAAGATGATTAGGAGACAATATATAGGTGACCTAAATGATCTAGATCATCCATGCACGTCAAAAGAATCTGCACCATCAGTTTAGAGAATCAAGCTCCGGAATTTACAAAATTGCCCTTCAAAATTCGGAACTGGGAGAACAAAACTTCGTCGCCTCAGACGTCTGACCAGGGGGGGTCAGACGTCTGCAGATTGTTTCGGGAAACAATCTGCAGCAGGGTCAGACGTCTGACCTGGGTAGGTCAGACGTCTGCAGGATGTTTCAGCATGCAGTCTTCAGCTCTTCTGACATCTCTCCTTCCTCCAACCAACTCCAAAGCTTTCCAATGCATAGCTCTGCCGAATCTTCACATCACACATATATGAATCGCATAAATTCAACATTAAGATGAAGCTATTATTTTTGCTTAGACGGGATGAACTCTTGCGAATTCATGAAATGGAAATTTGGAGATTTACTTGAATCTACAAATGCAAAAAATAACTTATGTAAAAGAATCAAAGGTTTCTTATTTGTAGTGATTATTTCGCACTAGCTATGTTATAACATATATATTTACCAAAATATGTACATCATTCAACTAAAATTTAGGTGGAGTCTAATGGTGGTTTGGTAATAACTTGTAACATAGCCATACTGGTAGTTCTCTGTGTACAACCAAATAAATCTTAGCAGATACAAGAATGACGATGTTTATCTACTGTGCTATCTTTTATTTGTGACCAACTGTCTTTAGTGGTTTAATTGATAGGCACTTGATTAATAAATTGAGTCTTAACCTAGACGACTTATAATGCAACATCTTTAGTAAACATTTATTTATATTGTATGGTATGATTGTATGTATTGAGTTAATATGAGTTGTGTGACATGGACATTATTTCTAAACAACTACATCAACTTTAACTGGTGTAAATTTCTCATGCAATCCAAGTCAACTATTATATTTAAATCCTACCATCTTGCAAAAAAGAATAAGTGTACAAATACAACAGTTTTAATCATAGTAAATGTTTATATATATCCAGGTGAATCAAAAAATGATGCTTACACTAATGACAAGAATAATGTGTTAGCATTCAAAAAAGCACATTAATGAAAAATCTACAACTTCAGACGGTGATAGCTTGAGTTTATCAAATATAAACGATTTTGCATGCAGTGTAGGAAGGACATGATGAGCACAGTAGAGAATCGAGGGACAAAGATGGGGCATGATCATTAACATCAGGTTAGCATGATCAACAAGTTTGGACAACAGTATGTGCAGATTCCAAACCTTTTACGGTCCGCTACCGATTATCGGGGAACCATCCCTGTGTTTCTAAACTTCACTTTGTCTTCAGGCATGAGGATTAGAAGTTTAGAAGGTTGTAAAACTCCTACCATGTCTGAACCACGTTGCAGAATGCAAGGTGAAGTGAACATGAGCCTATTGCACCCAACCCGATAGTCGGTAGCGGATTGTAAAAGGTTTGGAGGAGTCGAATTTGAAGAAATGGATAAGTTAAAGCCTGTTAATTTCTCCAAATTAAACTCCTGCAAACCTGTGGTGGTTTGCTACTGGCTATCAGGTTAACGGGTGCACCAATCATGTGTTCCTAAAGTTCATTTTGCCTTCTACCATGTGGATCGGACATTGGTAGAATGTCTGCCGTTGTCTAAAGCATGTGGTAGAAGCCAAGGTGAAGTGTACAAGGGGTCCGTCACTACAACAAAAATATCATATTACAACGTCCTTTTTACAACGGGCATTGGCTGTCCGTTGTAATAGAAGGCTATTACAATGGTCCATTTAGGCCCGTTGTAATAGATGCCCTATACAACGTCCCTTTTACAACGGGCAATGATAGCCCGTTGTAATAGAATGCTATTACAATGGTACTTTCAAGCCCGTTGTAATACATGTCAATTTTACAACGTTCACGAAATGCCCGTTGTAATAGATGACAATTTTACAACGTTCACGAAATGCCCGTTGTAATAGATGACAATTTTACAACGTTCACGAAATGCCCGTTGTAGACATAAATGACTTCATTAAGCATTGAAACTAATTTATACTGGTAAGTTCTTCCACTTTGTATTTTCATTCTCCCGCTTAAAATTTATTTGTATTTTCATTCTTCCACTTAAAATTCTGCATTTCCTCCGACCTAAATTAAATATACAGGAAAAATCAAAATCACACTTTACCAAATTTTCATTCCTCCACTCTAAACCTAAATCTTAATCCATAACCGTCAATAATTTGCTCCATCAGCAGCTCTCTCCGCCCTCTCCTCCTTCCGCTCTGCCCTCCTCTCCCTCAGCTTCGAATCAAAGCCTCTACCCTAAACCATTCCTAGACCTAGTTCGAGTGAACTTTTCCATTCGTCCTCATCATGGATCTGACATAGCAATCGTATTCGATGCGATTAAGGTGGAGAACTATAGGGGAAAGTGTGGGGACGAGGAGGAGGTGTTCAAGCTGGAAACAAGGAGGGCGAGAGAGGAATGGTTGGTTGCGAAAATAAGGAGTTTGGGGTCGGGGAGCCTGGTGGATGGAATAGCTGCAGCTATGATGGGGGAGTGCGAGATGAAGGTGAAGAAGGGGACAATGGTCGTGACTATGACCGGTGCTGGCCGTGTAGGAGGGTTTCAGTTGTTTTCAGGTGCTTGCGTCTTGAAGCAGCTGACTATCTTGTCAAGCCATTACGGAGAAATGAATTACCCAACTTGTGGACCCACATGTGGCGTAGAAGACGCATGGTTCTATCCATTTTGTAAATCTTTGATTTATACGGTCTCTTTAATTATGATTTTTTTTTAAAAGTGTATATCAAGTAGAACCACTTCACAGATTGCGTATGCCAAACTTGTTGGTAACCAAGGATAGTTCCGTCTCTCTTTACTTCAACCAACATCCAGGTTGGTAACTATTTAAATGGCATTTTAAATATATGAATAAGTGAAATATTGCTTGTATATCAGATTTTACCTCATTTATGAAAAATGCAGGAACATTTCGCAGCTTGCAAAAGTTTTGGTTATGAGAAAGCCCGGATACTGGGAAGAACATCAAATTTCTTCAAGGTGCACAAATACAACCTTATTACCTTTTTTGATCATTTTAACTGGTTCTTTACTCATCATGTTTCAAAACGTATATTTTTATGTTTTAGAGGTTGTAGATGGTTTTTCATATTGTTCTCTTCCTAGTTGTAAGTTACATAAGTACTGAACTAAGATAAAAAAGGCAACCCAATAGAATATATATGATTATTGTACTACTTAATAGTACTTTGTTTACAGTCATAGTTAATTTTTTTGGTCATATACCCATATGCACTTCATGTCCAAGTATCAGTGCTATGTCCCAACTGTTATTTCATTACAAATGGTTAATCGAGAAGAGGATTAATTGAGATTCCGTTGATATTAGAGAACCCAAATGAAAGACAAATGTTCATCTAATCTATGCCAACGTCATAGTTGATGGTATTCTCCTCAAGGAAAAAGCCCGCCTTCTATATCACCTATTTTGTTCATAATTTTGCTATGATATTTAATTAATTGAGATTCTGTTGTTGCTTTCAGACATAAATTAACATAATTTAACCATGAATTATGGAATGGAGGAGTTGGATTTATTTCTAAAGATTGGCAGAAAGGGAAATTATTAGTCATGACTGTGAGATGACTTTATCAGAACCTAGTGATGTCCGCACAAATAGCACATTTGCATTCTCTGATGATACAGAAGTTAGACCTGGTGAGGGACTTCAACAGGATTTGAATTATCCAGAGCATCAAGAAAACGAGGTTATATTCAGTCACATTGGTTCAACTTTGGTTTAACTTTTAAGAGAAATAGATATAGACATACTGTAAACATGTTTGTTAACAAATTCGTATTTGAAGAACAGACCTACATGTATATGAATTTCGGTTAACAACACCGTCTTAAACACTTAAGGAAAATTATGTCTTTGGCTGAATTGTGCTATGTTTTACCTCTACACAACACTCCAGCTTGTATTCACGGTTTCTAGCATAAGGATCATCAACTTGTTTTTCATTATTAGAACAAAAGGAAGGAAACCAAACCAACAAGAATCATATCAAACACCATTCTACTTATCATTTTTTTACCTCAAACTCAACGTCATATGAGAATAAATGAAGCCTACAAAGGAGATAGTGACGTTACTGCAAAATTTCAAGAGATAAATGAAGCCTACAAAGGTAAATTTACTTTGTTTTATTCCCTCAGAAATTGCATTTACACATGCAATCAGATACAACAATCTATTGTTTCATACAAGGATATGCATGTTCGTCGTCTATGCTATGTTTTGGAGTATTTATCCTTTTACTGGCATATTCCTGAATTGTAAGGGAGATATTGACAATGAGCAACTCATTTTTCGTTTGCAGTGCTTAGCAACCCAATAAAATATCTTGATTATGGTATATCTAGGAATCACGAGATAAACAGATATAGCTTACGGGTGAGAACTATTCCTAGAATGCCATTTTAATAATCTACAAAATCATTTCATGATTCGTTCCATGCACATCACATACTGTGACCAGTAGAAAGACCAAAGCATAGTAGTAAGATGCTTGTTTTTCTTTCCGAGGAAGAAACAGAGACATCCACCACCACATACGAGCCTTGTTGCTATCTTTCCGAGGAAGAAACAGAGATGTGGACTATCAAAGAGGCCGTTGGATCAACCGTCGCGTGGCATAAAGACTTCATCTCTGTGGTATAGTATGATTGTACTTAGAGCATGATATTTTTAGCGGACTGTTATGTGTTAATGCTTTATGTATTTGGCATATAAACTTATCTAACTTTTTGGAGTGTTAGAATTCTATGACTCTAGCTTTTAGTCTTTTCATATGTGATTTTAATTATTTTACGACAATATTTAGTATTAGTATGGATGTATTGCATGGATACTGCTATAATTTTTTTTAAAATTTGCATTTATTTTGCAACGGGCAATGTGCGTTGTTATATGAGCTTTTTACAACGGTCAATGCATGTTGTGAAACAGGCTATGCAACTAGTATGGTTAGTCTATTGCAACGGGTTTTGGCCATTGTATTATAGTCTATTACAACGGTCATAATCCGTTGTGAAAAGGTATACTGCAGCGATTTTTACAACGTGCTTTGCCCGTTGTAAAATGTGGTGGATCAATTACAACGAGGCCTATTACAACGGGCACATGCCCGTTGCGAAAACCATATTACAACGGGCATTGCCCATTGTAAAAAGACTATTTTGTTGTAGTGCGTGCACTCATAAACCCAAAGGAACCAAAGGGCACATTCTCTCAAAGGAAAACACTCTTGGATTGAGTAGAAGTCCTACCGTAGCTTTTTTAGTAAGGGATGAGGATATACAATAGCTAAGGAGGTCATTGGATCTAATGATAAGGCTGAGGAATATCTTGAAAAGGACCTGGATTATGATGAGGATTGTGCATGTCCTTTGGTTCCACGTATTGCAAACTATTTGAACTCAAGAGGATATTAACTCCATAGTTAGTGCAGTATGATAGTATGATAGACTCTACTAATCATTTGTGAAACTTCAATATAGAAATAGGGGAACTTCATGTTCCATAGGAAGCTAGATGTCGATATTTCCAACCACTTTTAAGGGACCAGCGGCTAAAAGGTATTATATCCTGAAGCCAAATGCTACAAGTTCATGGCGTCAACTTATGGAACTATTCAAACAACAATTTTAGTTCCATAAAGAAAAATGAAAATATTCAATAGCTTTGATGAAATTTAAGCGAAAAATCAGATGTTTAAGGAGAACGTCAAGTGATTCAATGCAGTAGGCTCTATAGTGAAAGGGACTAGTGTCAATCCATAACACTACGTCCTAGTGTCTGAAAGAACACGAAATTCGCTAAAAGATTAATGTTGAAGGAAATAACTGACCTTGATGACTTTCCACAAAAAATAGAAAGATATACACACTTAGAGGAAGTAGTGTCCGAGGAAGGACCTATTGAACCTTTAAGGAAGTCAATCCTCAGACCATGGTGACTATCAACTAGAACCAAAATAAAAGGAATTATGGAGGCTATAATGGAGAAAATGAAGACTTGTAATAAAACAGGAAAACTACACATTTACTTATGCCAAAATGGCGAATGTGGAGCGTAGGTATATGCAATACTTATGCGGTGCCAACACCATTAGTGGCGTAGGTAAAAATTGCATGAGAAAAAAAGTTGTTGTGCCTTACCTACTCCATTCGTAGAGGTGTTTCCAACACATTATCTGCTCCACGGACTTTCTGACGCCTTTCCTACGCTGTCGTTTCCAAATGACCTTTCTACGTCTTACATTTCCTACTCCTTCCATTTACCTACGTCATCCCTACGACATAGTTTCCTATGTCATCTACTCGACTTTGTTTACTGTGGAAAAAATCAAATCTATGCCTTTCCTTGAGTAATTTTGAAATATTATTCCTGTGTTTCCTTCCCTCAAACACAGTATTAATCCATAACACTCCAGTAATTCCAAACGAGCAGTAATACCAACATATTACATATATAAACATAAACAAAATTTAACAAAAAAACATAATATCAAATTGTCCACCATCAATCAAGTTCAAACAACATGTCATCAATAATACAAAATCAAACCAACCACATCAAAAGTTCCCATATGTCTAAATAATATGCTAATATGTTCATAATACATAATATCATATAGGTACATAAAAGCATACATATCATAGCTACTCAACCTTGATGATTGTTTGATTCTCCCTCAAATTGTTGTCGAAGAAACTTATAGAGTTGTTCATGCTATATCTTAAGCACTTGAATCTCTATTGCTTGACACTCCTCCTTTTCCACTAGATTGACTTTGGTCTGTGCTACTCCCTTGTTGACACTGTAGGTGGCATCTCCATATTTCTACATTTTATCAAATTTCGCATTAATTTATACAAATCAAACAGTTTAAAAAATTACTAAGTATTTAAACATTTATCATAGGGATATTTCCATAGTAAGGCTTATGTTCCTTCATTTTAACTATAGCATCAGTGATCATATCAAATACTTCTTCCTCAACTTCATCAGAAATGTTTATGTCTTTAGTTTTTAGCTCTTTTATTCTAACTTAACATCGTGTCTGCTTTTTATTTTTCAAATTTATTAAAATTTAATTAAATATGTATATATTTATTTAAATCAAGTTATATGAATCACCTTAGGAAAATTCCATCGAAGAATCATCAATCCATGGTAGATCCCTTCCCTAACTTGAACTTATGAATACTATAATGCACCTTCCAAGCAGTTGGCTCCTTGTGAAGTTCGTCGGTCTGAAAATTTAAAACAATATATAAAATAAATATATAATAATTTAATGTAAACGTGAATTTTTTAGAGAAGATGACACATTGTTTCGATAAGCCACTTAGGTTCTTGAATAGCATAATGTAGCTTTTGAATTTGAGCCTTAGATTTTTCAACATTTTCTAAACGAGGTTTTATTTCAGGAAGCTCCAAATGTACAAAAAACTGCTCATATGTCTCCTTGAATAGGTTTGTGTGCATTTTCCCAAAAGAATTCTTATTGTGAATGCACTCTCGATACTTCAAACTTGCTATCTTCTTCCATATCTTCTGCGTAATTGGCAGTGAAGCATCATTGGTCCATTGAAATGAATCCTATATACGGAATTAAAAATATTATCAATAAAAAATGTAACATACATTCATATATATATATATATATATAATTATGTAATTAAATTATTTTACAAAAAAATCTTGTACCATCACGTTCCTAAAGTCAACGGGTATACTTTTAAATGTGAGCCAAAAATTATTAACCCAAACTAAAAAGCCCTTATGGATAACATAATATGTAGCACTAAAAGTGAACTCATATCCATAAATGTGTAAATTATAATAATATAATTATTTTAAGAAGTTTGTGTGTGCATGTTGCATGTGTGTTAATGATCAATATCAATAGTATCTTATTTTATAAACATAAATAATTTGCAAAACAACATTAATTTCCATTAAATTTTAGGATACATAGACTCGCTCCTTTACTTACAATAGGGGGAAATTTTTATAAAGTTATATGCATTATTTCAATATATTTTTCTAAAATAATTTTGGTATGGGATGTTGCCCAGTTGAATTAATAGGCTTCACTCCACATGTTGTTGCACTATGCAACAACTTAAATTTTCTACAACAACTTTTGAGTTCCTTCAAGGGCAACAACAAGTTATTGCAATGCATTAACTTAAGTTTCTACAAGTTTTGCAACTTAAGTTACTACAACAACCGCTCAAGTTGCTATACGTGCAACAATTCAAGTTGTTGCACTGTTATGTTGTTGCAAGCGAAGCAACGAGTTGAGTTGCTGCAAGCGCAACAAATTTCAAACTTACAACATCTCCCCTCTTTGGTGTCATCTTCCAACACCACTAAATGAACCAATCAATGCTATTCACTCTCACACCAACGAACATAAATTCATAACTCATATAAAGTACCTTGATTAGCATTGTATATGTATATATAATACTCTTAACATATCAACTCGTGCGCCACACACTTTCAACCTCAAAACAATCCAAACTTTATCATTTATGTTAACTATCTTATACAAATATTATACATTCTCTAACATATTCAAGTACGTATACACATGCATGTGTCATATTAACCATTTATATACTTACAATAGTTTTTTTACAAATCTAATTATTTTACCTCCTAATATTAAGATAAATATCCTTCAACACTTATATGCTACTAAGTTTAAAAAACATATTTTGAATTCATAAAATATCCTTTGAATTAAAAAAACCTTTTTAAAGTGCAAAAAACATACAAGGTCAAAAATATAATTTTTGAGTTTATAAAACATTAAATAAGTTTAAAAAACATTATTTAAGTTTAAAATCATTATTTGAGTTTGAAATACATTATGCAAGTTTAAGAAATGTATTCGAGTTCAAAAACATTTTTAAAGTGCAAAAAATATTTTATAAGTCTAAAAAACATTTTTCAAGTCTAAAAATCATTTAATTTCAAGTTTAAAAACATTATTGTATTCAAAAGACGTTATCTGATTTTAAAAAACATCATGTAAGTTTAAAATAATATTTTGAGTTCAAAAACATTTTTTGAGTTGAAAACTAATTTTTAAAGTGAAAGCTATTTATATGCTCAAACATTATTTGAGTTTTAAAAATATTAATTTAGTTCAAAAAAATTATTTAAGTTTAGAAAACATTATTTGAACTTAAAAACATTAGGTAAGCTTAAAAAACTTATTTTGGAAAAACCTTTCCTGAGTTCGAAAACATTTCTTGAGTTCAAAAGGCTTTATCTGAGTTCCTGGTTTAAATAACATCAATCCAAGTGCTTAAAATTATTGCTAATAAGGGCTATATAAAGCAGGAAACTGAGGGTGGACAGCATCAGTCCTAGTTTCTAGCCTATAATTCTAGTATAAATCATACTAGTTATGGACACATATATTATGTTAACATCACTAGTTACCTTCTACTAGCTTTCTTGTAGATACCAACTTGTGTTACATAGCAAAGTTTGCCATAGATTCCTAGTCCATGAACCAGTAGCATCAAAATCAATATGAGTAGAAAAAACGTTAGGAGGTTGGAGAAGTTGATTTGCTAATTATAATCAAGATGAGTATCACTCTTATTATCAAAAAAACATAAAGAATTATATATGTGTAAGAGTAGTTTAAGAATTAAATATAGTCAAAGCAATTAATACACCAAGAACCAGAAAATCAAAAATATAGAAATCTAACTAATCACATAAGAGTACCAAAACTAAAATCCACGACAGTAGAAAAAACCGGACAAATAAATAAATGAAAGCATACATATAGTCGAATATACATACTACCAATCTATATTATGATCATCAATCGCATTAATTACACTACAATATTCATCTTAATATCCATCTTCATCGACTTTGATATCATCGTCGACATCATCATCATCAACCTCGACCCCATCAAAAATTTGTCGCGAAGTGGTCCTAAGGCATTGTATATCTGCAATTTGCAGTTGTTCGTTACAATCTAGATTGTTTTGATACGGCTGATCGTCACTTATGATTATGATCTAGTTGGATGACCATCTTGATTTTGTTATAGTGATAGTCCACCAGTCCATCTTATTGTTGTTCGCAGTAGGATAAGGTGCATAATAAACTTGTGGTTCTTGCGTCGCTAACATAATTATTTTGTAATCTTGGTATCTTCTTTTATAATTTACTTCAACAAGCAGATAATCTTTATGTTTACGACATACTTCGGCATCTTTTCTACTATCAAACAACTCAAATTTGAATAAAAAAAGTTTTAAGCTCTAGAGCCATCAAGTAAGTTAAATTATTTTCTTTAACATGCAATAATAATTTTCTAGATCATAGTCCTCATTTCCTTCTTTAACACATACCCCATTGTTGTAAGTTATTTTATATGCTTCAAACTTTGTTGTGTGAAATTTAACGTCATTTACTACATAACTGGGCATTCCGTGTATTTCATCATATGGCCAAATGCAAGTTTCGTATAACAAACATCTATAGTTCCATTATCGTCAACCTATTGAATTAAATTAATATATATAATTATATAGTAGATTTATGGCAATAAACACGATTAATAAATAATAGTGCATGCCTACTTATTTCTTAAACCGCTTAACAAACCATTCATTGAGCTCAACGCCAGGATTTGCTTCTTCAAATTGACTGTTAATAATTAATGATTTCAAGGTAAATTTTGGATATGGAACATGAATCATATTTATTAAGCAAAAGCTATGTTACATACCAAATCAGATTTGATAACTCTTCACAATTAAGAAGCACGGTTTGGTGCAATGGAAAAGGGGATCCTAGGTTTGGTAACAGACCCAGTTCGAGCCTTGCCTTGCACACACTTCTCAAAAAAAAGTACCTTGGGGGTTGTAGGTGCCATGAGTTGAAGCACACAAGTGCAACTTAATCAATTAAGTAGAGATCACGGATGGAGATTCTTTTAGATCAAATGTGGAGAAAACTGCCAAATCACACGGAGCTGCTTTTGGATCACTACAACAAAACAACCATATTACAACTTTTCCTTTACAACCAACATAAACAGACAGTTGTAATAGCTATTCTATAACAACTGTTTATCCTAGTAGTTGTAACAAAAGCACTTTTAACAACTTTATTTGTGCAGCAGTTGTAATATGTGATCGGTAACAACTGCTTAATTTGTGTCAGTTGTAGAAATATATTTATAACAACTATTTTCTGCGGTTATCTCCCTACTTTATTTTTTCGCCATAAAATTTTCATTTCCATCCCTCCATTTCATTGACCGCTCATTTTATGTTAAATTAAAGTAAAATGGCCGCAAAATTTGCTAATCCTATTTCTAAACCTAAACCCTAACCTCGTCTGCTACCCTCCGTCGTTTCCATCTAGGAAACTAAAATGTGCTCGCTCGCCTCCGTTGCTGCTCGCCGCTTTTGCCGCTCCCGACCATTGCTCTGGCTGCCCTTTGTTCATGGAATCAGAATCTCTCTTTGCCAAATCTGGACCATGGCAGGTAATTTAGTTTTATATTTCTCAATTTCTATTGTAGATTGGATCTACTATTTCAGCTTTCCGTCTCTTTGTTCGTGTTTTGCAAAAAAAATAATCATCTAAATTGAAGTTTTCCCTAAATTTTCCCCAAATTTTGTTCGTGTTTTGTTCGTGACTTGACATTGTGGTTGGAAAGCAACAGACTCTACTGGTAGGTTTTTTGCTATTATTTGGAAATGTTACATTTCTATATTTCTTCTTTTCCTATAAATAATAATTAGATTTTCAAATATATTAATGTTGTTCCTGCCTATTTATGTCAGATGTCTTTTCCATGTTCTACATTTTAATATATAATAGAGCAATATATGCATTTGTTGTAAAATATCCATGGATTTACAAAGATAGAATATTGAATGTTCCTTGGATTTACAAGGAAAAATTATTTAAAAATTAGCTTTTTTCATGTTTGTCAGACTAAGCAGGCACATGGAAGTTGGACTGCGTTCTTTTAAAACATAGAGTTATCAATTGTTAGTACTCTTGAACATACAATGAGTTTTTTTACAGGCTATTAGGTTTTCCTTGCATTTTATGCAAAATTTGTAGTCAGGTAGTTCGTATGCATGTGTATCTTATCATTCCATGCTTATAAAATACGAATTTGTCATTTTGTGCAATTGACTCATATAAACGTTACTGTAGCTTATTAGATATGTGTAATTTCATGTAGTTTGGTATTCTTTTGTTCTAAATATAAATCATATTGCTTCATTAGCATGTTTAAATTTTCGAAATCAAGTCAGATGTTCAACAAATGATTACATGGTAGAGGCAGGTTCTTACATATCTGAATGGTTATGATCTGTTAATATTTTTTAAATAATACTAAATTTCAATTCACACACAGCAATATACATTATATTTAGTTCATGGTTGAACCATAAATAAGCTCAAAATTTTTCATTGCATTGCAAACAGAAATTGTTCTCTACCTGCATTGTTTTTCAATGAAATTAAAATCATCAAAAACAGATCGGTAGTTTGTGAAAACCATTTTATGTGAACACTTTCTGTGCTGTACATTATTTTATCATTCTTTAAATTATTTTTTATTTCATATTATTATTATTATTACTTTTTTTAAATCATTGATAACATTGATCATGAAAGTATAATCAATTTGGTACACGATAATTCCAGTATTGAATTTAATTTCCACGTAGATTATACAATTCAATAATAGTTACGCCTTACAGCATCAGGCTGTACATTTTCTGCTTTGCACTATATAGAGCAAGCTGTGTTCAAAAAAAATACATCTTGAGGTGTTAGAAGTCCAAAGCCTACTCTGTTGATTGGGTTTTACTAAGTAGACCCCAGGATATGTCTCTTACCTTGGATTATTAATCTAAAAATTAGTTCACTGCTTCTAGACCCAGGGAAGAATTCAAGCTTCTCTCTATGTTACACATTTCTTTTTTGTGTGGAAAAAGCTTAAAAGGAAGGTTTTGTGCACAACACTGAAATGTTATGTTACCTTGTTAGCTTGATGTGTACATCTTTTTACAGAGTTTATGTCAAATTTTGTTTTGGTTCCATGTATGTAGTTTGTTAAGGTAAGGTCTGTGAAAAATGGGTAACTAGAACTGGAAGTAAAACTGTGTTTTATATAATTCAAAGAACGGTGAACTGGTGACAAAAATGAGAGTGGGTCTCCTCTTATACATTCATAGAAGGCCAAAAAAAAGTGATGCATATTAATTTTCCCAAACTTCCACGATAGTACACACTTAAAAAACTGAACGCAGCAGCTGAAATGCCTAATGCTTGTAACGATGAAATTAAAATAAAAAACAAAGCAAAACATGAAGAGAAGAAAAAAGTCTTTGACCGAATATTGACAAACAAACTGCATTACTTGTAATTTAGTAAACCAAAGAGAAAATGTTAACGTATCCCATACATGAGATGGTCCCCCTGTAGCTAATGCTTTACAGAAAGTAAACTGCCACATGCCTCAGGTTCTGTCGTAGACAATAATCTTTTATGTACCTTTAATATCTTAACACATCAAATTTTTCATGGTAGCTATACCTTAGCAAATCTTCTCTTAGATGAAAGGTCTAGATGCCATTAGATGTTAAAATAATTGTGCATGCAGGTCTAGGGTGGCATGAAGTAGGATGGTTGGAATTGGGAGGGCCAAACTCTCTGCCATCTGATTTGCTCGCCGTTGCCGCTAATATAGGTATGGTATCTTACTTCATATTTTTTATTATCATTTTTTATATCTATTTATTAGTATGCGCCAGGTGATTGCTGGTTGAGTTGTGTTTGGATTGTTTCACTACTTTTGTTTTTAGCTGTTTTATTATTGTGTGAACATATGAGAAAACTAGGAATATTTTTCTATTGATTGGGTGGTTTCATTTGGTATAAGTTATGTTTGATTTAATTAATTATTTGGTCATCATTGAAATGGACAAGAAGATGCCTTTGAGTGTAGCTAATTCAGCATTGACATATCTGAATGGTTAATATTTTTTATCTGTTAATATTTTTTTTTCTTTTACTGCAAGTCTACAGGTCGTATCACTATTAATCGTTGATGCAAATTCTATGACTACTGTATTTCAGCTTTGAGTGGTAGAGATCAATTCCTAACCCAGACGGCCATCTAAAGGTATACTGATGTTAACACTTGAAACTTTATTAATTCCATTTGAAATGTCACCAATCTTATTCTATAATCCTAATATGATAGGCTGATTTGTTGTATTGGTTTCTGGTAGCTTGGTTTTTGAATTTTTGTATGCAAATATATATTTTTTAAATGTATAATAGGGTGCATGGTAGTTGGTACATAAATTTTACCTTTTAATGATATGTAATGGTGAAAAAAATCATAAAGTGATCTCTTTCTAAATTCTAGTCAAATCGCCATGTTGTTTCATATTTTATTGAACCAACTGCAACTGCGAGATGTTAAGCAAATTCTAGCCATTATTTTCTATGTACACCTTATGTGCTTCGCGATAGCCATGAAAAACTCAATACAACCAGCATTGTATTTTCTGCTTTCCTTAGTAGCCTAATTGGAAGAATATTGAATTTAATTACCTCGGTAGAAGTTAATTTGTCAATCAGTTTAGTCCTATATGATTCCTAACTACTTGAATTTAAAAAAATGAATTTCATCATCTTATGAGATTAAACTGATATATTCTATGCTAGTGCCATGAATCTGGACTTGAAAGAATTTGATGATGCATTAGTTATATTCTTTACATACTAGCACATATTAAGTATGACTCAGTTTTTATAAACAAACTTTTGGCACGCAACTTGTGGAGTTTTATGACATATTTGTATCACTTGATTATTACTGTCTCTATAAATCTCTCAACTCAATTGTTGGCCTGAATCTGAGTTTTTTTATTACTCTTTTCAAGCAAGTGGACGATATTGGTTTTTGAAGCATTTGACATGGTTCATGTTTACCTACCTTGATACGACTTCTAATCAATTGTATTTTTGATTAGGCAATTTTAATTATACATACTATGACTTATAACGTTAAAAATGACAACAGTGGCTATTGGCTTATACCTATTTTAGTAGTAGTGAGACTATAGCAGTGAAACATAGATCAAGCATTAGTATAATGATCTCTCATGCTAAACTCCAAAATGCAACAAAACTTAAAGCTAGATTAAAGTGATCACTAAAAAAAGCAGCAAGCTAGATATCCACATTGTGTAATTGACTTACATATTAGGAGGTGGCATGTTAGGTGGAGGCGGCATGGGCCTGAACTGCTGAGGTGGCGGTGGCATGGCAGGTGGAGGGAACTGCTGATTGGGAGGTTGAGACAACTAGAACTGCTGGCGTGGAATAGTGAATAGATTGGTTTACAATGTTGTGTTGTTTAAGTTCAAAGAGCAAAATAGGTGTATCATTCCTTTGACATTGGGTAAGAGAGTTGGATTCTTTTGGTGCTGCTTGGATTTTGGTGAGCTCCCTTTGAATTTCAGCTTGTTCGTGCTTGTCTCTAACAATTTGAATGCATATGTGGACCTGAAATTCAATGATTATAAGTTTATGTACGGTCAACGTGATGAAAGTTTGATAACATGACTGTTAAATTTCTATTAGTACACCCTGAACTAAACATATAACTGCTGCTACTAATTCTCATCTTCAAACTTCCAACACTGCACAGATCCAAGCAACAATATATAAACAAACAGCTGCACTTTTTTGTAAATAGGAGATTATGCTTTCATAATGATTTTTTTTCCAACCATAATGCTTTATATTTGCAGTCTCATTGGGGTAGCAACAACGTCACAACTGGTGTTGATATACAATTTCAACAGCAGCCTAGAAAGTGCAAATTATTGAGTTGGCAAAGGAATGTTGTCGTAGAAGCAACAATCGCATCTACCGACCCTACTGTTTTAGTGCATCATTTACCACTAGGAGTAAATACTTGGAAAGTTTGGGTCGATGCAGTGGTGGATCCTGGAGCTCTTCTATTTAGGCCTACTTCAGATTACGATTGGACAAGCGGTTAGGACGCCTATTGCTTGGTAGAAGTTAATTTATCTTTTTTGATTAGTACGTATATGTACTTTTACTGATTTAAGTTATGGTTTAGTTATGTTTTGAAACGGAGTTATGAATTCATAAATGATGTAAACTTGAACTGATTTTGAATGTGAAAAGTTCGTATTGTTTCAAGTATTTGAACGATTGTGGTTATTATTAACGAAATATTGGTTTTAATTATATATCATGAAATTTATGGTTAATAGCAATTGTGAAAAGACGAATTATAGCAGTTTGTAGCAGTTTTAAAACTATTTGTTGCAATTGTCATCCCTAGTTGTAGTAGATCCTACTACAACTATTACAAACTATTGTAAAATGTTAACGCAATAGGCGAAAACAGTTGTTAAAATATTTATTACAACTGTCGTAAACAGTTGTAAATAAGTCTTTTACAACTGCTTTTTGCAGTTGTAAAAAGACTTTTTACAACTGCTTTTGCAACTGTAGGTACCCCTTGTAAAATAATCCCGCTCTATTACAACTGCGGATATAAAGACTGGCGGGTGTCAGTTGTAATAGACCTATTACAACTGTTTTTGGCAGTTGTGAAATGGTATTTTTGTTGTAGTGGATCAAACTATGTTTGCTCTGATAATGCGAATTCTAATGGGATCGGCTCCAATCCTAAAGGATGAAGTGATGGATCGAAGGTAGCAAGAGGGTAACAAGGTCATTGTAATAGATCTAGGGGAAACCCTAGATCAAGACAAACGTCAAAATACCCTATCAACTTCACAGCCACAAACAAAGCTACTTGGAGCGAAGTTACCAAAGGATCAGCTTCTAAGAAGAATACAAAAACTAAACATCACTTCATCGGTCCAGAAGATGTCAAAGATCTTTAGTTCGCCCTATCAAAGAAGAAATGTTTGTTAAAGGAGGAGAGGATTGGAAGAATTCGATCATGGTATATGTACTTAGGGTGCGTTTGTTTTTTTCTGCTGAGTGCTGAGTGCTGAGTGCTGAGTGCTGAATGCTGAATATTGGAATGCTGTTTGTTTTTACTTCTGCAACTTTTTTATTAAGAACTTCTAATGTAAAAATTCCTTCCCAGCCAGCCATCACATAAATAAATTTCATGTCAAAGTCGCATATGGCCAATACATTTTGATAGCAATTTCCCTGACCTCGTCCTCTGAATGGTACTTGCTCATCAATTGGAATGTTTGCATCTATTAACGTACCGTCTAATGCTCCAACCGCACCCTTAAACGCGCCTTCTCTTAGATCAACATGTGATCGAATATTTTCAGTGGGTTTGGTGAAATCTGGAGGAACAATCATTTCTTGAGCAAAATTCATCATCGCGTTCAATACTTCATGAAAGTATTTATGAACCGTTTGACCAGAGTGTTGAAATCTGTACCTTATTATACGGTTTCGGTTGTTATGACTTACAGTGGATAAAAACATTGCCATTTTTTCTTCGACGTCAAGGTGTTTGCTATTAGAAAGCCAACTCTACTGTCGAAAGTAACGACATAGATTTTTAAAAGATTGTTTATCCATTCGAAATTCATCGTATATGACGGTGGAAGGTCCCTCTAACAACTCCTTCATGTACTGTTTTCCCGAAAGAGACGAGGTTAAAAAATTTTGCTGCATTGTTCCATGGTTTTTTATTTTCAGTAATATTAAGAGAGTGATCCATCTAACCAACAACCAAAACTTCAGTGTCATGCTGAAAAAAAAACAATCCATCAAAATGAAGCGTACATGTAACTATAAATTGAAATAGATATAGCAATCTAGTACGGGTAGCAGTACAATAAATTATTGACTCGGCATACAGTTTATTACTGAAAACAAACACTAGACAATTACTGATATAGAACATAATTTAAAAACTCTCCTTTCTCTTCAATGGTACGTTCATCCATGAACGCAATTTTCAGTTCTGGCTTGTCACAAAACAGCACTTTTGCCTGTCTATATTCATCCGGTGATATCATACCCAAACTTTTCATTTCTCTTAGGGGAACCATAATATCGGTGTACGAAGGTCCTTTACTAGCCTTCTCTTCGTCAATTTGCTGCTTCAAGATGCCAACTAATCCCTCTATTTGATTTTCTAGTGTTTCACCACCTACACTTTTTTGATGTTTTTTACTTGACTGATGGGGTGTTGCCTTCGACTGTCTAGTGCGATTAATATCTGCTTCACAGGTGGTACTTCTGATATCTTCAGTAACTCTTATCCCCTCAAAGTAATCATCATTCATACTTCCATTCAGCTCAACATTTTCTGCATTTATATCCTCTTCGTTTCCAAAAGGATCATCCTCATTTTCAGTATCAGTTGTAGGACGTGGGATTGACGATGAAGACGACCAAGCATATGAACCTTTCGCTAGCGTTTTTTCAAACACGCCTTTCATTAGTTCAGGATATTTGAGAGAACTATTTCGAAACTTCGCCGCTCTTGGATTTTGCTGTTCATGTTAAACATTTACGGTTATAATAATAATGCAACTATAATACATTACTTTATATACTGCAAATTATTACATTATACTAGTACAGTTGATTAGCTTGCCTGAATAACGTCTTTCCACTTTTTAGGTGGCAAGTGTATGGAGTTGGTGGCTGCACAGAATCCATGTCCAGAGAGCCCAGTAATTTTCACCCACACATCGTAATCTCTTCGTAAATAGTCATAGCGATATCTAAATATTTTGTGCGCAAAATTCACTTTCCATTTTGCATTAAACTTTGTCTCTAACCTTGTCCACGAATCTTTCGTAAGAGACATTCCTCTGTACCCTTGACGCTCAACTTCCCTGAAACACAACTCAAGGAAGTCTTTTTCCATTTCAGGATCCTTTGTGAAAGCAGCTCTATCTTCGCAGTTCTCATTATCTTCATGGTTGTCATAGCTTTTTGAATTTGTTTTTCTCTTTGATGCCATAACTGTTAACTACTACATGCAAAATCATTGACACACAATAGCACAACTGAAGTAGATAGGACAGAACTAACCGGCTAATTTTTTTATGTAAACTAACATGTAAATCCTATCCATTTACAACAAATCAAGCTTAACATATGGCATTAAACATTTACTAACATATATATACATTTTAGTAGCACTTTAAAATATAGATTTTATGGAACAAGACATTTCAAAGTACGTACAAGTGGGTAACATAAATAAACAATACACATTGGTCAAGTCAAACCGTAGAATTAATATATCAATAATAATTAAAACTAGGCTTTGAAATTGCACTGACATAGGCTATAGGCAGAATGGTATGTACAGGCAAAAATTTCGAAACATGCATATATATTTAGTAAAACATGTACATGCAAGTACTTATATATACACATAGTTACAGGGTATGTTCAGTAGTTGCTAGCATATACAAGCAGAGACGAAAAAGATTTAGGAACAAGTATTTTCTTTTAAAAAAATTTGCTGCATATATTTCCATACATTAGTATAACAGCCTCATATGTATGACAGGGACGTGCATAATTGTATGCAAGCTTAAGTGTGACTTTTCTCCAAAAAAACTTGACAGGCACAAAATTTATATTTCTACTCTAATAGTAAGTATATGCGTTCCTACCTTATTAACAAGTCATGCTTTTATGCCACTTCTAAAATGCTAGGCATGTATGCCACTTCCTTTTATATGTCAGGCATGTTTGCTCTGTTCAATGAAATACTACCGGTTTCCAAAAGTTAATTTATACTAAATAAAATTTTACTTTTACTGATCAAATTATTAAATTTGCAAATCAATACAGAACAATAAATTATCTCATATTACAGATATAGTAGTGTGAGATTATTGTATTCCAGAAAGCAGACTGAATTGCATATCAATAAGTCAAATATAAAAGTTTAAAACAAAATACAAATTACACCAAAATTAATGAGAACACTGGACAGATCACGAAAACTAACATTTACCCAATAATTAAAAAACCAAAAAACTGAACTGTAAATGATAAGCAGCAGACAAGTTAGAAAAAATAAACAGAATAATCAGTAGAATAAAGTGGATAGAGGAATTCACCTGGGCATATGCACGCTTACAAGGAAATAGTTAATGCAGGGCCTGTTACAAGATGAAGGAGCAAGCAGATTTTGGTGATGAAAACAGAAAGGAGTGGCATGAATTTTATAGGCGTGTAAAAATCTGAAATGAATCAGCCAATAATTATAGCTGATTGATACTGCTGAATAGTAGGGTTAGGAGCTGTTTACTCTGTCAAAACAAACGTGCTGATTTGGTCTGATCACTGAAAACTTTAAGCGGTCAGCAGTTTTTTTCCAGAAACAAACGAAGCCTTAGTCCATGACCCTTTTATATTCATTTTAAAGCCTTCCTTAAACGAGTGTTTAAACCGAAAAATGAGTTCGAAATTTTCTCTAGAGCTAACAGTTTTTACATGATTACTTTTCAATTGGAAGATGACTGTACCAATGCTCTAGAAGGTGGTCCTTACTTTTTTTGATGGTAGAATTATGGTTATAAAAAAATGGGGCCCATTACTAAAAACTGATAGAAATATGCTTTCTTCTAATCCTATTTAGGTTAGATTTCCAGACATTAATTTATGTTTATTGAATGAAGAGGAACTTAGTGCAATTTCTAGCTTTTTAGGCATTTGCCGCATTTCTATTGAATCTGATTTATCCACCGCTACTCGCAAAAGAATCAACATTGCTTGGTGCTTTATAGAAATGAAAGCTAACTATGCTTTTCTTAATAAAGTTCCAGTTATCCTATTCAATGGGGAGGTTTTCTATCAACCGGTAACTTATGAGTGGATTCTACCTAAGTGTGAGTAATGTGTCTGCTTCAGTTATTACAAGTCTCAATGCCCTTTCAAAAAAGTTTGGAAAGAAAAGAAAAAGGTTGCTAACTTATAAATGTAGACGAAGAAGAACAAGATAGCAAGTCCCCGACTCGAATTATAGATGACGCCTTATAGCAAAATACTACACCCAACACAACTGAAGACACTACTGTAGAAGAATCAACCAACACTCGAACCGTAGAAACATTCGATGTACATCCAGAACTACACTCTACAACTAAGAACAAAGCAGTGCACACAGCAGAAATATTGATTAATAGTGTAAACAATGATGCATTAGTAGTCAATAATTCAAACCCAAAAGGTGTTTCTAATAATTCTAACAAAGATAAAGAACGGGTCAAAAATCTAAACACATCAAGAAAAGTCTCAGAAGAGCGTACTTTAGCTTCTGCTTCAAATGCAGTTGATCATATTATTATGCAAAACAAAAAGGAAATTTATCACAAATCAGCGAAAGAAATTCTAAAAAAGAAGGTCTCTCAGACGGTGGGAAAATTCATCAACTTAATCCACTTGACAATGTAGCTCAGAAAAAGGGCAATACCCGCCGGTTTCAGTCAATCTCACTCCATGTTCAACAACAGCCATCGTTGAACACAATGTTGACCCAAATCAGGGTGCATCACACTCTATCAACTCCACTAAATTTACAGCAGATATCAAGGCAATGAAAGAAACTCATGCATTTTTAAAGTCATCATCTAGCAAGCAACACAAATATCTCTTCCTTCTACTAATCGAAATGCTTTACACAATCACAATCACAATAATACTAATGAAAATTATGTGGTCTTGTTGGAACTTTTAGGTGCTTCCATTGACATCAAAGCCGTCCCAGTGGGGGACAGAGATAAGTCGAATTCAGTGACTTTAACTCATGCTAATCCCACAGTTTCGCCTAACGTCCCACCTGTTGATCTTTTAGTCGGTAAAAATGAGTTGTGGAAAGCTCTTAATGATGCCAAGAAAAAAAATTGTGAAAACTTGGAAAATTTGACTCCTCACATCATTAGGAGGAGTGACAAGCTTGCTAAAAATCTCAATCAATGACGAGTTTATCATGTAATGTAAGAGGGGCCAACAACCCTGAAAGATGGTTAGATATAAGCAAGGTGTTTAGAATAAGTGTTCAATTATAGCTTTGTAAGAAACCAAAATCAAAAATGAAAATTTACCATTTTTTAAGAAATATTGGGACAACAATTGGTTTGCTATGGATAACACTGAATTCTGCCACAAGTGTAGAATAATAGTATACATTGACAAATAATTCTAGGATGGCTTCCAATTATCTGCAAGTAACCAACACATTACAATATTATTTCAAAACAAAGGAGGAGCTGAATTAGTCATCTCTTTTATATATGCAGATTATATAGATATGAACAATAATAACTAAATGAATCATAGTATTAGAGTATATAGATCCATACAGTAAATGGCATAAGTAATAGAGTAATACATCAAATGATAACTCATAAACTGTCTCTAAATAATAAGGTACTAGCAAGTTCCATAGTGTACAGTAGAATAGAAAATGAGTAAACATAGTAATACGAGAGAATAGCCTCCTGCTCGCCATCTGTCCAGCTCTATGTGCTCACCAGACCTGATATCCCTAATATACTCATTTAAGAGTACCCAGAGTACTAGGAAGCAAAGCATAAAACCCCATGTCAGACAACTGACTGGTGTGAGCAGTAGAAATCTCATGTAACGACCCGTAAATTTTAACTGTTTTAATAACGTAATTAGTTGAAATTTTATGAAATTGTAAACGATGAAATTTTGAAATAAAATTTGATATTTGGAATGCGTCTAATTAATCATAGCAACTGGTAAATTTTCATCAGATAATTTTGAAGTTTATTTTCTAGTGTAATTTTATTCCAATTTATATCAGTTAAAATTGATAATAATAAAATGTTTTCCAAACCTGAATATTTTTACATAGAAAAATTCTAATTCATCTTCTGACTAAGACGTCATTTTTCGTTTTTTCAAATTCGGACTTCTTTAGCTCCATCGATCTTATTTTTCTGCGTTTTGCTGCATTTTCCGCTAGTAGAAAATTCGAATTTTTATAATTCAATCATACCACTGATATTTTTATACCATTTTGATCGTCGTGTCGTACTGATCTCAACAGTGTATTCATTTCTGTATTTCGGTGTCCGTTGCACGACAAAAATTGCGAAACAAATATCTGTATCGGTTACGAAGTTTCAACTCTCTGATTCCTCTGCCTTTTCAATTTCCCACTGTGTAAACCAATAGCCATGGGCTTTTAATATTCCCAGAAATACAGTTTTAGGCTTTTGTTATTCCCAGAGTTGTTTGCCCTTTCATTTCCAGTTACGTTGGTTTCTTAAAACAAATAGTAAAATGAAATGTATATTTCAGATCTGTGAACTTTGTATGATTTATCTTTCTTTCTTTCTTCCTACCTCCTCAACCTCAGCTCGTCCTCCTTTTGTTTGAGTTTCGACTACCCACCTCAATGACCGAGCTCACCATGCTTCCACCCCATACTTCATCGACAGCAACCATAGCCCGAGCCACCATTTCCCAACCGTCGGCTTGTCGTTCAACCACCAATCCCTCTCTTGCTCTCCCCTCCGACCATGCTCCGGCCAAGACCCAAAGCAACCCGAAAACCCAAAGCTCTCCACACCCAGCCAGCGCCTCAACGTTGCAGCCACGTGCACCTTTTGCCTCCAAGCGGTAGCCACCGCCCTGCCTCCACTCGACCCAAACACTGAGCCACTCCGCCTGCAGCCACGACCTATGTCACACCACAGCAGATCGCCTATCTCCTCTACCCAAACACCTACTGCATGCTGCCGAACTCCACTCTGCAACACCCACATCAGTCGCATCTTCTCCAGTCTTCCAAGCTCGTCTTCCATAATCATACTTTCACCGCCTTCCCTTCGTGCTCTACCTCCAGACAACGGCCCAAACCTATGCAGTCTTCCTTTGGTAAATTATTTATACTTGCTTTTGTGAAGCTTATATTGTGAATTGTATGAATATAGTACAGTTTGCATTCATTTTGTTGGTGCCTGCTTATATAGAACAGTGATTTAGGCTTTGTTTTATATTATGAACTGTATTTATACTTACAAAGTCTTATGTTTCCAGTTTTTATATTTACCAAATAATATGTTAGTTTTATAATCTGTTAGTTGTAATAGGTTAGTTATATATGTTAGTTTATATAAATTTTATTAAATGTTAGTATATATATATATTTTCACACAACTTAAATCATATAAAGTATAATCGTTTACGTGTGTATATACAGTTTATATATGGTTTGGGTAATTAATATATATATTTATATAAAATATGTTATGTGTTCCGATTAATATATAGCATGTTTACAGGTACAAATATAATATACTATAGTACTTACTTAAACTTGGGTTAATACTTTGACATAGATTTGCAATAACTGTAAAATATATACACTTTTAAAGTATAATTTAAAAGCATATTTGTCTTATATAGTGTCTGCATAAGTGTTGTTAAGAAGCCCACATATAGAGATATTTTGTACGAGGCTAATTTATACAAAAAAATGGATTTTGAAAAAGACATAGGTTTCAAATTAAATATTGATTTTAAAGTATATATGTATATATGTTTATAATAACTTTGATTTTAAATTGTATGTATGTATATATATAAAGTTGTAAATGAATAAGTTCATATTAGTATATATATAAGTATTCATGAGTTTGGTTTTCAAATATATATATAGATTTTATTTCTTATGTGTTTAAGTTTAATTTTTGATTTGAAAATATTAATATTAAATGTGTGTATATATATATATATGGAAATCTTATTTATATGTTTTAACTAAAACATTGATTTGGAAATTTATATTTTGTTTTTTTTATGTTCTTAAAGTTGGTTTTAGAGAAATTATATATATATATGACATATATTTTGTCCAGTTTATATCCAGGTGGTTGATCTGTTCTCATCGATTCCTATTTATCAGCTTCATCCGTCAAATCCATGTTCAGCTACTTCGCTTTGACATTTACTGTTGGAGTGGTCGATTTTCGAATTCGTGATTTATTCTGTGTGCTTGTCCTATTCTCTCACTCTAGCCTCGAAAGGTGAGCAATCACGCACGATTAACGTTCTTTTATTTATTAAATTTGATTTAAATTGAAACGACAATTGAAATATGTTGTTGCTAGTTATTTACAGTACTATATATATGCCATTATCTGTATCTGTTCACCTGTGACATCTGACACCATTATCTGTTATTTATATTGCTATATATATGTCATTATCAGTATCTGTTCACCTGTGACACCTGACACCATTATCTATTATTTATATTGATGATATATGTCTGTTATATTATTATCATATCTGTTATCACCCTGCAAGTTCCCTGTTAGTATAGAATTCACTATTGGTTGAAATGATACATACTCGAACAATCTGTAGAATTGGAGAAAATCGTTATGGGTTGAAATGATAAACCCAAGCGATTTTCATTTGAATTGAATTTGGGGTTACGGGTTGAAAAGATATATACTCGTATATATTTAAATTACGGATTGAAATGATAAATATCCGTATCACTTGACCATAGGGTAGAAAATTATATACAGACACCGTTGGTCTATATATAAATATTTGAAAAATGATTTCTATGGTTTTGGAAAGAAATATATGATTGTAATAAATATTGATTTTAAATATCTAATAAAGTTGATTTAATAAAGTCGATTTAATCAATATAAAACAATGTTTAAGTATTTTTGTAAATTTATATTTTCAAATATAGAGTTATAATGATTCAGGTTGGAAAGATAAATTGAAATTGATTTGAAATTATATTTATATAAGAATTTTACTTAAATAAGGTTGATTTGAAATTTATTAAATTTGAAAATTGAAAGATATGTTTTATAACTTGAATTTGATTAAAAGTGACTTAAAAGAATATTTCAAACTTATATAAATTTAAATGGGATAATTTGTTTATTTAAATTTTTAAATTAAAGTTGTATTTAGATGTATTGAAATGATTAAAGAAATATCTCAGAAACAAAATGTAATGAAATTAAATTGAGATATATATGGAATCATCAAATTTAGTTTTGAAATGTGAATATTTAAAGCTTTGAAATATATTGAAATTGAAATGGCTTATTTTATGGTTCAAATATGTATTTGAAATTGATAATTTGAAAAGGTTTATTGAGAAGCTGAATCGAGTTGAAATTGATGATTTGAGATTTGATTAAATTTTAATTTTGGAGTTCTAGTTTATGTGAATCGATTTGTGAAATTTGAGGAAGCTATTTTTATATAAATTAAAGTATTTTAAACTATATCTAAAACTATTTATATTTTACTTTATAAATTTTAATATAAATTATTTAATATAAATCATTTTCGATATAAATTATTTTATTATAAACTATTTTTACTTATAACTATTTTATATAAACTATTTTATTGTATAAACTATTTTTCTATATATACAAATTTTAATATCTAAACTGTTTAAGAGGAAAGTGTTAGGATTCCAAAATGTTATGATTTCAAGCTATGATTTCAAAGTGTTATGAATTTCAAGGTTTTGATTTCCAAAGTGTTTTGATTTTAAAAGACTTATGATTTTGAAAGCGATATAACTTTGGAAAGTGATATGATTTTGGAAATGGATTTATCTGAAGTGAAAGTGATATCATATTGATATGGTTTTGAAATGGCAATGATCTGTCGGTTTTGAAATATAACTATTTTGAAATTTTATTAAATGACCATCGGTGTAATAATACGTAGTTATTGAAGAGACCGGGATCGGATATGGACATACTCTCTGTTGATACCGAAACCACTTTAATAACTAATATACGAGGAGTATTGATCCAGAACGAAGTGGATGGTTTTGATGAACGCGTTGACTGAAGAAAGAGAACGATTTTGGATGACCCCTGACATGACTAAAACAGGAGCCGCGCTGGGCCATTGAGGTTCTCCACCTCTAGCGGACACACTTCTTCGATACCATATCTATTACCTATGTGATTCGATTTGGGTGCACCCTTTGATTTGGGAGTGTTGTTTCGCGGTGTTGAGGTAGTAGCTGTTATGCTTAACATCAGTCCGGATCACGCAACTACTAGTATCCTAGTTGGTATCGCCTCATGTACCTTGTCATACTGATTATCCTATTCGCGACCACTACGATTTGTTTTGTGTTATACCTATGGGGTACCCTCTAATAACCACTAGTTTACGGTGGGGCTTACGGTGCTGTATAGACTATGACATGGTAGAAATGTGTTAAGGGTGGAATGGGCCATGACTTAACGCTATTTTGATATCGTACTTTACTGATTAGACATTATCTACTTAGCGTACACTACTACATAGTAGATAGTTTAACGGATCCTTAGAGGATGGTTACCCCAAATATCCTTTAAGTTACTTGTATTTCAGTTGTCATTTCACTTGAGCTGGATTTATTGATATAAGAATGTTAATCCTGACTCGAGTGTTTTGTGTTTTCTTTACGCTCGGGTCAGACTGAGTGTACCAGTATTCAAGACTCACCTTTAAAGTTGGAGCTTCACTTGGAGATCCAGCTATCTATCCAGCTTTCAGATATTCAGTTGATTCCAGTGATGTATTCTGATATTGTATTTGACAATTGTATTCGAGACTTCTGTTGTATCTTGTTTAACTCTGTTATATATATAGTAGCTTCATGAACTACTATTCTTTTGTTTCCGCTGCATTATTGTTATATTACTCTGTGTCTGTGATCTGTGATTATTTTATTTACTGTATATGCTGAGTTTTGCCAATTTAAATTAACAATCTATTGTTTTGAATTATTCAAGTCCGACATATGTGGATTTATTGTCGATTTGAATGGTCCAAAATAGCGGGTCATTACAGTTGGTATCAGAGCTTTGGTTTTATGCAAAACTCGGCATATAGAGTAAATTCAATTACAGAATCACGTTCGTTCGAGCTTGAATTCCTTCTTCTTTGACTCGGTTTCTTTGAATTTTGGAACGTTCCCTTCGGTTCCAAACTCCATTCGTGTCTCCCCTATTCGTGTCTTTTTAAATTCTGGAGTATCCCATAATTCCACTTCGAATGATCTCTATAATAAATCGGCGGTCTCGCCAATATCTGAATAATTTGCAGAGGAGTGAAACTCCTTTACAATAGGCATTGATTTACCAGAGATTTCTGTATCCTCGGTTTACGATGCTGTTACCTTTTGCTATACCCGAATTCTATCTCTGGTGATCGAATGTCGATTTGTTGCAGAATTCTACATCGAATTTATTCTTGGAATCACGGTTGATCCGGTTAAGGTTACCCGCGATTTATATAAGTTTGTCCATATTCTGTTTGAAAACTCAATTATCTTATCTCCCAATCGGGTCTACCTTTTAGTTGAATTCTTTTAGTTAGAGTTTCTCTAATCTGAATCTCTATCTTCTGTTTTGAAATCCATTTTTGAATTATCGAGTGAGGAAGTGTATTTGTAATTAATATCAAAATGTTTTATATATTGTGATGTTTGAGTTGTTGATGCTGATTTGGGTTTTCGATCGATTCGTCTGATCAACGCTATCGATAGGATTTCCAAAACACTTGAATAGAGCAAACTGACACAATATTATTTTCAAATTTGGTAAATGAAATAATTTTGTATGATTATATTATAAATATATAAGTAAAATTTTCTGGAATAAAAAAAAAGAGGTTAATTAATTGGTTGTTGAAATGATAATATTTGATTATCATTTATTGTTCTAAATGAATTTATAAACATGGTTTATAAATTGATTTGGAATTTAAATAAATTTAAATCAGAAATTTGTGAATTTAATTTCTGATGATTCCAAACTCTGGTTTTAAAATTTTAAATGTATATTATATAAAGTATTTTCGAATATAAATGATTTTCGAAGAATTTTAATGTTTAAATCAGTACTCTTCTCTTTTATCGCTGGAAAATAATTTCGGGGATGGCGGCCGCATCATTGACATTCATTTTCGAGTTTCGAAGTGAAGAGACCATTCAGTAGCTTTGCTACACTTTGTTTGGAAATTTAATTTGATTTGAATTTCTATGGTATGACCTGATTTATTATATATATATAAGATTTAATTTTGATCTGATATATATACAATATATATTTATCTTAAAATTGTTTGAAGTAAATCGGAGATTTAAATGCTTAGTTTATGATTTAAAGTTGATTTCAATTATAAACTGAAGTCAAAATTTTTGGATAAATATTTAAAATTGAAATAAATTGAATTTTAAAATTTTATTTGTATAGTACTAAATTGCATTTCAATATAACTTACCTAAATTATTCAGAAGTTAAAATGTAATTGGATAATATACAATATAAAATGATTTTATAAATAATATTTGAGTGTTTATAATAAATGTTATACACTTAGATTTTAATTATAAAAAAATGCTAATAAAGATGATAGAATAATAAGTTAATTGAATGAGATGAATATAATAAATTTGTTTTAAAGGAATTAATAAATTGAAATTAGAACAACTTATGGAAATACCTTGAATTTTAAAATCAATTATTGAATATAAATTAATTTAAACTGAAATTTATACGGTTTAAATTAATTTATATGGTTTAAATATATGTGGTAAGATATATTAAGTGGAATAAACTTAATAATAATTTGGAACAAAATAATTAAATTGGTTGAATAAATATGAGTATAATAAATGATTATACAAATTGATGATTTAGAAATTGTTAATTGAGGATGACTGGATAATAAGATAATGAATTTAGAGATAGATTGATTTAACTTAAGTGAACTCAAAGGGATTTAACCAAATTGTAAAATATTAATTAATTTAAATTGAAATTTATATGGTTTAAATTAATCGTTTTACTGGTATTTCAATCTATTTTCTTTCTGGTTGTTTCTATTCTCCTACCTCCTTCCTTTTCGGGGACAAAAAGTTTTGAGTGGGGGAGAATGTAACGACCCGTAAATTTTAACTGTTTTAATAACGTAATTAGTTGAAATTTTGTGAAATTGTAAACGATGAAATTTTGAAATAAAATTTGATATTTGGAATGCGTTTAATTAATCATAACAACTGGAAAATTTTCATCAGATAATTTGGAAGTTTATTTTTTAGTGTAATTTTATTCCAATTTATATCGGTTAAAATTGATGATAATAAAATGTTTTCCAAACCTGAATATTTTTACATAGAAAAATTCTAGTTCATCTTCTGACTAAGACGTCATTTTTCGTTTTTCCAAATTCGGACTTCTTTAGCTCCATCGATCTTATTTTTCTGCGTTTTGCTGCATTTTCCGCTAGTAGAAAATTCGTATTTTTATAATTCAATCATACCACTGATATTTTTATACCGTTTTGATCGTCGTGTCGTACTGATCTCAACAGTGTATTCATTTTTGTATTTCGGTGTCCGTTGCACGACAAAAATCGCGAAACAGATATCTGTATCGGTTACGAAGTTTCAACTCTCTGATTCCTCTGTCTTTTCAATTTCCCACTGTGTAAACCAATAGCCATGGGCTTTTAATATTCCCAGAAATACAGTTTTAGGCTTTTGTTATTCCCAGAGTTTTTTGCCCTTTCATTTCCAGTTACGTTGGTTTCTTAAAACAAATAGTAAAATGAAATGTATATTTCAGATCTGTGAACTTTGTGTGATTCATCTTTCTTTCTTTCTTCCTGCTTCCTCAACCTCAGCTCGTCCTCCTATTGTTTGAGTCTCGACTCGAGCACACCGTGCTTCCACCCCATACTACATCGACATCAACCATAGCCCGAGCCACCATTTCCCAACCGCCGGCTTGTCGTTTAACCACCAATCCCTCTCTTGCTCTCCCCTCCGACCATGCTCCGGCCAAGACCAAAAGCAACCCGAAAACCCAAAGCTCTCCACACCCAGCCAACGCCTCAACGTTGCAGCCACGTGCACCTATCGCCTCCAAGCCGCAGCCAGCGCCCTGCCTTCGCTCGACCCAAACACTGAGCCACTCCGCCTGCAGCCACAACCTATGTCACACCACATCAGATCGCCTATCTCCTCTACCCAAACACCTACTGCATGCTGCCGAACTCCACTCTGCAACACCCACATCAGCCGCATCTTCTCCAGTCTTCCAAGCTCGTCTTCTATAATCATACTTTCACCGCCTTCCATTTGTGCTCTACCTCCAGACAACGGCCCAAACCTATGCAGTCTTCCTTTGGTAAATTATTTATACTTGCTTTTGTGAAGCTTATATTGTGAATTGTATGAATATAGTACAGTTTGCATTCATTTTGTTGGTGCCTGCTTATATAGAACAGTGATTTAGGCTTTGTTTTATATTATGAACTGTATTTATACTTACAAAGTCTTATGTTTCTAGTTTTAATATTTACCAAATAATATGTTAGTTTTATAATCTATTAGTTGTAATAGGTTAGTTATATATGTTAGTTTATATAAATTTTATTAAATGTTAGTATATATATATTTTCACACAACTTAAATCATATAAAGTATAATCGTTTACGTGTGTATATACAGTTTATATATGGTTTAGGTAATTAATATATATATTTATATAAAATATGTTATGTGTTCCGATTAATATATAGCATGTTTACAGGTACAAATATAATATACTATAGTACTTACTTAAACTTGGGTTAATACTTTGACATAGATTTGCAATAACTGTAAAAATATATACACTTTTAAAGTATAATTTAAAGGCATATTTGTCTTATATAGTGTCTGCATAAGTGTTGTTAAGAAGCCCACATATAGAGATATTTTGTCCGAGGCTAATTTATATAGAAAAAAAATGGATTTTGAAAAAGACATAGGTTTCAAATTAAATATTGATTTTAAAGTATATATCTATATATGTTTATAATAACTTTGATTTTAAATTGTATGTATGTATATATATAAAGTTGTAAATGAATAAGTTCATATTAGTATATATATAAGTATTCATGAGTTTGGTTTTCAAATATATATAGATTTTATTTCTTATGTGAAAGTTTAATTTTTGATTTGAAAATATTAATATTAAATGTGTGTATATATATATGGAAATCTTATTTATATGTTTTAACTAAAACATTGATTTGGAAATTTATATTTTGTTTTTTTATGTTCTTAAAGTTGGTTTTAGAGAAATTATATATATATGACATATATTTTGTCCAGTTTATATCCAGCTGGTTGATCTGTTCTCATCGATTCCTACTTATCAGCTTCATCCGTCAAATCCATGTTCAGCTACTTCGCTTTAACATTTACTGTTGGAGTGGTCGATTTTCGAATTCGTGATTTATTCTGTGTGTTTGTCTTGTTCTCTCTCTAGCCTCGAAAGGTGAGCAATCACTCATGATTAACGTTCTTTTATTTATTAAATTTGATTTCAATTGAAATGACAACTGAAATATGGTGTTGCTAGTTATTTACGGTGCTATATATATGCCATTATCTGTATCTGTTCACCTGTGACATCTGATACCATTATCTGTTATTTATATTGCTATATATATGCCATTATCTGTATCTGTTCACCTGTGACACCTGGCACCATTATCTGTTATTTATATTGATGATATATGTTTGTTATATTATTATCATATCTGTTATCACCCTGCAAGTTCCCTTTTAGTATAGAATTCACTATGGGTTGAAATGATACATACCTGAACAATCTGTAGAATAGGAGAAAATCGTTATGGGTTGAAATGATAAACCCAAGCGATTTTCATTTGAATTGAATTTGGGGTTACGGGTTAAAAAGATATATACCCGTATATATATTTAAATTACGGATTGAAATGATAAATATCCGTATCACTTGACCATAGGGTAGAAAATTATATACAGACACCGTTGGTCTATATATAAATATTTGAAAAATGATTTCTATGGTTTTGAAAAGAAATATATGGTTGTAATAAATATTGATTTTAAAGATCTAATAAAGTTGATTTAATAAAGTCGATTTAATCAATATAAAATAATGTTTAAGTATTTATGTAAATTTATATTTTCAAATATAGAGTTATAATGATTCAGGTTGGAAAGATAAATTGAAATTGATTTGAAATAATATTTATTTAAGAATTTTACTTAAATAAGGTTGATTTGAAATTTATTAAATTTGAAAATTGAAAGATATGTTTTATAACTTGAATTTGATTAAAAGTGACTTAAAAGAATATTTCAAACTTATATAAATTTAAATGGCATATTTTGTTTATTTAAAATTTTAAATTGAAGTCGTATTTAGATGTATTGAAATGATTAAAGAAATATCTCAGAAACAAAATGTAATGAAATTAAATTGAGATATAAATGGAATCATCAAATTTAGTTTTGAAATGTGAATATTTAAAGCTTTGAAATATATTGAAATTGAAATGGCTTATTTTGTGGTTCAAATATGTATTTGAAATTGATAATTTGAAAAGGTTTATTGAGAAGCTGAATCGAGTTGAAATTGATGATTTGAGATTTGATTAAATTTTAATTTTGGAGTTCGAGTTTATGTGAATCGATTTGTGAAATTTGAGGAAGCTATTTTTATATAAAGTATTTTAAACTATATCTAAAACTATTTATATTTTACTTTATAAATTTTAATATAAATTATTTAATATAAATTATTTAATATAAATCATTTTCAATATAAATTATTTTATTATAAACTATTTTAACTTATAACTATTTTATATAAACTATTTTATTGTATAAACTATTTTTCTATATATACAAACTTTAATATCTAAACTGTTTAAGAGGAAAGTGTTAGGATTCCAAAATGTTATGATTTCAAGCTATGATTTCAATGTGTTATGAATTTCAAGGTTTTGATTTCCAAAGTGTTTTGATTTTAAAAGACTTATGATTTTGAAAGCGATATAACTTTGGAAAGTGATATGATTTTGGAAATGGATTTATTTGAAGTGAAAGTGATATCGTATTGATATGGTTTTGAAATGGAAATGATCTGTCGGTTTTGAAATATAACTATTTTGAAATTTTATTAAATGACCATCGGTGTAATAATACGTAGTTATTAAAGAGACCGGGATCGGATATGGACATACTCTCTGTCGATACCGAAACCACTTTAATAACTAATATACGAGGAGTATTGATCCAGAACGAATCTATTGTTTTATTTACTGTATATGCTGAGTTTTGCCAATTTAAATTAACAATCTATTGTTTTGAATTATTCAAGTCCGACATGTGTGGATTTATTGTTGATTTGAATGGTCCAAAATAGTGGGTCGTTACTTCTCAAATACTATAAAGTTTATATAATAGAACAAATGGTATGGAAAATTATACCTGACCTATCCCTACAACCACGGAGATAGCACATATAAAAGATATACGCTACTTTAAGATAGTCATCATGGGTATACTATATGTCAAAGTACTAAGGGTGTCCAAATATCTACATCGATAATATCTACATCATGTGACATCACCAAGGTGATAAAATAATCAAGAAAACATAGCATCTATCATCCATCCTCACATTCACTCATTCAGTGCATTGGATATATGATACTCATGAGACCACCCGCATAGAGTCAAGGTGCGACAACCCACCTCTATACCCACGCTAGCCAAGAACACTACGGTGTAATGCTGTCGACTAGCACGGAGAATAAGGCTGTGGAGGAGCGACCATCCATGTAATTTCTTTGTGCGAGCACCGATATGTCAGATAGTATAGCATGCATTTCATTTAAGGAGGAAATCCGACATACCGATACAAACTCAAAGCTATCACACAGTGGCTATATATAATCTTCGGAAACAAACATAGAAATAGACATAACACAAATCAGTCACAAGCATCCATATCACAAAGGCGGAAGAAGATATGAATATAACACATAAAAGTGTACATCAGAGTAGTGGTCTGAAAGATCCACAATAACACAAAAGGATAGCTACAAGAGCCGTACAAAAGAATAAGTATACATCATGGAGTCTACATCTCAAATGTATACAACAAAAACTGCTAATCTAAGTGGCTAGCCAAAAGTCAGAGTAATAAATCCATGGGGAGAAGTCAAGCAGAAGCACCTGTAACATCTCGGTCTGACCCGAGTATTATTTAATAAGAAAATAATAAACGAATCAGTAGCTATAAATATCAGGTGATATGATATAGAATAAGAGATATGGCATAAACGTATAATAACTGTAATTGCACACTATGATAAGTGTGTAAATGAACATCAATAAGAGATAAATCGACATCATAAGAATCTTCTCAAAGATCCAAATTCACAAAAAGGTAATGACACACAAATTCACCAATGCACAAAAATTGATAAAACTTATCAATGGAAATCACGAAAATTGGTGAAGCACAAATTCCAGAAATCAACACAAGAAATCCAGAAATCACAAAAAGGGAAAGAGGCCTATCACAAGACGGGAGCATGAAAACTCACCAACACGTGTATCACAAGACGGAAAGCTATTCCATGGTTGATAACCATTTTCACTAGAACGGCCCGAAGACCACGAGTCAAAACTCCACTAAAATGGCCTGAAGACCATGGGGCGCTACCCCACATATGTGAGTAGAAACATCACACAAACGGGGTCTAGTCTCCCTCGCAGACAAAGAGACATCGCACAATTGCTAGTCTAAATCACAAAAATGATCGTCAATGATCATCAAGAAGTGTCAATCACACTAAGCTAGTAAATATATGAGTTTAGCTTCATGTCCCATAACCACTAGCTTAACTTAAATATTTACGAACAAACTGTAGATCTTCACAAAGAAATTGTCACAAAAGGTTCAATCGAACAAGTCCAAGAGTTAACCGACGAAGCAAACGCAAGCGTTTCATACCACTTGTTTTACTAAGCCGTTTAATTCGATTTCTCATCCGAGTGAAGTAAAGGCTTGTATATACTAATAGATTGGAAAACGGTTTAGGAAAAGAGCTTTGTAATAAAATAGAGTTGAAATCGTTTTGATGAAAGAGTTTTGGTATTTACTACTAGTATTGAAACCTTTATGTTTTTAAAATGGTAAATCACAGAAATTGATTGTAGAATCAACAAGTCACAAAAATTCACGTTCGGAGACGTGAATGAAATCCAAGGAAATCAGTTCCAAATCCATCAAGTAGAAATACCCATGCGACCTAACATGGCCGAGCTAAAGTGAAAATGGAATGACCTACAGGCAAGCGACCTAAAGTAAAATAGGTCGAACGACCTAAGGATAACATGCCGAGCGACCTAGGTGAGCGACCTAAGCATGAGGCGCGACCTATAAGGACTGAACGACCTATAGCAGGTGTGGGTTATATAGGTAGAACGACTTAAGGTCTAACGACCTAAGGGCGAACAAGTTAAGGCATTAACGGCCTAACAAGGTGGATGTATGCAGTGGTACGACCTAATGAGGGGGAGCGGCCTAACCAGGTTGCATATGCCGAGCGACCTAACCATCTAAGGCCGAACGACCTAATTAATCTCGTGACCTAAGAAAGTGACGAGGCCAAGCGACCTAACCATTTAGGGCCGAGTGACTTTAAGGTGGAACGGGGTCAAGCGACCTAACTAGGTGAATTGTCGAGCGACCTAAAGGATTGGCCAAGAGCTTTGCCAAACGTCATAGGGTGAACGAACTAACGTGTCGTGACCTAGCGACCTAAGGACGATCGACCAAGTGGAGCGACCTAGTACAAAGCCAAATGACCAAAGGGTTTACGAGCTAACAAGAACGAGCTAGCCAAGACCGAGAGACTCCAATGTGCAGATGTGGGTTAAATAGGTCGAACGACCTAAATGCGAACGACATAAGCATGAAACAATCTGATGGCCTAGAACGAGCTATGGCCGAGCGACCTAACGACTTAAGGGCTAGCGACCTAGAGGCGAATTGGCTAAAATAAACAGGGGCGACTTTTCCTCCCCACGGCCGAACGACCTAAGCCCAGGAACTTGCCAAAACACTAAAAATTGGGGTTTTTCGCCAATCCAATCCAAACCAAATGCAAATGTACATGCTAAAGTGATAGGAGTTCATTCCCAATAATCCAAGATAGTTATAGAGAAGAATGTGAGATAAAAATCTCACCTTTGCACCAAAATCAATGAAGATGAAGCTTAAAGCAAAGCAAGAATCAATCCCACTTCAATCTCAACACAAGAAGCTTGAATCCAATGTCTTCTCTTTGAATTTGGAGTTGGATGATGGATTTTCAAGAGAACTTGAGCTTGGAATTTTAATTTCCCATTTCCTCCTCCATTTTTGACGAAGCTTATGTTGTTAGGAAATTATGAAGAGAAGAGGGAGTGGAGGTTGGGCCTAATAGGCTAAGTCCAAACCAATGTCCAAAGCGCAAAAGTGGCAAAATTCCACTATCTCCAAACATATCCAAGTTTATACTTAAAAGATTGCAAACGACGTTTTGAATTCAATGGAAGTGGTCTCGAGTCCTAATTTGACCGTATGCAAAAAGTAGCTTTTTGGACCAAAATCCGACTAACGATAAAATATTTAAATATAAAATCGATAAATATGCGGGTTGTTACAGACTCCCCTCCTTAAAGAAATTGCGTCCTCGCAATATTTAAGAAGAAAATATATAGTAACAACCATGAAAGCATATTCAACACAAAAAGAAATTTTGAAATAAGAAGTTCACCTCAAAGAGCATGAGAAAGTAAGTCCGGATGTGTTCGCTCGATGAATTCTCTAGATTCCCAAGAACAATCCTTAGGATTTGAGGACCATTGAGCCTCCACAAGAAGAACATCTTTATTCCGAAGGCGCTCAACCTCCGAAGCAATGATGCGAATGAAATGTTGCTCACAAGTCAAGTCTGGTGGAACTTCAATTTCTTCAATAACACCTGGCTCAAGAATAGAATCGGAATCTCAAAGGCACTTCCATAATTGAGAAACGTGAAACACGTCGTGAATAGCAGAAAATTGAGTCGGTAATAAAAGGCGATAAGCCACGGAACCAATACATTCCGTGATAGGAAATGGCCCAATATATCGAGGCGCTAATTTTCCTGATTGACTGAAACGTACAACACCTTTCATAGGTGAAACACGAACAAAATCTGGACCTAAAACCAGCTTCTCACCGGCCTCAAGCCAACAAGAAGGAGATCGGCATAGCCTTCCATAGAGTGCCTCGAAAGGTGCCATACCAATACCAGATTGGAAGCTATTATTATAGGAAAATTCAACAAGAGAAATATGATTTTCCCAACTTCCATCAAAATCAAGCACACAAATAGGAAGAAGGTCTTCAAGAGTTTGATTCACACGCTCGGTTTGTCCATCGGACTGAGGATGATAAGCGGTGCTAAAATTAAGCTTCGTTCCTAAAGCTTTTTGAAGACTCTTCCAAAATCCACTAGTAAACAATGGATCTCGATCGCTAACAATAGAAGTAGGAACACCATGCAATTTAACAATTTCTTCGATAAAGAATTTGGCCAAAAGAGGAACGGTTCGGTTAGACCGAACGGGAATAAAATGGGTGGATTGAGTAAGTCTATCAACTATCACCCATAAACAACCTGACCCGAATGAAAACGGGGAAAGCCATCTATAAAATCCATGGAAATTTGGTCCCACTTTCAAATTGGAATTTCTAAAGGTTGCAATAACCCACCAGGCCCTTGGTGCCTGGCCTTGACAAGTTGGCAAGTCATGCAATGCTTAACAAAGTTAGCGATACCAGATTTCATTCACTCCCAATAATAAAGTTGCTTCATATCCGCGTACATTTACTACTACCGGGATGAATGATAAATTTAGAATGATGAGAATCTTCTAGAATACCTTGACGAAGATCACTAATATTTGGTACGATAAGTCTACCAAATTTTCGAATGTCGCCACATAAATCAATATCGAAGTCTTTCAAACTTTCAATGTTAATTTTATCCCTACAACTTTGGCTAAGAAGAGCTAATTCGGGATCTAGTCTTTGAGCTTCAAGAATGCGGTCTAAAAGAGAAGGATGAGCCTCAAGGCTACATAAGATGAACATGAATGGGAAACACGATCTCGAATTTCACAAGTGGATAAAACCTCAAGATCCTTCCATTCGGATATCATCATGAAAACAACCGCTTGTCGCTTGCGACTAAGTGCATTGGCAACACGATTTCCCCTTCCGGGGTATAAAGGATATGAAGATCATAAGATGCAAGGAATTCGAGCCAACGTGGTTGACACAAATTAAGTTCCTTATGAGAAAATAGATATCCCAATGAGTTATAATCGAGGTGAAGAACAATTTCTCCCCCAAGATGATGATGCCAAACTTTGAAAGCAAAAACAATAGCCGCGAGCACCAGATCATAAGTGACATACCTAGTCTCTATCGGCTTTTATGATTTTAGAAGTACAAGTGATTGCACGTTCTCTTTTGCAAGAGAATGGCATCCATACCAATTACAATTAGCATTGGTACTAAAGATAAAGTTTTGGTTCCCTTCGGGAATCACAAGAATAAGAGTATCGAAAAGAAAGAATTTAATCTTCTTTCCCGAAAAGCTAAAACTTTCAAAATCACAATTACCTTTATAGAAAGATTTACATTTTACAAGTCAATTTATTGTGTCTGGCTGTCTCATCAAAGTGTTTAGGAAATCCCTATCGATAACGTTGATCAAGCGCATCGACCAGAATTCTTAAAACACTAAATGGGCAATACAACACAAAATCATCTTCTATATGATGAAAATATCTCTTAAAATTTTTGAGAATATTCTTTGCTCGTTTAAGATTAAAATCAAATTGTACTTATAAATAAATCTTACGAAAAAGATTTGCAAATTTTAAATTTCTATTTTCATCCAAATTTAATAAATACAAGAATGGAATTATCGAGATATTCATAGAATACTCTATTTATAAAATGGATGAAATAAGCTGAATAAACCGAATGACATAAATAGTCATTCATAAGAATCATAACGAGTGTGGAATGTGGTAAATGGAATGCTAACTCCCGCAACTCGTAGCTAATGAAAACCGGTGGCAAGGTCGAGCTAAAAGGACCTTAACACCACTCGAAAGATTGCTTAGGCGAAAATCCTAAGACAGACTCAAAAATACCAGAAAATTTTCAAACTACATGAATGAGAGAAATAACACTTTACTCAACATGTGAGCTTAAAGAATAAAATGATGCCATCAATTTGGAATCAAAATCACAAAAGAAGAATAGAAATCTGCTTAACAGATTAAAAATGTCGAAAATGAATAGTCCATTCGGAAAAATAGGATATGGGCTTCATAATGATTAAGCCAATCCTTTCACGCAAATCAATTCCGAAGCCTAAACAACGCATAATATGCAAATCGGTTTGGACAGAAAAATCACATGAAATAATTTCGACATCAATAAAAAGCAAATTGAGTGTTGCGGATCCACCAACCGGATTCGCAATTCTCAAAGAAGCTTTTAAACCCAAATATTTAAAGAAAAGGAATCGACAAGTTCTTTTGATATGAAATGATGAGATGAACTCATATCAACAGGAACTCGAGAAGGATAATCACAAAACAAGTGTAATCAAGGATTGAATAAGAAATACCTTGACCAAGAGAAGAGTTGCTAGGGGCTTGCAGCTTTCCTCCTCTCTTGCTTGGAAGCTTGGGACATGTAGATAAGTAATGACCCGAGCCTTTGCAATAGCGGCAATAAAGGGGTTTCGGGCACTTAATAACATAATGGTCCGTGGAACCACAATAATAGCATTGTTTACGACTTGGGGTAGGTGTCTTGGCTACCGAAGTTTCTGGTTCCATTTTCTTCTTGCTCAGAAGTATGGGGCAAACAGAAATATGATGACTTGAATTTTTGCAATAACGACAAAAGAGTGGTTCCGGGCACTCCTTTGCATAGTGGTCCTTAGAATTACAATTGTAGCATCCTTTACAAATAGAGTTTGGAGTCTTTGCTAACAAAGTAGGTTGCTTCACCTTCTTATTGGGATAAGGGCTTTTGAACTTAATATGCCTCTTCTCGGAAATCCCGATACCACTATCAATTCCTTTATCAGCCTCTTCATGTCGAAGAGTGATATCCACAAGCTGATTGAAAGGAACTTCAAGTTTCAGAGGTAAAACCATTTCGGGGTTCTTACACAAAGCAGAGATAAACCTTTGATTCTTAGCAAGATCCAAAAGTTGTTGGGCAGACATGAATGCGCCATCCAGGGAAGAACTACTGGATTGACCAGCGCTAGGACTGCCAGAACTAACCATCTCTTCTTCTTTAAGAAAGAAAGAAAGAAGAAGAAAAAGGTTATTCTCAGAATGAATATCAAACAATCTTGATAGATAAAACAAGGAATCTTAAGAGTGAATAGGATAGATCGGTACGAAGACACGAATTAAATCCTAATGCACGACTCCTAAGAAGGACTTAGGACGATGATCCTTGTTAAGTTATTCTATTTTGTTCCAAAGTTAGGCTCTGATACCAAGCTGTGACGCCCCACCTCTATACCCATGCTAGCCAAGAACACTACGGTGTAATGCTGTCGACTAGCACGGAGAATAAGGCTATGGAGGAGCGACCATCCATGTAATTTCTTTGTGCGAGCACCGATATGTCAGATAGTATAGCATGCATTTCATTTAAGGAGGAAATCCGACATACCGATACAAACTCAAAGCTATCACACAGTGGCTATATATAATCTTCGGAAACAAACATAGAAATAGACATAACACAAATCAGTCACAAGCATCCATATCACAAAGGCGGAAGAAGATATGAATATAACACATAAAAGTGTACATCAGAGTAGTGGTCTGAAAGATCCACAATAACACAAAAGGATAGCTACAAGAGCCGTACAAAAGAATAAGTATACATCATGGAGTCTACATCTCAAATGTATACAACAAAAACTGCTAATCTAAGTGGCTAGCCAAAAGTCAGAGTAATAAATCCCTGGGGAGAAGTCAAGCAGAAGCACCTGTAACATCTCGGTCTGACCCGAGTATTATTTAATAAGAAAATAATAAACGAATCAGTCTAGCTATAAATATCAGGTGATATGATATAGAATAAGAGATATGGCATAAACGTATAATAACTGTAATTGCACACTATGATAAGTGTGTAAATGAACATCAATAAGAGATAAATCGACATCATAAGAATCTTCTCAAAGATCCAAATTCACAAAAAGGTAATGACACACAAATTCACCAATGCACAAAAATTGATAAAACTTATCAATGGAAATCACGAAAATTGGTGAAGCACAAATTCCAGAAATCAACACAAGAAATCCAGAAATCACAAAAAGGGAAAGAGGCCTATCACAAGACGGGAGCATGAAAACTCACCAACACGTGTATCACAAGACGGAAAGCTATTCCATGGTTGATAACCATTTTCACTAGAACGGCCCGAAGACCACGAGTCAAAACTCCACTAAAATGGCCCGAAGACCATGGGGCGCTACCCCACATATGTGAGTAGAAACATCACACAAACGGGGTCTAGTCTCCCTCGCAGACAAAGAGACATCACACAATTGCTAGTCTAAATCACAAAAATGATCGTCAATGATCATCAAGAAGTGTCAATCACACTAAGCTAGTAAATATATGAGTTTAGCTTCATGTCCCATAACCACTAGCTTAACTTAAATATTTACGAACAAACTGTAGATCTTCACAAAGAAATTGTCACAAAAGGTTCAATCGAACAAGTCCAAGAGTTAACCGACGAAGCAAACGCAAGCGTTTCATACCACTTGTTTTACTAAGCCGTTTAATTCGATTTCTCATCCGAGTGAAGTAAAGGCTTGTATATACTAATAGATTGGAAAACGGTTTAGGAAAAGAGCTTTGTAATAAAATAGAGTTGAAATCGTTTTGATGAAAGAGTTTTGGTATTTACTACTAGTATTGAAATCTTTATGTTTTTAAAATGGTAAATCACAGAAATTGATTGTAGAATCAACAAGTCACAAAAATTCACGTTCGGAGACGTGAATGAAATCCAAGGAAATCAGTTCCAAATCCATCAAGTAGAAATACCCATGCGACCTAACATGGCCGAGCTAAAGTGAAAATGGAACGACCTACAAGCAAGCGACCTAAAGTAAAATAGGTCGAACGACCTAAGGATAACATGCCGAGCGACCTAGGTGAGCGACCTAAGCATGAGGCGCGACCTATAAGGACTGAACGACCTATAGCAGGTGTGAGTTATATAGGTAGAACGACTTAAGGTCTAACGACCTAAGGGCCAACGAGTTAAGGAATTAACGGCCTAACAAGGTGGATGTATGCAGTGGTATGACCTAATGAGGGAGAGCGACCTAACAAGGTTGCATATGTCGAGCGACCTAACCATCTAAGGCCGAACGACCTAATTAATCTCGCGACCTAAGAAAGTGACGAGGCCAAGCGACCTAACCATTTAGGGCCGAGCGACTTTAAGGTGGAATGGGGTCAAGCGACCTAACTAGGTGAATGGTCGAGCGACCTAAAGGATTGGCCAAGAGCTTTGCCAAACGACATAGGGTGAACGACCTAACGTGTCATGACCTAGCGACCTAAGGACGATCGACCAAGTGGAGCGACCTAGGGCTAATGACCTAGTACAAAGCCAAATGACCAAAGGGTTTACGAGCTAACAAGAACGAGCTAGCCAAGGCCGAGAGACTTCAATGTGCAGATGTGGGTTAAATAGGTCGAACGACCTAAATGCGAACGACATAAGCATGAAACGATCTGATGGCCTAGAACGAGCTATGGCCGAGCGACCTAATGACTTAAGGGCTAGCGACCTAGAGGCGAACGGGCTAAAATAAACAGGGGCGACTTTTCCTCCCCATGGCCGAACGACCTAAGCCCAGGAACTTGCCAAAAACACTAAAAATTGGGGTTTTTCGCCAATCCAATCCAAACCAAATGCAAATGTACATGCTAAAGTGATAAGAGTTCATTACCAACAATCCAAGATAGTTATAGAGAAGAATGTGAGATAAAAATCTCACCTTTGCACCAAAATCAATGAAGATGAAGCTTAAAGAAAAGCAAGAATCAATCCCACTTCAATCTCAACACAAGAAGCTTGAATCCAATGTCTTCTCTTTGAATTTGGAGTTGGATGATGGATTTTCAAGAGAACTTGAGCTTGGAATTTTAATTTCTCATTCCCTCCTCCATTTTTGACGAAGCTTATGTTGTTAGGAAATTATGAAGAGAAGAGGGAGTGGAGGTTGGGCCTTATAGGCTAAGTCCAAACCAAAGTCCAAAGCGCAAAAGTGGCAAAATTCCACTATCTCCAAACATATCCAAGTTTATACTTAAAAGATTGCAAACGACATTTTGAATTCAATGGAAGTAGTCTCGAGTCCTAATTTGACCGTATGTAAAAAGTAGCTTTCCGGACCAAAATCCGACTAACGATAAAATATTTAAATAAAATATTTAAATATAAAATCGATAAATATGTGGGTTGTTACACAAGGACTACTCAATGTCTCAGTTTCTCTATACTTGAATCCACGCCACTCAGTAGGCTAGGAACTAGACTACCCATTTGATAGTCCAGGGTACAATGGATCTAAACATCGTGTGATCCAGGGGACATCGCATCCCCAAGTGAAGTATCCAGAGGCCATCGTATCCCCAATGGATAGCTTCACACATATCCTCGCTTTACGATGATCCCTTTGCACACATCATCCATAGCAGAGCTTATCTCAGAACTGTCCTTACAACTCCCCTCTGAAGTCGTCGAGGTTGGGAACTATTCTAGACAGTTATTGTTAGTCGTATAATATCATCGTTCGTTCCGTAACCTTCCTCCGACAATTCCTTCAATCCGACCCATCGTCGCCTACTCTTCATTTTGAAGTATAGCTAGCTATCCATCATTGGAGCCATCACTTCTCATCATGGAATCATCATCATCGAGTCACGTGTCATCGTCGTTGGAAATCGCTATCGATCCATCTTCAAATGACCACAACTTGGGCATACGAACTCCAAATGGTCTCAAACTTGGAATGTAGCCTTTCTTGTCACCCATATGGATCTCATCAAATTTGGGACAAAACTCATGGATCATCACCAATCCATGACCATGGATCATCATCGATCCATGACCATGGATCATCATCGATCCATGACCCTGGATCCACTATAATCCATTACTATCGATCCATCACCATCCATCCCACACTTCACCTACAAGCTCCACCACACTTCTCCATGATCCAAAACAATTTGCATGTCAAATGGGCTAACACCCATGGATCGGTACCGATCCATGGAGGTCGGAACGAACCCACACTTAGCCAAAATCGTCTGATTTGGCTCCACTTCCTTGCCTCCATGTTCCCATGCCCTGATCCATAGCTTGCATCATGATTCCATACTCTAAGATACTCCACCGATCCATGCTTCGATTACCCACCGATCTATACTTCAAGCACCCACAATTCGAGTGTACAAACTCCAAACAACTTTAAACTTGATGGGCAATTTCTGGAGACCATCCTTGTTGCCTCCTATCGATCACACCCCCATCTAAGCAATTTGAGTTTATGGATCAACACCGAACCATGACCATGGATTATCACCGATCCATACTTCAAATGCTTATATTGACCATACTAACTCCAATTGACCCGAAATTTGGTGTGCAACCTTATGAGGCCTTCCTTGTTACCCCATATCGATCGTACATCGCTCTAATCGCTTTGAATTTCTGGACCATCGACGATCCAAGAACCGATCCTAAGTCTAAATCGCCATTCATCTGCGTTTTCAACCATTGAAACATTAGACAAGCATTCATACATTATATCAAAACCAAAACATCGGCCAAACATCTAAACTTATATATTTCAAAGAAATATAAATCTAAGGTTAAGGATCCATAAGAACATAAGGATTCATAAGAACTGTTTCTATAAATCAAGTCCAAGTTGTCAAAATTTCACATATATGGTTAACTAAAGTCTAAAACGTTTTTAGATATTTTTACATAATTTTTAAAACATCATTTAGGGTGTATAATGACCTAATTAGCAAGTGAGAGATCTAGTCACTCAACTTAATCCAAAGTAAGACCCAAATACCTAAATGAACAATAGAAAGCACGAAATCCAAGGCTCGTCCAATGTTAAATCTCTAATTCAATAAGCTCTTTATAAATGAAACTCCATTTGTTAATTAAACTCCAATATTTAATTAAAACATCACTATTCATTTTCAACACATTTCAACACTTCCCAAAAAGTATTTATATACATATTCCAATCGAATAAGTATATTAACAAATCAATTCAAAGGGCTTAAGACAAATGTTACTGAAACACTATCACTACTCAACCAAAACTATTCCACTTATGATTATCTTTAAAACTCCATTTCAAAGATTTATTTACGTTCATAAATATAACCAAAATGGGTTAAAGGCGAATGTTACTAACACATTGCCACAGCAAACCCAAAACTAAATCATACTTGTTATTTATCTTTAGAATTCCATTATTAAAGATCGGAGTATTTTCCAAACACATTTACAGTATTTTAACACTTTAAAATATTATCCAGGGGTTTAAAAACAAATGTTACTAAAATATTGTTTACGACAAACCCTGAAATGCTTTTCTATCCCATTATCTTTAATATTCCATTTTAAAGTTCCAATTACTTTCCAAAGCATAGTTAAATGGGTTAAAACAGATGTTGCACAAATATCGATACTACATACCCAAAATCCACTTTTATACATGCCATTAACTTTGAAATATCCATTTCAAAACTCTAATATAGCTTTCCTTATTAAACAAGCAACTATACCATTTTAATCAATTTATAAAATAATCCATTATAACATAAGTGTTATAATCCAAAAATTCTTTTAAATTCCTTTACAAAATATTCCATTACAATCCTTTATCAATATCCTTTATAAATATCCTTTGTAAATATCCTTTGTTCCCAAATTCCTCTTTAAAAACTTCTAAATATACTAAGTACCTTCAAAAAGGTAGATATTTACATATACTAATTTATTTGTAAAACTAAGATATTTAATAAAATATTATAAACCATTTGTAAAATTATAACATAAAATCCTTTTGTTTCCTAAATAATTTTTTTAATAATTTTTAAAACCATAAATATAATAACATACTTTTTAAAAGACTTATACTATATTTTAAAACTTTTATTTAAAACACCACTTTAAAACCTGTTGTATAATTTAAAACAATATCTTTATAAATCCATAAATGATTTTCAAATATATGTTTAAACCTTGATAATTTCCCCTAATAAGTACAATAACAATACTTAATAAATTTGATACGAAAAAGCCCTAGGATGTCTTTCAATGTTAACTTTAAAATCGCAGATCACATCGATTTCAAAGTGCATCCATCGCGACCGTTTCGCTTCGACCATTTATAATTTCCATTTCCAAATCCCATAAATGTCCAAACCAATTTTATTTATGTTAAACACACCCAAACGTGTGTAAAACAACCCTATATATATATATATTTCCACAGTTTCCCATAATTATCCAATTTAACATATGTCGGGTTTTCAAAGCACATTTATAACGACTAAATCGTTTCTAACATATATAATGCACCATCACTTATCACAAAACAATATCAAACATGTAAACAGGTAGTCTGGACCACGATACATGTTATTGATGATCAAATAGGGATATTATACTCAATAATAATGTTATCACTTGTTTTACAAAACAACGCGGGGTCCAAAAGTAATAACTTGGATTGTTCGTTATACAGTTTATATTTTCAATACAACAACAATTATATATACAATGATATATAATTAACTGGTGAGTAAAACTCACCTTCGCTCTGATTAACGCTTTTGCGTTTCTGAATAATCCAATATTGAACACCGTTCAATTTTATAAAAAATTCCAACTAGCTCCAAACTCGATGAATCTCATTCCATCATGTAGATAATCCCAATACAAATGCAACGGCGAAGACAGTTTCTCAATCGGACCTCATATGAACAAGATACGAAATTTATAAGTTATCGGACTATAAATAAATTAATTAGCTTTAATTAATCCTAATTATTACCTTAATAATCCTCCCTCCTCACTCATCTTTTCCATCCAAACGTGCACGCTGATACTCAAAGATACCCTTGGTTGTCGTGCACGTTCCCACCACTAACCAAAGCTCCGATCCACCGTTCGTCGATCCTAAATTCCATTCATATGCCCTAAATCATCCACTTCCAGGTCATGGCACACACCCCTTCACCAGAGACCGCCTTGCCTATGCCAAACAATTCTCCTCGCCTCCACAAACCCGATCTCACCATCGAATTGACTTCCAGACCATTTAACCAATTCGCGACATTGACCACCAGAAAATGACAATTGTCATGTCGTTTTTCATTGGCCAGCGCCGCAACCTTCCAAACCACCGCCTCCACATCGTCTTCGCTCCAGAAACTCAACCCACCCCTCCATTCGACCCATCACCTCCCTTAACTCCACCTAATCCCAACTCTAGGCATGCTATGCCCAAGTCGAACACTGTCGAACTTCATCGTGCCTTAATCAAAGCATAAGAAAATGATGTGCTCGGCCACACGAAGCATCGAATCCAAAATCACATGATTTCGTTAACTATGGAGCTCGATTTAATTGATGGAAGTGGAGGAGGAGTAGCAGCAGGCAAAATTTTGAAAAGCAAGAGAAAGAGGGAAGTGTGGGATTATGTTTAACAGTTGATGTTTATTTATAGGCAATTAATAATATTATTATATTCTCTTTAATTTTACGCTGCACATTCCGAACACGCACGATCATACAGCACGTTCGATCGTCACGAAACTTGTCGGCATACAATAATTTATTATTCCAGATCCAATGACACTAGTTTCGTCAAAATCCAAGACAGTGCCTCATAATGATAATTTCACATGTTAATTAAAAAGAATCATTTTTAAAACAATTTTAATTAGTTAAATTGTAAATTAAAATTTATAATAACCTTTTATTATTTAAAGTGAATTTAAATAAGCATTCGAAATCATTTTTTTATTCGAATTAAATCCACGATTCAATAATTAAATAATTCCAATATTTAATTATAAACTATTCAAAAATCCAGGTCTTTACATTCTTTCCCCTTAAAAGAATTTCGCCCCCGAAATTCCTACACACGCAATAAAGCAACAATCACACATCAATACCTAATGGTATTGCAATCACTGGCAACCATAGAAACAATCACAAAACTATACTATATAATACTACAATCACTAGCAACCAAAACTCATGGTTCACTCAAGTTCAGAAACCATCTCATCGCACAAGAATGACAACCAATCCACTAAGCGTTACCTTACGCTCAACAGCCTTAGGTATTACTTAGTCGATCACTCATGCTAACAAAACAATTCGAAAAGTCATTCACCAAACTCTCCACAAGCCAACACATATAGCATATGAATATACTAAAGCCCATACGTTATACGTATATCATCCATACGCAATATCGAATATGATCGCTAGCTCGGTCATATAAATTTCCCTTCCGAACTAGTATATCCCACTTGACCTCTCTAGTGTGGACTCCGATCCGGTTTCTTGATTAGAAACCTACGTTCTCCTTACATAGTTATATACTATGATAGAAAACTCCAGTATCATATTAAGAAACTGTATCAAGTGTTCGCCGTCGAGAATTGAGTGAAAAATCCTAACTCAGACCGGTGTAAATCACCTCGAAATCCATGTACTCGAATCGCAGATCAAGAACTGTTACGTGAATAAAAAGATCTACGTACAACTTATGTACTCTATTCAATTGGTTTCTTAGTTACCCCAATTGCTTTCTATTTTTAATTCACATTCAGTTTCATTTAGTATTTCTTACTTAATACTAAAATCACTTATAAATCATTTCATAAAGTTTACTTCAAGTTATTAAGCATTTTATAACTTAAGTTCTTATTTGTATAATATTCCACTATATCCTCAGAGTATATACAAAAATATCCAATTCATTTTACTTACGTGAATATTCAATCAATTTAAAACTTGTTTAAATTCTACTATCCTTCCAAGTTCAAGCGTTATATAAAACTTATCTTTATATTAACACTTAGCTTTAAATTCTATTATCTACTAAGTTCAAGTGTTATATATACTCATCTTTATAGGTTCACAAAACACGTAGTTTCAAATTACCTATACAAATTCCGAAGTTTCGACTGTCCAAAATAGTCGAAAATTCCACTTCATTTTAGCAAATGAAAAACTATTGATCAACAGATCGAACAAGATGCACAACCAAACTTACCCTAATGCATAAGATACATGAGTCCATAAGTATCCTAACTGAAAACTCAAGAACTAAACACCCCATCTTATTTCAAATCATTTTGAAATATATATACTTATAACTTTTGTATACCAAATCATACTTCTGGTAATTAAATCAAAATCTATTTTACCAAAACAACTCTGTAGCAAATCACTACTGTAGCTTCCCCTACTTTGAAACTCGAAAATAAATGCTGACGATGTTGTAGTCATCATCAGAATCATTTCCCAACGATAGAAGTGAGTTCAGTACATCCCGACCATGCCTTTGGACTTAACCAAAATCTTTTCCAAAACGATATCAAATACTTCGTAAATATTACTAAGTATCATGATATCACTCTCTTAAACTAATTCCTAAATATTTAATTTGAAATAATATTAATATTATTTTTCAAAACCTTAGAAAACCAATTTCTAAAACCCCAGGATTTAAGTTCTCAAATTCTTAAGTTAAATCCTTTTAATATTTATAAACTATATTTATAAACCGTATTCATATAAGTCACTTTCTTATATAAAACTATAACATAAGTGTTTATCATGTTTAAATTATAATAGACAACTTTCATTAAAATCAAAATTTTAGCCCAACATTATCGTCAAACGCCTTATAGTCAAACAGTGAAACTTAATCCACAAGGTGTTCGTTTCAATATTCCCACAAGTTATTATCTACCCAACCCATGTAGTGAAAAGGTAAAACCGCTCATAAACTAGTCGAGCATAACAAATCAAACAATAAATGGTAATAATAGAATATTATCATTCCTTAACAAACAAACACATCATAAATAACTATATCAATTTAAATTTCCATTTATATATAAAATATAATATATGGTAAAATTATATCATCTAGCAATTTCAAAACAATACTGTGTCGGTTTGCCCTGTCTAAGTGTTTATAGACCCTTATCAACAATGATAGCAACTCGTATTGATCAGAATCCATAAGCCACTCTATAAACCAATCAACACAATACAAAATATTTTTATAACAATAACAAATATGCACTCTCATTTTTATACACTCAACTCATAATAAGGCATTCCATTACCCTATCTCTTAATGAGTTATACCCCACAAAGCCAAGGTTCTCGCTTAACCTTCAGCTCTGGTATCAAGTGCAACAATCCGACTTTTCGGTCCTCAGATGTCGACACTAATACATCTACGGTATTCATGTGCCGAGCATCCAAGTGATAGAAAGACGAATAGTTAGGGTAAAATAAAAAGAAAAGGAAATAGAACAAGAAAGAAGAGAATATAATATCAAAATCTCACATGCAGAATGATAATATATAATATCTTAAAAGATGTTTACCAAAAAGAAAACCTTTATATACATACATCAATCAGAGAAAACTAACCTATCATCAGCCTGGATAGTTATAACATCCCGTCTTCACAAAAGCCAATAGATACAATCAAGTAATGCAGCGGAAAATAAGTATGGTAGGAAATTCATCCAGCTCTTCTCCAAGAGCTCCAATGAACAACAACTAAATCTGGAAATATACTCGAGCTGACCCGAGCATTATAAGAGAATAACACCCAAATCAGTCTGGTAAACCTGCATGAGAAACTCAAATCACATAGAATTTATTACATCTTAAAACCTAAGGGCATATTGTAAGACCACGGCGTTAATAAACATGGACGGATTTTTCACTTGCGATAACCAAACCATTCCATTATAAAATCCAGTGATAATATAATAATGTCTAAGATGTGGAATATAAATAATCACATAGCTGTGATGCAAGTGAGTGTACATCACAACAATAATAGGTATACAATCATAACTACTAAGACGCATTCGCTAATTATGTAGGATTTCCACGTAGATCTCTTCGGGGAAGCCGAATCTGCTGCACAAGGATCAAAGATATCCTTCCGGAGCGTTGTACATCTTTAGTGAATGTACCATAGGAAAACCATAGCTGGTCTTTCTAAGACTTGATGCATCGCTCCCGCATGCATATCCCAATTAGTATATCTAGAAATAAAGTCGCATTGCCAACCCTACTGGCTATGTCTCTTATCTTTGGTTTTTTCCATATCGATGATGAGGTTATGTTCGGCATTCCAGCCCATGAGTCACCACCCAAACAGATCTTCCACACGAGCTCCAACTCGAACGGATCACGGAACCGCACATGGATTCCTCTATCTCAAACAGATCTCGAAACCACACAAGGATTCCTCAACAGATCCCGGAATAGATCACAAAGAACAACATGTGTTCGAGCATCTCAAACAGATCTCGAATCTCCACATAAATTCCAACATCATGAAGCAATCACAAAGCCATCACAAAGCAATCACGAAGTCATCACGAAGCCATCACGAAGCAATCACGAACCTCTTTCAAAGCATAGAACACGTATATGGTTTTGTAGTGGTTACGGTTTCAAGTCATCTCATATAAGTACACTCCCGCGCTTACCGGGTGCTCTAAAACCAATCGATCGATTTCCCAGGAATCTCAACCTCGGTTATGTGGAAAATAAATAGACAATACATAAGATCGGAGATCACCTCCTCACCGTTTAATCAGACAAATTTCTTTATCATTTGTCCTAAAAGAGCAAAATGAGTCTATACGACAGTATAGCATCACCGAAGTTAACTGTACCGTATAATCTTTGTGTTTCTTCTAGATATTTCCAGAGTATATTCTTACCAAGATTTGATAGTCGGTTATTTAAGTATCAAATAAACAAACAATCCAATACAATGAGAATAGTCATATATGGGAAAACCAAGTCCCGTATACTGTCCATAAGCAGTAACACACAAAGCACGATTGAAACAAACAAGCATGATCAGTTATATAAATGACTTATAATCCTCATTTTAAATAATCTTTCTTTATTAATTAAAATACTCTTTTATTAGTAAAACTCATTTTTACTCAATAAACTCTTTATAAATGAAACCCCATTTGTTAATTAAACTCCACTATTTAATTAAAACATCACTATTCATTTTCAACACATTTCAAGACTTCCCAAAAGTATCCATATACTTATTCCAATCGTATAAGTATATTAACAAATCAATTCAAAGGGCTTAAGACAAATGTTACTAAAACAATATCACTACAAACCCAAAACCATTCCACTTATGATTATCTTCAAAACTGCATTTCAAATATTTATTTGCGTTCACAAATATAACCAAAATGGGTTAAAGGCGAATGTTACTAACACATTACCACAACAAACCCAAAACCAAATCATACTTGTTATTTATCTTTCAAATTCCATTATTAAAGATCTGAGTATTTTCCAAACTCATTTACAATATTTTAACACTTTAAAATATTATCCAGGGGTTTAAAAATAAATGTTACTAAAACATTGTTTACGACAAACCCAGAAACGCTTTTCTATCCCGTTATCTTAAAAATTCCATTTTAAAGTTCCAATTACTTTCCAAGAGCATAGTTAAATGGGTTAAAACTGATGTTGCACAAACATCGATACTATAAACCCAAAATCCACTTCTATACTTGCCATTAACTTTGAAATATCCATTTCAAAACTCTAAGTATAGCTTTACTTATTAAACAAGGAAATATACCTTTTTAATCAATTTATAAGATAATCCATTATAACATAAGTGCTATAATCCAAAACTCCTTTTAAATTCCTTTACAAAATATTCCATTACAGTCCTTTATTAATATCCTCTATAAATATCCTTTGTTCCCAAATTTCTCTTTAAAAACTTCTAAATATACCAAGTACCTTTAAAAAAGTAGATATTTACATATACTAATTTATTTGAAATTTAAGATATCTAATAAAATAAGGGGCACATTTTCTGTTTTTCTTTGAACAATTATTTTTTGTAAACAAATTTTAAAAACTATTTCAGCATCATTAGTTACTATTTAAAAGAATTTTATTTTAGTTATAAAATCTATTAATTAATTATTAAAAATATATTTAAATATCTATAATTAAAGTGATTAAATCTTGGGTCATTACAATATTAAACTATTTCTATGATAACAAATGCACAAAGTATTTTATTGCATGGTAGTGAGTTAACGTAAACATGTTTAAGAAGGCACAATAGAAAATATTATGTTAGGTTGCAAACATATTTGTTAATAAATAGTTAACAAATAAATCAAGCATTAGTAAATGATACTGTGCTAGGAGAACTGTTTACGACGTCCAATATAGTTGTAGTTTATTAGTATATTTGCAAACAACCAATAAATATAGAAGTATTAGATTTTCTATCTCTTAAGCACATTTCAATTTGAAATAGTAATCAAAATAAGTAGCGAGCACGTATGTGAAACATATTCTTCCGTGGTGTGCGGCAAAAAAGAGTGAACATGGGTAGGTAAAACAGAACAGTGAACAACAAGTTTAGTTTTTGTACATAAATAACACTACAGTGAGGTGAAAGATGTTTAAGTCAAAACTAATTCATTTAACCAAACCACAACAAAAGCAACAAATAAGAATATGCATCAACTGCAACATAAATCAATAAGTTTGGTAAAGCCATGGGTAATAAAATTTACCGTCTACCAAACAATGTACGTAAGAATGACAAAATGTTAAGTTAAGCAAGTTGAAGGTAGTAACCCAATTATATATGAATTAGTTTGACAATCACTCATTTATTTCATCAGGAGCAACTGTATCGCATACAATTTACTTTCAACGTTGTTTGGTACCTCAGGTTTGACATGATTTTGTGAAAAACATGAAAAATAAATAAAGGCTGTAACAAAATGGGCAGATTCATTATTTTTTACCTTAAATTTCAATGGCCGATGACCGGTTGGACAATAGCGGTAGGTAGTTGGCGTTCTTCCGTTAAGTAAATGTGGACAACAACTTGAGCCTGTCAAACAGTGGTCATGGCCACGGAACTACACGACTAATGGATATTCTATTCGATTTTGAAATTAACGGTGGAGTAAATGTGGTTGTAGGGTTCGTAGTATGGTTGCGTTAGTGGTTCCTGGGAATTAAACGAAGAATTTAGGGTGAAATAAATTGCATTGCAAATTGAGAGTAAGGGTTAGCAATCGTGGAAGAGGGGTGGCGTGTGGTAGAAATAAAAGAAGTGTTTGTTGAATTGTAAATATGATCTAGGGGAAAGACGACAAAGACTGATTGGGGATTAGGGTTAGCGAAATTGAAGTAAGGGCAGTTTGACGTTCATGCTGGATAGGTGGATCGACCGGAGGAGTATAAGAGGAAAACGTAGATAAGTAGGAGGGTGATGTTGGCGGAGAAGAGGCAGAGGGGAAGGTTAAGGTGAGAAGAGGGATGTAAAAGCAGGGATTTAACTGGAGGACGGAAGCAAGGAGAAGAGAAATTGGGGGAGGGGGGGGGGGGGGTAAAAAGAAAGAACGTGAGGGTGGGGGAGCAGGCAAAAGGAATGTAAGGAAAAACGAGAAAGTATGTAGATGTGGAAATACCGTAAGACGGAATGAATTCAGAGTGTCCACATCAGCAAGAGGGTTTTCATGTTTTCTATTATAGATAATAGATAACATTTTTAGCTGTTTCCATTCGAATTTGGAGTTCTTCAAGTAGTACACACAAAACTAACACCATCCATGATAATAAGTTGTCTACACTTTTTTATTTCAAGACAGTGTGGGATTTCTGTAGCATCTTTTAATTCACTTGGACTAATATATACAAATGCACTTTGAAAGAGTGATATTATTTAACTCCACCTAAACACTTACTAACACCACTTAAATATTTAATAAACTTAAATCATCATATCTTAAAAAGAGAGTTTGAAAGTAAACACAAATGGTTCTGCATAATTAAGCAACGTAGAAATAGAATAAAATCTAATCCTCAAGCGTAATTATTTTTAGTCCTCCCAACCATTAATGGTAGAAGAAAATGAGATGAACAACATCTCATTTTTCTTTTTTTGTTTTCTTGTTGAAACAACAGCAAAAGCAATAATGATTGTATATTTTTGATCAAAGTATCAGTGGAGAATTTGATGGAAAAAGATTAATTGTGGAGAAATTGAATGATTTTTTTTTTTGATTTCGTTGTTTAATAAGAGATGAGAAAGGAGAAGTATTTGATTGAATAAGAGGCTAAATGAACGAAAAGTGTGTAGATGAAAGTGAATAGATTCACAAGATTTGAAAAGTGTAGTGCAAAGGGCCTCATGCCCTTAGCTAAGGGCACCGATAGTTGCGTTTCACACCGCGGTACTCTTAACCAAAAGAATGACGCTCTTAGCATCACAAATTGAAAATTAAATTTTTTGGATTGTAAATATTGACAGAAACTCTACAAATAAGTATTTGCATGTTCTCAAAAAATAAAATAAAAATTCCAATAAATATTGTTTTGATAAACAAAAAGATGAATATGCGGTTAATGTTCAGATTTAATTTCTAAATAAAAAATCAAAATTTTAATTTACAAAAACAATAATAATAAAAGGTGCAATTTAAAACCTTTATTATTATTTTTCATCAACGGATCTTCATTTTTCATCAAACAAATCAAATCTGAAAACAACGGAGGAACCAAATTTCCACCTTTGAAAATACCGATTTAGGAAGAAGGAAAAAAAGAAAAGAAAAGCCAGTGGCAACCATCATCCAAATTTTAAAGCCATGGCGATGACCACCACTGCTATTTATCCGGCCACCCTCCCATCTTCCCGCCATTTTCAACGTCCAACAAGAGCATGCAAAAGTGAAAAGACAAAGTTTGGTATCTCCTCTCACTCCATCTTCACCTCACCTCTTCGTTCAAACCCTAGGCGAATTGTTCGCTCCGGCAACGAACAAATCGGTTCTTCAGTGGAAGATGGCTTTGTGCTTGAAGATGTTCCACATGTTACCGATCACATACCCGATCCAATCTGAATTTTATTTATCTTTTTTGGCTTACTGCAATAAGGTTAGTTCTAGGTATATTAATTGATTCTATTGTAAATTTACACCAGTAGAAGATTATTGATATACAAATTTTACATAGAGGGCAATGCTATATAAAGGCCGTTATATATGGTTTGGTTAGAATCTTTGTTTTTAACTTCAAAGCATTCCCATTATTGATTTGTTTCGTTTGTTTGTTTGCTTTTTTGCTCATGTAAGTATTAAACACTATGTTAATTAATGTTATGATAACTGCATTGTTATCTGATTGTCAGGCACATCCGAGCCCTCTTCAGAATAGTCCGGCATATGCTATTGTGAAGTGAGTAAATTTGGTCTTCTTGTTTAATGTTTGATGTTACTTCATTATCATTATTGCACAATTGAAGACCACCAGGGGTGGATCCACGAATTACAATCATTATTGTCCCAATTGAAGACCACCAGGGGTGGAGCCACGAATTACAATGCGTGTGTGTGTTTTTCCATATAATCAATAATTGCTTGAATGTTATTTTCATTTGTTTTTCTTGAAAAACGTGAGCCTACAAAAGCTACTAACAAAGCAAGAATTGTGTGGAAGATTTTTTAGGTCTGTTTTCTTTTCTAGTTCGATGTAATGAGAAATCTTTCATGAAAACACAACATTTCTTTTAATAAATAATGCTAGCAAACAGTAGAACACAAAATATAAAATATGTTAGATTTAAATGCAAAAAGCACATGTACTAACAAAACTTGGACTTAACATAGTTATGAATGCCATGGCGCGACAATTGCGCCTTTTCCCCTAAGGCACGACATGACGATTGCGCCTTTTCCCCTAAGGCACGGCGCGACGACCGCGCCTTTTCACCCTAAAGCTCAATGCATATAGGAAGACGCATTGAATGGCACAGAAGATGTATAAGACACAAATGTGCATGGCACACAAATACGTGCCTTTTCAATATTTTATCTTTTTTTTTAATTTTCAAATTCCAAAATTGCATAGAGATTAGTACTTATAATATGGCGTGCTTATCGTCATCATTATTATTATTGTGCAAGTTCTAACGGATAACTTTTTCTATGATTCTTTTTGCTCGAGTACAAAAATATTGGACAAATTTTCATTCCAAGCTTAAGAAAAAAAACTTATTTCAACTTTAAACTTCGTTCGAAACTTATTATGAAAGTATGTCTGTTTTTTATTATTCATCAATTTATACTTGTGCATTCTTAAAATGCGCAAGAATAAAATTTTAATTTGTACATGTGCATATTCAAAGTGCACACGTATATGTTTTTTACAATAGTTGTACATGTGCATTTTCAGAATGCACATGCACAAAAATGCTATATAGTGAAAAAGAAGCATATTTTTATAATCATTTTCGAATAAGGCCTAAATTTAAAATAATTTTTTTCGAGAGACTTAGAATGAGAATTTGTCCCAAAATATGTTGTAATTGACATGGAAATTCTGATTCTTTTTACGAGTGTTACGGCACGCGCTTCGCGTATGATGAAGACACGCAATTTGCACGTGAATTGGTTTTTCTACAAATCGTATATACTTAACACATTCAAAAGAAAATGATTTGTACAAATATTTAGCCATACTTTTGCAGTGAAACTATGTGTAATTAGTTTGAATTTTTATTTCTAAGTTGTAACATCTAAAATTTTGTTTGAATTTTTGTTTATATTATCAATTAATAATTAATAAAGAACGAATTTATAAAGAAAGTTTATTTGTTAGATATTATTTTTAAGTGATATTAAAATTTGATGATATTTGTATAGAGACCTTTTAAATTTGTAAATGAAATTTAATTGTTAGATCATACTTTTAAGTGATATTTAGATTTGTTAATAAATATGTAAGATTCTTAAAGCAAGTTGTAATATAAAATCTGTCCTATATATATATATATGAATTAGATTCATATTTTTAGTTTATCAGTAATATGCATTATTATTTTGGCTTTTGGCTTTTAAAATCTCTTGTACTAAAAATTCTATGTTTATGACATTATGTTAAATGATATTTTTGAGAAATGATTAAAAAGATTCTTTGCTATATATTTTTATAATAAAATAAATATTAATTATATTGGATATTTTCAATTAATTGTGTTGTACAATATATTCATAATTTATTTTCTCTAAACTTGCATAGTAAATCATAAAAGACACACCCCGTTTACTGCGCACGCCAAGGTTCCAGGTAGGTTTTGCGACATTTTGCGCTATTAATAACTATACTTGGATGTAAAGGGCCATATTGTGACGACCCGTAATTTTTAGATATTTGAAATCGAAATATTTAATTGATTTGTAATATTTAAAGGTTAATTTTAACTTAAATTTCAAATATCTCTATTTATTGGATAATTAATTATTGAATTTAATAATTAGAGATTGGGTAAAATATTAAATCTTGAGTTTTAAGCTGGTTAAAAATATTTCAATGGCTTATAAAACTTATATTGATTTTACTGGAGATAGTAGAAGTGTTAAATTTGAGTTTGAGGGTGTTGTTCAGTTTTGAATTTATATCGTTTAAATCGATATTTAAAAATAGCCTTCCGGGGCACAGTCTCGGAATTCGACGAAACCAGTTCCATTGGATCCGTAGTAGTGCATTATTATCGGATTTCAATTTTCGTAGCGTTTGGAGTTGTCGTGTGATCATACGGTATATAAACGCATTGAAATCTATATCGAAATTTAATATAATAATTGGGATCAAAAAGCTATCTTCTCCATACGATCGAGTTAAGACTCGAAACCTTTTCCATTTCGTTCGTAATAAGGGTATAACATTATGAACGCCTGGCGGCACGCCTCGATAGGAGGTCAAGATTTTGAGTTGCATTTATCGAGGCAATTTGAATTTGAATTTAATTAAAAATATATATTTATATATATTGGTCAATTGTCAGCTGTATTTCTTTCACATCATAACTTTTTGCCTTCTTCTGCACGCCACATTCTATTCAACATCACGTCTTGCCTCTTCCTCTTTTTATCACGCGACCTTCCCCCTTTTCTTCAGTTCAAACATTTCAAAAGGAAAAAAAAAATAATGGCCGCGCTTCCCCTCTTCAAACTCAAATCAAAATTTATCTTGTTCGATTCGAAATCGAATACAACTGGAAATTTGGGATCGCGAAGAGAAGTATTCGCGTCTGGATATCACGTTCGATTTTGGAGGTATTATTGCTGCGTGGAGGTCGAGATCTGGAGGTCGCAAGCACGAGGCAGGTTTGAAGGCCGGCGAACTCGAAGCGGCAGCACAAGCAAGTGGGATGGCGATTCGAGAGCGGCGATGTCGACGTGTTGAGTTGGCCTGGAAATTCGCCTGGGCGGATCGCGATGTGGGTTAGGTCGTTCGTTCGTGTGGATTCGTTCTAGGGGGTTCGCCGGCGATCGATTTGGGGTAGAGGCTCCTAGCGATTCTGGCGTACTACTCGTTCGTCAGAGCTTCGATCTAGGGAAATTTCGTGGTCGCGACTATGAAGGAGCAGCACTCGTCGATTCGCAGTAAGGTATCATTTTATTTTAATTTAATTAAATAAATGAATGTGTTAAATACAGAAAAGTAATTACAGTAAAGAAAATTGTTATTTCGTTATTTACAGGAAAATGTATAAAAATATATGTATCCATATAAAAGATTTTTTTAAAAGGAAATTAATTAGTTTAAAAATTTAATTCTTTGATTAAAATTTATGATTAAAATTTAATCACTAGTTCAAAATTAAATTATTAGTTGAATTAAAACTATTAAACGGTAATTGGTTATTCGATTATTTCGAATATTAATGAATTGTATAAATGTTTATACAAGGTCTAAAGTATTGTAAAATCAAGACGAGATTGAAGTGGGTTGCAAAACAAAAATCAAAGGTGAGTTAATCTCACTCTTTTGGATTATTTTTCAAATTTAAATAGTTAAATTTAAATAATTGGTTGAATGATTGAATTGATTGGATGTGCTATATTATATATAGTAGTATATATATGTAGTATATATTGGAGTGATTGATTTCCCGCATTATATAGCGGATGGGGCCCCTATGCGCCGCATAATAGCGGATGATATTATATAAATCCCATATACCGCGATATTCCACCTCGAAGTGGAATTGGTATTGTGCTAACATCTGTGGATGCAGGGAAACAGGTTGGAGGGACCCAACTGGATTCCTCAAAATTATTTAGATTGTTCTAATAATTCTGTGTTATGATTTTTGATATTCTGTGATGAATTATATTGATAATTGGAATATTGGATGCTATGGTTTGATTGAATATACCTTTCGGTATACTGAGTTATCAAGATATATAAAATTGGATTTTTGAAAAATAAAATATATGAGAGAATGTTTAAGTAAAGTAATTATAGAAAATTTAAATAAATTAAAGAATGAATTAGGGAAGGATAAAGTGATTTTTAAATCCTAGTAAATAAATTTCGAGTATGAGGAAGGAGATTTTGAATAAAGGGCGAAATAAGTAATTTTAAATCTTAAGTGATATTATTTAAAGGAACGAAAGATTTATTTTTGAATTCAAAATTAAAATGGTTTAGAAAGAAATAAAAGAAGCATTTTGGAATAAATGTGAAATTTGTATTATCAGTTAAAGTAAGATTTTAAATCATCACAAGGAAGTTAAACCTGAAATTTATAAGTTTTGAAATAAAATTGGATAAGTAAAGAATTTATTTTAAAATGGAGTAAATTTTGGAAATCGATTTGAAATTGATTAAGTGTTTGGAACTGGGATTTTAGAAGGAAGATGAGACTATGAAAATTTATAGACTGGGTTTATAAGGGTAAAATAATATATCAGTGGATATTTGGAAGAATTATTAAAGGAATGGGTAAATTAGTTTTAAAAATAAATAGTGATTTATTTTTAAAAGAGGTGAAAGAGGGGTGTATTTTCCTGGATAGCCAAGTACGTTTTCAAAGCAATTTTTTAAGTACAAGTGAAAGGTGTTAAAAGTTGTTGTAAAAATATGTTTTAGAAAATTTATTATTTTTAAATGTTTAAGTTTAAAGCAAGTATTATTTTCAAATTTATTTTAGTAGTAATTATTTAAAGGTGACTTGGTATTATGTTTTGAAAAGATGAAAATTTAGTTTTATAAAGTAGCTTTATTTAAAATATTCTTAAAGTATAAATTTTTGAATAAAGCATTAAAGTAGTTTTCATTTAAATGTTTTGTTTAAAATATATTTTATAATATAGTATTTTAAATTATTTTAGAAATCTAAAGTGTTTGTACTTGGTGATTTCAGTGGAAATAGAAATATTAGGAATTTATTCCGTGAGGGAAAGGTGGTTATGAAACTATTTTCAAAAGGATTGAAAATGGAAATATATATTGCGAAGATATTTGTAAGGTAAATAAATAATTTGGAAAATTATTTATTGTTTGATGGACGTTTGTGAATGTTAATTAATAGTTAAATAACCGACTATCAATATTGGCCAATGCGCTGATCGTTTCGAAGAGACCGGGATCAGGATTTATTTCTCGAAAACCACTTCGATCCGGTTTGTACGTTTTCGTGGGGAAGACGAGTTTGGAGTCGAAGATGGTACAGTGAAGTGCAAGGGCTAATTGCTACTAATCCTGAGGGTAATTCCAAAATGGATGTAGTAGGAGTAGTGCATTCGGTTCCGTTCGGACCCGAAACGGACTTGTATGGATGAATGTTTTCGGAACATCGTCAGGTGGACGGTGGGCATTCTAAGTGATATGTTCTAAAAAAGTAAAGCTTAGCCTCAAGCCTCATCAACCGGTAATGACTGAAAATCAGGGGTTATGCAGCAAGGCTAAGTGGGTAGCACCCATTAGGGTGAGGTCATCCCTGTCTAGATGTTTTTTTATTCGGCTTAGTGGTGCGGTTGCTGATCCCAACCGTGAGGTGATCTTACTCGGGATTATCCAGTAAGGGGTAGTTCCGATCTTGTGTTGCAAGGGATCGGACGCGGTCCTCGGTACGCTGATCTAGATCAGGTACTGTGACAGGTGGTACCTCAGTGCCTAGTCATTAGTTGGAAATCCATTCTCCATACGTGCCTTTACGGTTTTGTTTGTATACCTATTAGCTGGAATTTAATAGATGTAACAATTTCGGCTATTTGAATAAGTATTTGTATATAGACACTATTATAATATCAGAGGATTTGGATAAAAAGTGTTTTGGCTATCGTAAGGTAAAAACCCGACATGTTTATTTGTGGCGTGGTCTTACGAGATGCTTTTGATTTCAAAAGATTTTGAAACTTTAATAATCAATTTGAGTGTGGTTTTCTCACGCTGGTATTCCAGACTGACTCAGGTGTTATTTAACTATAATGCTCGGGTCAGACCGAGTATTATAGATACAAGATATGATACTGTGGAGCTCAGGAGACGAGCTAGATGGCGAGGCGTATCACTCGTATATAATGTATATTCCGCTGTGTTGTGTATGTTGTGTATTCTATGTGGGACAAGTTATTATAACTGTCCTGAATTATAATGTTGATTGTATTGTACTCTGATGTTGTATTCAGATGATGGATGTATAACAGATATAGATTCTTTTGTGTAAAGATTAGTTATTATCTATTATATTTTATTCCGATGCGGTTGTGAGATTCTGATATTGTTTTGTTTTCTCTTCTTCTACCTCTTTCTTCTTTAACCCTGATGGTTCGATTTTTCGGACATAGAAAAATCGGGTCGTTACACATATACTAACAAAATGTAATCCAACTTTTCACTTCTTCTATTCTACTTTTTCCACATAACAACCTATTCTTCCACTAGAACTGTAAGGGAAAAAAAATGGAAATCATCCTTAGATATTAGTCTTTTCTCCAAATCTCAGAAGGGACACTCGACCCCCCTGCTCCAGAGTAAATTAATCGGACCACTAGTTAAAATGGTAAGATTTTAGAGCGTGAAATTCCTGCTATCCTATCTTCTTGACATCAATTACAAATTTCAAAAATTTAAAAATGATTTCATACTGTTGAATTTTAGAGTTTATTAGTAAATCAAACATCCTGGCGTCAGATATATTATAGAGGAATTTACCAACAAATCATTACTGCAAAACGATGATTGCACACGGAAGAATCCAAAAATAATTTTACAATTAATTTTTTTGTTAAGGAAAAAAATCATATCCTTTTGTAAAATTGATGCACAAATACTAATCTGTGCTTGCTTGATCTTTCTTTTGTTCATCACATATTCTTCCCCTTTGTCCTACAAATTTCCTCTTTGTCTTTTTCTCTACAACACCCTAATGTTAAATTCATTATTTTCAGTTTTATTTTCAAACAATTTTTTTCGAAGATGATAGATGATAATTCATTTAGTTCTCAATCTCTACCAATACAATTGGAGAATAACTGATCAAGGATTTATCAATTGAGGGGGAACTAGGGTTTATAAGAATATGATAACAAAAGGGCAAAACAGTGAGAAAGACGAAAAAATATGGTGCGTGCAAATATATGTGAGCAATATTTGGCTAGAACCAATAAACCAATCGAATTAATTCATTTTGGTTGATTCGGTTTGGCATTCAAGTTGAATCGGTTTGTAAAATAATTTTATTAGGTTACGAGTTGACCGAATTAACCAAACTTTGATCACAGTTTTAGACTTTAGTAAAAATTTATAATAAATTTCTATTTTGGTTTAGCAAAAAAACACAAAAATAATAAATAAAAATACTTTATCCTTATGTTTTATTTCTTACTTTTTAATCATAAAGTATGAAATATTTTTGTTTTGGTGAAGAAAAAATTGACCGGATCAACCAAAATTAATTCGATCGTTAGGTTTGGTTTTTTAATTTTTCAATTTAAATTCGGTTTTACGTTTGTTACAGTGAAACCAACCGAACCAACCAAATGCTAACACCTATGTATCAATCAGACTTTAACAAACTTAGTGGTGAGAGTGATAATGAGAAGTGGATTGGTGAAGTTTTGACCCAAAAAACGTGAGTTTCTTTGATGAAAAAGATAATGTCTAAGGATATCTTGGTGTAATATTTTATGTTATGGCAAGCACAATTTCCCCCTAACGATCATTCTTGTCTATTTCGCTTTTTCCTTTATTATTCCACTTACAAAATTTAGTTCATTCTGTATCCCCATAAAAGCGGTTATATTGCTTTAATTAGTTCAAAAGTGTAGTTTTATGTTGGTCGTTTCAACTTTCAGGCCTATAATCACCCATGCTTTCACAGGCGGAGCTAAGCGTGAGCTCTGCCTAAGCTATATTTTGAGTTTTGGCATCCAGTTATGATGTGTCCTTTTGGCATCGTAAATTATTAGGAACTTCAGTGCTAAGCGCTTTTCTCTGTCTGTAATAAAATAGAGAATCACTGTGGCTTAGTTGAAACTAGGTTAATAAAACTTCATCCAGACTATTGTTTGATGTGATTTACTTGCATGTTGTTGGTATGCCTACTTATATTGTAGAGCTCCTTTATGGTTGGTTACAATATCACATTGATTCATCAAATTTTAATATGTGGTTTGGTTGGAACTTGGAATAGTGTAAAAAGCACGAGATGTCATTTTACTTGTACCAATATTTGGCTTTTCATGTTTCAACAGGCAAAACTTTGTCACCTCAGATGATGTTGTTGCCCATCGGGTTGGTTACATATTAAGGTTTCAGATTGTTAGGTGTATTGTAACTACTGTACGTTCCCTAAATGATCAGGAGTTTGCTTTATTCTTTACTTTGGTCTTTGCCAGATTGTGGTGCAGAAAAACAGCTCAAGAGGAATTCACTTTCGGCGTGCTGGGCCTCGTGAACATGTATTGATTTTGTTAATATATTTATGTTACCTCTTTTGCTTTGAAAATTATCACCGGGTGCATTTTATCATTTTACTTCATAATTTAGGAAAAACCAAAGAATTTACAAGAGATCTTGGTAATGTTTATACTTTATTGATTGTTGATTTGTTCTGGCTAAGTTATACCCTGATCAAAAAAGTAATAGACTTGTTAAGCTATACTGAAAAGATCTAAAACCTTTTAATAAACTTAAATATGTAATAACCTTAAATAGCCAAGTAAATAGGAACACACATAGTAATTCAAAAATTGTTTGTATTTGTAACATCTGATGAGTATGGGTTATTCATGTAGGTTTACTTTAAGCCAAGTGAAGTATGTGCTTGCATCGTGACATGTGGTGGTCTATGCCCAGGAATTAATACCGTGATTAGGGAGATAGTATGTGGTTTAACTTATATGTATGGAGTTAGCAACATATTTGGAATTGAGGTATGATATTGTTGACTTTAATCTCTTACTCTCATTTATTTATTTGTGTTTTTATGAACATTCAATTTCATAATATCTCGCCATCCATTAAATTATGAATCAAGGGAAAAGACTACCGATCCTAATGCTTTAGACGGATAGAAAGCTGGTGCATTCATCATATATTGAATGTGCAAGTTTATATCTTTTAAAGAGCATTGTTGGGCTGTATTTCAACCTAATGAGGTCCGCTTAAGATGACCTCAAAATTCAAACATGGAAATGAAGTGATTGGAAGTATGTGAAGGTCGAAATATGTAGCCACGGTGGAGCGATTATAGATCACTGTGACAAATCCTAAGTCTCCGAAGATTTAAGTGTAGAATACAATAGCCTATGATTTTTGTTTGATGATAATAAACATACATATATATATATATTCGTTTAAATGTATTTGTTATTGTACTATTTTATTTTTCACATAATTAAATAAATATTTGTTGGATAAAATAAATAACATAGAATTCAAATTCAAGCAAATATTTTATTCAAACAAATATTTTATTATAAATTCAAATAGTACAAATTTGAGCTCTCACTGCATTTATACATTTTCAATTACAATACAATTTCAAATTACAACATAATTTTCACTATACAATTTTTACATACATTTTCACCTCACCACATTCACTCATCACTCGTATTTAACCTTCAACTCTATTTCAGCTTGTATCCCGCATCTGAGCTATCTGCAAAATAAACACCGACGCAGTAAAATTAAAAGAGAAAATATTTTGCAGTGCAAATTAAAGTGTGTGTTTTTGAAAATTTTATTTGCCTCAGTTATTTGAGTTGTTCGTCATCATATTCTTTTAAATCATCATACACGAACAACTTGTGACATGCACAATGTACCACTGTACATGCTACAAGGCCGTGCACACCGATATACACTTGCTTGTTAAAATCGCAGGGACATGTGAGCACAAGGTCAAACCCAAGCAAAAGCTGGATTTAACTCAAGTGCAAATATTCAGGTGCAATACAAATAAAGTCACGACATGAGCACAAGAGTCAGCATATACACATGTGTACACGTACACATGTGCATTGCCTCAACATCTCAAATTTCAGCTAAAAGGCATCATGTACACCAAAACAACTCGGCAGTGAGTTAAGAAAAGATGATAACCAGCAAACAATGAGGCATGAATTCAAAAACAAATCCAGGCATCAAGTACACAAGACTCCAAGCATGGAACAATACCACATGAAATCAGATACAACAAAGCAAGCATGTGTAATGACAACACAAGTTCAAAGTTCATGGAATCAGAGCATAGCACATATGGTCAGGATAACACAATGCAACAACTTCAACCAGATACAAGTGTACACAAGACTTCAGACTGCAACAACACATGTACACATGAAACAGAGGCCAGACACACCAGACTCAATACAAAAAAGATGAACCAAACCAGACCAGAGGCAAGCTGTAGTTCAACTCAAAGAAACTGCAGCTACCACTAGAACACACATATGAAGTGCAGACTCAAATAAACCAGTTCACAATGATATGCAGACCAGATCAGAACAAAGGCAGTTTCAAATACAAGACCATAGTCATATGAAACCATGGACAAGTACACATACATATATATGCAGTGACACATATACAAGTGATAATATACAACTTCAATTACCAGCAGATGAAACAGTGGAACATGATGAACACAGAACCATACATGTTTCAGTTGACAAAACAGTGAAGCAACACTGTATATACATATGCCTGAATGCAAGCACTGAAGTGGACATAACAACCATAGTAATCCAGACTCAACCAACTTTCATTCAAATGTACAAAGACATCAAGACAGTTCTCAAATCACTGAAGTGGACACACACAAGGGCATATGACCAATCATCAAATCAGACATGCTCTGTTTCAAACAAGACTTGAATGAACATGTATCAGTGCAGACTCTACATGATTCAAAGGCACCAGGATCAAAACAACACAAGAATGAAATGCCACACCACTCAATGCAGAACAGATCAGTGCACAATGGATATGCAATCACATGTACACAAGATAAAATTCAAATGAAGAATATCATGGTGAAAATTATCAGTTCGAACAAGTCAGTGAATTGAAAGTCAAAGCCAGCAATTTTTTTTGGAACTCGCAGGTGATAAACACGAATATAAACGAAGTCGCAGAAGTTATCTCAAATTTCAAAGTACCAAAGTAATAGGAGGAAACCGACTCAAGCAAGTTAAAATTTATCAGTAACGTGTAATCAATTGAACCAGTCAGAATAAATCACCATCGTTCAAGCACAAAGCAACACAAGGGATAAATTCATGAAGAATTCAAAGCAAATTATACGAACGTATATTTAGGGATTTTGTTCCCTATTTAAACCCAATATCATCATCGGCTTAAGGTATCGAGTTCAATCTCAAGCAAATATACAGAGAATAATTCGAGCATAATCAATCGAAAAAGGGGCAAAATTCACATACCAAATTCATAGCATTCGAATTCGATCTGGAGCGGCCGTAAAGTGCAACGAAGAACAACAACAGTAATCAACTTGAGAAACAAAAGTGACGATTGACTAAGCAGAGCAAATAAAAATCAATTACTTTAATCGATCAACAATCAAGCGGCAGCTTCAACCCTAATTATTGAAGAGAAACAATGAAAGAACGGCCACGAGCAAACATAGAAAAGGGGAAGACGTCTTTATATTTTTTAGTGGACCGGTCTTTAGTAGGCTTTAGTTAAAAAATAATACTAGGGTTTTGTTGTTTTATTTATTTTGTAATTTTCCTTTTTTAAAATTGTGTAACTTTCTGGTCGTGTGACTAGGTTACGAGCTACGGTGGTGTAGTTCGAGAATTCGCAACTCGGTGGCTAAGTTGTGGTAGAGTTTTGAGCGTAGAGTTAGGTTAGTCATTAGAGGGTGTCGCAAGTTTACGTGTGTAAGCGTCTGACTACTTAATTTCTAGTAGAAAACTTGGGGTGGCACGTAGGCAAGGTTTCGCCGAAGCTGGGTAAATTTGTGTGTGATCTCTTCTGCATTATTATCTGTGATTGTTTTTATTTCCGCATTAATTTTTATTATTATTAGTACACCCTATTCACCCCCTTTCTAGGGTGAAATCGATCCTACATTAAGAACGACTTAGAAAATATCGCAAAGGAATGACCTTGACTAGTTTGCATGAATATGGATGCATTCCTGTAGCGGGGTCCTCTAGCCCATTCCGCATATGAAGGAAAACTTTTTCCAAGGGAAAACTGCCCACTAACTTCACTACCGCCTACAGAGCTGAGCGGACCACTATCTGCATCATGGACGTCATTATAAGCCAAATTGATGCATATAACTAAAGGAAAGTTAGTCATGTTATTAAATAACGATGGGAAGACCAAATAACTCTGAATGGAATTACTCGGTTGGTAATTGAATTTTTTCAGAATAATCGAACAATAAAACAATTTACAAAAATATAAAACTACACAGAAGATTAAGTGGCTCGATCTTGATTGATCTACGTTTGTATCATTATGCCACATCATCAAATAATGGCTGCTAATGTGGAAAGCGGACCACGTCTGTATCATTATGGTTGAACTTCTAATTTCCGAACTTGTATCGATAATCAAAACATCATTGATAAAAGAAACAAGATAGTGGTTGTAGATCAATTAAGATCAAACCGCTCTAAATCTTTGTGTGGGATTTTATTTTTCTATCAATTGTTTTATTCCAAAAGTTTCAATTACCAACCGGGTAATTCCATTCAAGATTACTCGATCCTCTCATCATTGTTGGAATTTTCGATCGTAAACTTATGCATCTTATTCTAGTAAGCAAATGGAGCATATCACGGTACTTCCTTCAATGGAGTGGGGTAGGGTTATTTTATTCCAACAACAATTAAATGAGTTGAGTGGTCATGAACCTCTTCTATTGCCTATATAATGGATACTATAAATATACCAGTCATAATATATTAAAATTGAGTCAAATAAACTATTGCCTCTTTTATATTCGAAGTCCCAAAACTAGTTATCTTATTGGAGAAAGCATTTGTCTCTCTCTTCTAGCTATTATTTTCTCTTTTCTCTTGCTTAATATTGTTGATTTCAATAATGACCTAAATGTTTTAAATTCTATTGAGCCAACATTACGTATCTTCTTCCTTCTGCTGCCTTTTCTTCTTCTCCGTCTCTTCCTAACAAATATACCTCAAATCATGAGTTATGAGTAAAGAAAATTATGACCAATGATCATTGCCCTAATGGTAATATCGGAAGTGGTAAGACATTTGGATAAAGTTGTTGCTAGAGGTTTTAGGTTCAATCTCCTATGCATACAAATTTACCAAATTTCAAAACAAATAAATAAACATAATAATTACATTAAATTTGATTAAAACAAGTTAAAAAATTTTAGTTTTTTTTCAGCTATAAATACTCACATTGAAAGGAAGTCGCTGAATAGGGTAACAAACTTAACTTTTTTTTTGATAAAAGAGGATCCTCAGTAGAGGAGAGCACTCATAAATTATTATTAATGACTAAAACAAAAGCTACTAACAAGCCTAGTAGCTGACAATATTTACAAATGAATGGTGCCAAAAAAAGTGTTATAAATAAACTAGAAATAGGAAAAATCATCAAAATGATGATAAGGTCCATACAATGTACGAATAAAAGATGAGCAATATTAACCTAAGTAACATCTGATAGGTAGCATAAAAGTCAAAGCTCGATCGAATCAAAAAGGCGGTGACAAGCATGCGTGTTGAGAGAGTGCAGCAAGAGAAAGTGTGCGAGTTGAAAGGGCTAACACAAACCGTGAACAGGAAAACACAGATCATGGAATGCATCAAACAAGTTCAGCTATAGTGCAACGCACTATGAAATGCACAGTTTGAAACATAATACGAGCGTGCCTGCAAAAAAATGGTGAGATAGCAGTCTATACAAGAGAGTGGGTAGGTGTGAGAAAGCTATGGTAGATCAAATCAGTTGTGTTAGTTCTACTCTATGAGATATGTGGCTTTTGGATATGTCACCACAAAAGTAGAGGTGAGATCCATAAATGCGAAAAATAATACACACAATCTGATCATGATATGTTTTCCATTTAGGATTCTTCCTGCTTGACCCTGTCCAAACAAAAAATATGTCAAACAGTAAAAAGCAGTAAAGCTGATGTATTTCTGTATGTGTTATCAAAGACATGTCGATTTCTTTCATTTCATAAACACCAACTTATATATGAGGAGCGTTCAATGACACCCCTATTTTGCAGCATCCATCTAGCCCTTCGATTTTTACCACATTCCAATTTAAATAATAGTTGTTGCTCTCTCTTCCACATCAAACTATTATTTAAATCGAAATGTGTGAATGGAAACTAGAGAGCTAGAGGATTTAAATCGAAATGTGTGCATGGAAATCCTAGAGCTAGAGGAGTGCTACAAAATAGAGGTGCCATTGAATTCCTTATTTTTATATAATGTCCAAAAGGTTTCTATGTGCTGGAGTATAGGTAAGCCTAAAATTTGTCCAATATTCATATGGTATCAGAATGGTTTAATCCAAGTGAATTTTGAAAAGAAAAATAAGGCTACAAATGATATAGTAGGTGTAGTGACATTCATAGTACACATGCCTAGTAGTTTTAGTAGATAACTTACAAAGATAACACATACCAATGTTGTTGTTATTTGCTATTTTGGTTTTTAGCATTTCAATCGTAGTTAATGTTGGAAATGTGGATTAGGGATCTTAAGGCTGGTTTAACATTAGAGGAGGTGAATAGCGTTTAATGGATTTTATGGAACTTTTGAAATTAAACATAGACAAATGCAATTCACAAACACAGAGACAATCACATAATCAGATACAGAAGCAAATAGTAAATAAAAAAGCAGTAAAAGGAAAGAACACACCGGAATTTTGTACTGGTTCGGAGTTACCCTACATCCAGTTCCAAACAATTTCTTGTGCAGATTTCTTTTCAAATATAATGTCGATATTACAACCTCGATTTCAAGGCCACGAGATACACCCTTCTGTCTCTGAGTCCAGGGCAAACTCTCTTAATTTAACCAGGCTACAAGATCACCTAATTGATTTACGGGCTACAATCACACCCAATTGATTTACGGGCCACAATCACACCGTTTCCAATCACACTTTGATAGAGAGAGACTCGATACACTTCGATCTTTGATTACAAATGATCCTATAACTCTGAATAGCACCGAGATCTTTGAGAGAGAGTGACAGAGAATCAAACTAAAGCTGATCGAGTTTGATTCACTTAGGATTTCGGCAGAGTTTTATTAAAATATAAGAGAATATTTGAGTGGAGGAGTGAAGAAATGAAGAAAAACTAACTTAAAATTCGTTGAAAACTTGTTTTTATAGAAGAACAACAGTCATGTCCATTCGTGAAAGGTTATGACGAATAGACACTTCATTTGAATATTTGAAATATGAATTTCTACGGCTACCATTCGACATGGGGGGATGGGGTATGTCGACATGCCCTAATTAATTTTGAAAATTATTTTTTGTTTTTAAAAGAGATTTTCTTTCTAAAACTTGTCAAAATAATTTCTAAAGTTTATAAACCATTTTGAATATAGTTTAAACTTATAAAATAGATTAAAAAGTAATCTAAAAAAATATATAATCTATAATATAAAAGTAATATTAAAAACTAAGTATAGAATATATTTTTGAGATTTAAAGCTTATAATATTAAAACCAGAAGATAGTTTAAAAATAAGAGATGATTCTGAAATCAAAATATAAAAGATAATAAAAATAGTTTAAGGCCAAAATATTTAAACTGAGAGAGATGACTTTAAAAAGTTTTTTGGAAAAATATTTAAAATAAACCATTTTGAAAATTTCGTGGATTCCATCTACTAGAGAAGGTCGTGGGTTCCCTCCCGCTAAAGAGGTCGTGAGTTCCCTCCCACTAAAGAGGTCGTGGGTTCCATCCCACCATTAAAGCGAGAAGATGGATTCCATTGCACTACTAAAATCCGAATAAAGATTTTAGTGCTATTATGAAGTTATAACATAAATCTAGACACTATTACTTATCTTCATATTTTGAACTCTTGAACTCTTGAAATTTTGAACTCTTGATACTCATGAGTCTTCAATCTTGATTTCTTCAATCTTGAATTCGTCAGTCTTAAATGTTTATACTCAGTTTTGAATCTTTATACTGTACAGTCTTCATTCTCAGTATCTGCATATATCTAGACAAGAATATTAATATTTATATTTTATAACAAGTCCTAAGGTTGTTGTCTTCAAAACCATCATCTCAGAAACTAACAATCTCCTCCCTTTTGATGATGACAACCTTTGTTTATAAAATCTACTCCACAAAACTCTATTTCTACTCTAACTCCCCCTTATTCCAACAACTCCTTTTAATCTACTAACTCTCCCTTAATCGAAGCCTATCTAGCCTATTTTATAATTCTCTTCCTTTGTCATCAACAAAAACTAATCATAAACTACATAACTCCCCTTTAAACTAATACTATAGCACTATATAAGATAATAATACAGTATAGTAGAATATAAATGAGACAGATAGAATCTGACTTTATAACATCTCATTCTTCATTATCCTTGTTTAGAGTTCCTTCTGGATTCGCTTCAAGTTCTTCTTTGTTAAGGGCTGAAATCATCCATCGAATGACATCGAAGTGCCTTTCTTGTTCCTTTATCATCTGCATTTGGCTTAATTCTAAGTGACGTTGATTGCGAAGGATAAAAGTAAGTATGTTCTTGAAAGATTTGAGAGTTTCTTCAAGATTCTCACTTAGATTATGAATATGAGAGGCTATTTTTGATAAAATATGAAGAAATTCAATAGAAAATAAGGAGAGTTTGGAAGTATGCATTTTTCTGGAAGAAACATGTATTTATAGGGTTAGAAAGTCATTTGAAATGAATAGACACAAGATAGTTATGTCAATTTCAATTTCAAAACAAAAATTACTTTCTAACCGTTACATGTCGACATAGGGGTAGGAGGATGTCGATATGCCCCTGTTGATTTTGGCAATTTGCTTTGTTTCTTTATATTATGTACAAGTCTATATATATAAACTTATATAATATAAAAGCAAACATTCCAGAGATATTTTAGAGCTAATGAACAGAAATAAACGATTTTCATAGATAAATTTTAGTTAACATTTCATAAACAATACATAACATCAACTAATCGAAAGATACAAGCTTATACAACATGAAATGAAAACTAGAATTCGACAGAGGATGATGAAGATGATGATAATCCAAGTTTGTGACTCACTTTCCCAAAGAACTTGTTCATTTTGGTGAAAATTTTGTCCAACCTTTTACTAATGGATCTTTTGAGAATCCGTTGGTTTTCCACGATAATCTTTTGATTTTTGAGAAGTGTTTTGTTGGATGGATTGTTAGGAGTGATAGGGTATTCAATGCTTTTCAAAGATGTCTCTTCCTCCTCCTCTCCTATTTCAATCTCCATCTCCTCCCCTTCTTCCTCCTCCTCCTCTTCTTCTTCCATTTCTTCATGAGCCAACCTTTCATCTTTTTCGGTAAGTGTTTCATATGGTTGAAACACAAGTGGGATTTTCATAAGAGATATATTTGCATGGTTAAACACTTTTCGAGAAACAAACCCCTCTCTCTTATAATCAACTCCAAAATAGTTAAAAATCCGAGTAAGATAAATCCCATGATACAAAGTGTTTTCTCCTAAAGTAAAATTTTTGAGATGAAGTTCATCCAAAATTACTTGTGCCCAATTAATGTCATAATGCCCAAAAATAGCAAAAAGTGCCTTACAAACTTTTAAGGTCGGGTGATTGAAATTTCCCAATCTTGGAGTTATGGTATGTTGCAAAAGAAGGTTAACAATTCTTGCTTTAGGACAGAAATTTTGATTTATAAATTCAAAGTTATCATCTCCTTAAAAAATGTGATGAAATGTCTCACGATCATGTTCATCAATTTGAAAATCCGAAAGGTTCATTCCCGTATACTTACAACCTAAAATATTTTTCAAAATCTCACTGTTTAAAAAAATTTGTGTTCCATTAATACTACTCCAAACTTTCCTTCATTACCATTATAAAAACCATGAATCCACATAAAACATTTGAACAAGATTTGGATAACAAACAAAATCATTTTGAGAATCATCAATTAAACTAAGAATTTGATTCTCTTCGAAAAGAATATTGAGTTCACAAGAAAGAAAATCATTAAAGATTGCAACTTTTTTCCGTATGGACTTTTCCAAAGGTTGCATAGCTAATGTAAGCTTTGATAACTTCCGAGTCATTGTAGAGGAATTCTTTGAAGCTTTGATAGCTTCCGGGTCATTGTAAAGGAATTCTTTGATGGCTTTGGACAGTCTAATGGTGGATGAGGTGCTTGAGGAAGCCTTTTTGGAGAGAGTAGAGAGCTTGAGAGTTTGAAAGAGAGTTTGAATTTTGAAATGAAAGTGAAAAGATAAGATAAAGTTAAAGAGATAAATAAATATTCAATAGTCATGTTCTCTGATCAAGAGATACCTTTTCAGAGCTTTGGAGTTGGTGAAAATGTGGAGGGAAATTCAAAGTTTTGAATTCAAATTTGAATTTTAAAATTCTGGTAGAGATGTCGACATAGGGGGTAGGGCCATGTCGACATGGGTCATATAATACATGTGACTAATTTTTTCTAATTTCTTTAATATATATATATCCTATAATCTAATTTATATTTTATCTGAAATAACATAAATATAATAACACTTTAATATTAATATTTTAACATTAAAATATTATTAAAATAATATTATTTTGAAAATCAAAATTTTAAATTCAAACAGCAAGCAATTTCAAAACATGCAAACAATCAAACATTCAAACATTCAAGCAAACAATTTCAACCAATATAATTTAAATGCGTATCTATTTTTAGATCCATATTCCCAGATCATCAGATTCGTGAATAGCCGTAAAGCACATATTTGAATTTTCCATCTTCTAATCTTCATCATTGGAGGATGAGTCTGAATCGTCTAGTGTAGCAGTATACGTTCTCTTCCTTTTTTTTGACAAATCATTACTTTGAGGAAATTTTTGCTTATCCGGATGCGGACAATCTCTTTTTAAGTGGCCTGGCTCATCACAATTGTAGCATCTGACGTTGTTGAGAGTCTAATTATTATTTTTAGAATTCTTGTAATTATTTCTCTGGTAGTTGTTCATCTTTCTGTATTTCAGAAACTTTCTAAAATTTCTTGTCATCAAGGCTAATTCTTCATCGTCGTCACTGTTTGAGTTTGAACCATCTGTTATTGCATTGAACGCTATTGAGTTCTTTTCTGAGGCCTTACTTTCTCTTCTCCCTTGCATTTGTACTTCAAACGACATCAAATTCCCAATTAATTCTTCAATTTTCAGCGTACTGATATCATTAACCTCTTTAATTGCTAGTGTCTTCTGATCCCATTCTAGAGTGAGTGTATTCAGAATTTTTCTAACTTGATCTTCTTCAGAGAAGTTCTTTTCTAATGCAATTAGTGATTGCACAATGTCTTGAAACGGACTATACATGTCTGAAGTGGACTCATTTGGATTCATCTTAAATAATTGAAACTGATTGGTCAAGATGGATATTTTGGTCTGTTTAACTTTGCTTGTTCCTTCATGAGTAACTTGCAAAATTTTCTAGATTTCATATGCAGACTTACAGACAAACACTCTATTAAACTCATTCCTATCAAGTGAACAGAATAGAATATTCATGGTTTTGGAATTGTTTTGTGCAACAGACTTTTGCTCAGCGGTCCACTGTGCAAAATTTGTTGTGGGTTCAATGTACTCAGTTTGTGTGATATTCCAAATGTCTAATCCTATTGATTGTAAATAGATTTTCATCCTACATGCCCAATATGCATAGTTACTGTCACATACCGAAATTTTCGACTTTCGAAAATTTGACATCGATACTCACTTTATCGACTGTCGAGCAATCGAGTGCCGAAAACTCCAATAGTGATGGTTTAAGAAAGAAGAAAAGGCAGAAGAAGAAGAAAACAGAAGAAGAAGGAAGAAGAAAGAAGAACAACAGAACAACATCAGAACAGAAAACAATATCAGAATCTTACACATCGCAGCGGAACAATATATAATAAATAAACACTAGTCTTTTAAAACAAAGAGCTATATCAGTTTATACATACATCAATCATCAGAGTCAATATACAACAATGGACAGTTATATAACTTGTCCTCATACAGAATACACAGCGGAATAAATACTATCAGATACAAATACTACGCCTCGTCATCCATCTTGCTTCCAAAGCTCCAGAATATCCAGAATATCCTGATAATCTAACTCTAGACTGCCCGTGTGGAAATTGGTGGGCACCCAGAGTTTAGAAGGGAAACAATAAACTCCGAGTCAGTCATGGTGACTGGTGTGAGATCGTAAAACAGTTATTTTTCACAAAGAAAATAAAACAAATTCGCAATGCTTTTGGAAAATGAAACTACCATAAGACCTCCCACCACACACACAATGCAAACGCAGACTTGGAGAAGATTTCTTCTTATGTTAGTCAAAGATGCTTACTACGCAAAAATCAAATCCTTTTTGATATTATTATTAGTGCATAGTGTAGAAAACATTTCGAAAGTATAATATAAATCTTAGCCAGCATAGGTACCATTATAGTATGCTTGCTATAGCTACCATATTAAATGCCAGGTTCTACAACTAAAACCGTACAAGGCTCGTATTGTTTCTTTGGATTTCCAACAAATGGTCAGGCCAAGGAACTTCCTATCCACGGTGGGTACGTCCCTGGAATAGACGACCCGAGAACCTAACGTTACGGTTAGATCTCTGCCAACACAAGGCTAGGTTGCCTCTGCAAAAATAGGTAACTACTGACACGCGTATGCCATCCCCCGATCGTCACCGATCTTCCCGAGGATCCCCGATTCGCAACAAACCACATAATAATAATAATGCAGTAACCACAGAGGTTAAGTATCTGGGCTCCATACCATGATACCACCTTTATCCAGAAGGAATGACATATACTAAGGGGCGCTACTCCCTAGAACCTTGCTGCATCCTTCCTGTTTTGACCATTTCCGGGGTGTGAGGCTCGACGAAGTCTCGTCCACAAAGCTACGCTTTTCAAAAGCCATGCTTCGGGTCAAACAAATGATCAACCTATGATCACAAAGATATAAGATCAAACAAATGATCATATCGCAAATGATCAAACACTGATCATTTCACAGCAACACTCAGTATGCCACGTTACCAAATTGGGAGTATATCGCTGATAAATTTCAACTACATAACCTCTGAGCTCGTACGTCTCAGAGAAGGGTGTTAAGCTAAGAGAATAAATTCTCCGCCACCAACAGAAATGTATTTGAAAGAAATCAGCTTTATATCTCAAATTGTAACGTCAGACACACAATCCATACAAGTCTGTTCCGGGATCGAACAGAACCGAAGGCACTTCTCACGAAGCCCTTGCATATCCGGATAATTTTCTAATCACGTCCGGACTTCCCGTCACTAAGGGTGATAAAACCTCTAAATCGGAGATCAGCCGATGTAGAGTAACTCGACGGTAATCCTTCCGTTTTCAAAAATATCCGGTCTTCAACATCGGTCTTCGAATGCAATTCATAACGACGTATCACATATTCGGAATGGGTTATACGACCCCATGGTCCTTTCCCGGCTAACCCGAATAGTGAGCGATTATTCAAAAATAAGTGTGGCATTCAAATTCATCCAATTCACAACAAATACCATTCAAGGTAATTATTGATAGTCGGTTATTTAACTATCAATAAAGATGCGCAACATCATCAGATTCCAAATAATTTTCCAAATTATTTCATCTTCAAAAATATCTTTACTAGATATAAAATTCCCACACTTCAAAAATAAATCAACGTTTATTTTTCTAAACAGTTTCCCTTTCCTTTATAAATTCCATATTGAATTTATATTTTCAAAATATCTACTGATATACGATTCTCAAATCGATTTCAAATATTCAATTTTTTGATTTATCTTTACCAAGATAAATTCTCAAAACATTTCGTTTCATTTTGGAAAACATTTCCATACTTATTCAAAAATAAGTCCGTAATTCACAAATCCATTTATTTTCAACATTTGAAAATATTCAATATACTTAAATCAAATTTAAGTATAAATTCATTTTTTTAAGGAAATCATTTACTATAACAACATTTATTTGAGTCAAAACGAATGTTACGTAAAACATCGTTACGACGACTCAAAATCACTAGTATAGGGATTCAGATTTTAGATAGATATATAAATCCCAATACTAGACAAAAACATTTCCTTTCGGAAATCATTTACTATAACAACAGTGTTATAGTCCATCATTTCCTTATTTTTCGAAAACGTCTATTTCAACAATAAATGTTGAAATCTATGATTTCGATTCATAATACATTTTAAAACATTTTTAAAATGTTTAACTTCATTTTTAATATCACTTCTTAAAAAATAAATCCATTTTACTTAACAATATATTCACTGTCCAAAATCGTGACTATACTTCACTAACCCAATTTCAATCATTTCTACACATTTTTATCTCAATAAAAATTCGCTATCCAAAATCGCGAATATATCTTCTTTAAAAATCTTCTATATTTAATTTATCAAATTCAATTGATTTTGAATTTATAAAACAACGTTTATAAATCCCATTTCTATTGTCTAACAACTTCAATTTAATAAATCTCCTTTATTAACAATTCGATTCATAACTCAAATCTTATACCAACAATCCATATTATAAGTTAAATACTTATAATTCCTTTATTTTACAAAAATCATTTCCATTTATAAGTTCACAATTTATAAATTTCATTTATTTATAAATTCTTAAAAATTCATTTTAACGCTTATAAAAACTCGTTTTATAATACCAACATGTTAAAGTTATAAATATCAATCTTATACATCTTTTACATATATCGTTTTAATAATTCAAAAATTCCAATTAAAACCATTTTATAAATTTTTTAACTATTTATTTCAAAAGAAATTACCTTTTGGTTATAATTCACAAATCTTAACTTTTATAACTTTAAAATCTTAACGTTTATAAATCAATTCAAAAATTCCATAAAACGTATATTTTCAAAAATCACTTTAAAATCCTTTTAAAGTAAAAGTCGTTATTTTTAAACTTCAAAACTTGAATCCGATGATGCAACAGCACCAATTAGTCAATCACAACATCAAACATCATATATCAACATATGATAACAGAATATACATCAATATCTGTAAATAAATAAATACCGGTGAGGAATCCAGTTGGATCCCTCCAACCTGTTTCCCTGCATCCACAGATGTTAGCACAATACCTATTCCACTTCGAGGTGGAATATCGCGGTATATGGGTTTTTATAATATATCCGCTTACTAACGGCGCAATAGGGTCTCATCCGCTATACGAGGTGGGAAATCATCAATCCAATATATACATATGCCAATATGTATATATTGCTATATATATAGATATATCCTACTATATCTAATATCACATCCAATAGCAATCATATCAATCAATAAATAACTGCAATACCAAATATATTTTGAGTGAGAAAAATCTCACCTTAGCTTTTAATTTGCAATCCATTATCATCCTGACTCGATTTTTCTTGCTTTATACCTTGTATAAACAATTTCATACAATCTATCAATATTCGAAAGACTGACCAATTAATTTTCGTTTTAATCGTTTTAGATTAACAAATTTCTCCTTTAATAATTTTATTTAACTACAATTAAATTTTAAAACTCAATTTCTCTTTACTAATCTATTTAATTAAATCGAATACCCTTTTAAAAATCTTAAGGTAATTAATATTAATTTTAAACCAATACTTTTTAAATTTCTAAACAAATCCCTTTTAACTGCCTATACACTTATAAAAATATTCTATATAGATTTTAAAAAATCTATTTTATATAAATGCTTATATTTTCCCAAAATCTAAAATAATTTCTGTTTTGCATATATATATTTTTAAGATTAAATAAATTTTCACTTTTAAACTTGATATTAAATCGAGATCAACACAAAATGTACTTCACTGTAATCAAAAATTAAATCAAGGAAATGAAGTTCGTATACCTCACTTACGAACCCAGATCAAAATCTCTGCCGATGCTCGAACGCGATTGCAACGTCTTCCCCTATAGCCATCGGCGAACCCACCATCCACATCGTCGTACGTGTGTTCCCAGCCCGACCTTCGTCGCTGACATCTCCGAATACCATCGAGTCACCCCAGATCGCAAACCCCACAGATGTCGATTCTCGTTCGAGCCTCTGCCTCCAACCAACGCGCTTACTCGCACCACCTCCTATCGCCACTTCCAAAGCGTCGTGACTTAATTCGAATCGCGATAACTATTCGCGCGATACCCCCTATCACCCAGTCGCGACGCCAAGGCGAGCGCCTCCACGCGACCATGAGATTCGACTTCCCCTCCCTGTACGCGAGCGCGATAGTACTTCCTCCCCTCGATTGAACGATTAATTCGTTCGAATTTACTTTGGCGTTCTGTTCGACTTTTTCGTTTGATTGAAAAAGGAAAAAACGAAAGAGGGAGACGCATTGATTTTCTTCAGAACGAAAGGAGATTTGAGAGGAGAGGGGGAAATCGTTTGTATTTCGATTTTGAAGTAAAAGAAGAAGCGGCTGCCATTTATTCTCCTTCGAATTTGTGAAGAGCGAAACAGATTTGATTTCGAACTGAAGAGGGAGAGTGGTAATTTAAAATTGAAAGAACATGGGTTGCACGATTTCTATCTCGTGATTGATGGCGTGTTTTAAGGAAGAAAACGTGGGTACGATGTCGGCAAAAGTTTATAAAATTTAAATTTAATTTAAATTGAATCTTGATAAAAATCCAATGCGTTTACTCACCATGTGCTCACGTATTAACACCGAAAAATACGAAATTTGAAATCCGGTAATAATTCAATATTACGGACCCAATGGAACTGGTTTCGTCGGATTCCGAGACTATGCCTCGGACGGCTATTTTTAAATATCAATTCGAACGATAAAATTTCAAAACCGAACAATTCATTTTCAAACTCAATTCTGAAACTTCTATTATTTCCGGTATTGTCAATACGAATTTTAAAAGCTTTCGAAATATTTTTTTTTTCAACTTAAAATTGAAGATTCGAATTTTTATTCCACTTATAATAGATTAAATTTTATAATTTAATCGTCAAATTCAAAGTAATATCGGGGATTCAAATTAAATCATCGTTCAAATATTTAAAATTAATTAAATATTTTCAATTTAATTTGTTCAAAATTCAGGGTCGTTACAGTTACTGCCATTAAAAGTGGTGGTCTGGCAGTAGACTGACCTTCTACAAATGAACTAGCGATAGTGTTGACATTACGAGTGTTGGCAGCCATTTGAAAATTTTTCAAAAATCAGATTATGAAAACTTTGAAAACTAATGCTTTGACCAAATGTTGGAAATGCGGATTACGGATCTTATGGTTGGTTTAACACTAGAGTGGGGGAGGGAGGGTGAATAGTGTTTAATGAATTTAATGGAATATTTGAAATCTTTTGAAATTAAACACAGACAGACGTAATTCACAAACACAGAGACAATCACAGAATCAGACACAGAAGCAAATAGTAAATAAAAAGCAGTAAAAGGAAAGAACACACCGGAATTTTATACTGGTTCGGAGTTACCCTACATCCAGTCTCATACAATTTCTTGTGCAGATTTCTTTTCAATTATAATGTCGATATTACAACCTCGATTTCAAGGTCACGAGATACACCCTTCTGTCTCCGAGTCCAGGGCAAACTCTCTTGATTTAATCAGGCTACAAGATCACCTAATTGATTTACGAGTTACAATCACACCGTTTCCAATCACACTTTGATAGAGAGAGACTCGATACACTTCGATCTTTGATTACAAATGATCCTTTAACTCTGAATAGCATTGAGATCTTTGAGAGAGAGGGGCGGAGAATCAAACTAGAGATGATCGAGTTTGATTCACTTAGGATTTCGGCAGAGTTTTGTTAAAATATAAGAGAATATTTGAGTGGAGAAGGAGTGAAGAAATGAAAAAAAACTAGCTTAAAATTCGTTGAAAACAACTGGTATTTATAGAAGAACAACAGTCATGTTCATTCGTGAAAGATTATGACGAATAGACACTTCATTTGAAAATTTAAAATTTGAATTTCTACAGCTAACATATCGACATGGGGGATGGGGTATGTCGACATGCCCTAGTTAATTTTGAAAAATTGATTTTTGTTTTTGAAAAGGATTTTCTTTCTAAAACTTGTCAAAATAATTTCTGAAGTTTATAAACTATTTTGAATATAGTTTAAACTTATAAAAGAGATTAAAAAGTAATCTAAAAAAATATATAATCTATAATATAAAAGTAATATTAAAAATTAAGTATAGAATATATTTTTGAGATTTAAAGCTTATAATATTAAAATCAGGAGATAGTTTAAAAACAAGAGATGATTTTGAAACCAAAATATAAAAGATATAAAAAATAGTTTAAGGCCAAAATATTTAAACCGAGAGAGATGACTTTAAAAAGTTTTTTGGAAAAATATTTATAATAAATCATTTTGAAAATTTCGTGAATTCCATTCCACTAGAGAAGGTCATGAGTTCCATCCCACTAAAGAAGTCATGAGTTTCATCCTACTATTAAAGCGAGAAGGTGGATTCCATTGCACTAATAAAATCCAAATAAAGATTTTAGTGCTATTATGAAGTTTTAACATAAATCTAGACACTATTACTTATATTGATATCTTGAACTCTTGAAATCTTGAACTTTTGATACTCATGAGTCTTCAGTTTTGATTTCTTCAATCTTGAATTCGTCAGTCTTGAATCTCTATACTCAGTCTTAAATCTTTATACTGTACAGTCTTCATTCTCAGTACCTGCATTTATATATATCCTGCATATACATATATATCTAGACAAGAATATTAGTATTTATATTTTATAACAAGTCCTAAGATTGTTGTCATCAAAACCATCATCTCCGGAACTAACAGTTAATTTCCCGTGAAGCATAATCCACGTATGTATTGGTTTTAAGAGATGTATGAACCTTCCAAAGATTTATTAATAGTTCAATTTGATTTCAGAGAAATTTAGAAAATTGTACATTGATTTTGATGTGTATCCTTTATTTTTATTTCAACTCTATTCCAAAATATCTTGTTGGTCATCCATATTCATATGTTCAATTCTTGTGACAAGCAATTGAACTTGCCTAAGCGTAGTTCCTACTAGGTCATTATTAAATGTTAGATTCCATTTGAAATCTTCGTGGGGATTAAAGAGATTTTTTGTCAGATTATTCCAACTTAACATTTTGTGGACTAAGATAACACGTTTAAGCAAACAAAATTTGAAGTAATTTTTAGCTGAAAATTTCCCTTTAATTTAATCAGCTATACAAACTGATGCTGAACAAAATTACAGAATAAAATAACTACAGACTTCACAAGTTTCTATTTTATATTAAATATCAAATAAAAAAAATCATGATATTTTATGTATTACCTAAAAAATGCACTCCTAACATGACAAAATTTGTGAAAAATATATATGGAAAAAGAAATAATTTTTAACATAAAAATGTGCACAGCAAACTTAAAACTAAAAAAATTTCATAATGATTCTTATAGTTTTACTTCGTAGTAAATATCTTATAAATAGCGTTTTTGATTTTGACTTCACAACAATTTTATTGTAACAATCTCTTGTGTCACGCGTGCAAATTTAGAAACACCCTTTATGTTTTCTGTTCAGTTTCAAAACATGCCAAGTTCGACCAACTTTATCTACTACCATGCATAATAGTAGTTAATTTAGAATTATTGTATAAATAAATCTTATCAGATTATTTACATGATTATTCAAAATAAAAACTATTGCTGTTGTGTATAATTAAACGTGCATAATATATCAGTACAAATTTGAATCAACTTTAAAATATCATGGTATTATGAAGACAGGAGATGGGTGAGGACCGGCCACAAAATTTAGATGAAATAGGTAATCAATCAAAGCGAAATGGTGCGATCATAATTCATATCATGATGGCCGATGATGTCTTACCTAGACACTTCGCAAATTTGAATCTTCAAAATTTCCCTTTTCTTCATCCCTAGTTCAAACATGCACTTAGGGTGTATTATATAATATCATATTGCATTTAACTATATCTCTGTGCTTGTTACATGCCATTATATTAATTTTCATATCTGCATTGGCTTTTTCTTAATTCTTATTGTGGGGGTTCAGTTCACTAGTCTGCTCTGCATTATATATTCTTTTGTATATTGCCCAGTATCTACAGGTGAACTTGCTATTGCTATGGGAGCTAGTCTCTTCAGAAAGATATTATTGAGCACTTGCACCTAATGCCTCTAGTTTTTTTCATAGCACTGCTTATGTGAGCCGTCGGAGAAGGCGATTTTTCTCCACTATTATTTAATGTGTTGCACTCTTCTCCCTACGTTAAGAATCTCCAAAAAAGGTTCCTTGCTAGGTTTTGATGTGGCGACAATTTTTTGTTATCATAATAATAACAACAGTGATAGTAATAAATCAAATCTCATAATGACCTTTTTATAGCAAAAAGATCGAACTATATTTTATACACTCACACACACACAATTGTTTATGTTCATTTTAGACTAATAGTCAAGCTAAACCTTACATCTCGATTGACTCAACTTTGGTTGAAATTAGGTAACATATATTTATACTTTAGTCATGATGTTGTCTACTACTATAGACAAATTGATTACATTATAACCTTGCCATAAATAACCAGTTTTGCTAATTATCATAAAAAGCTAACCTTTTTTTTTTAATATTTGATTTGTTACTAACTGGTGAATTATCTTTCTTTGTGTCAAAAGTACCATAAAATATAATAATTTCTTATGTAAGGTTCTAAATTGTTTTGATTCTATTTTATTTATTTTCTTCTTCAAGTAATAATCAAGCTAAATCTTATATCTCGATCGACTTTGCTTTGGCTGAAATCAGCAAACATGTATTTATATTTTGTACCTTAGGTACTAGTATATGACACATAATGTGGAGATACAATATAGGATTCCTTTTCTTTTTCTTTTTTTTGCCAAAAAGATCTGGTACTATATCAATTAAAATAGAAATGATTCATCTCTTCTCATATCAACACACACACATGTGCAACTAGCACAGAATATTTTCTGTTACAGTAATAATCAACCTAAATTTTATATTTCGACCAAATCAACTTTGATTGAAATTAGCAACAAATATTTATGCTTTAGTTATGATGTTGTCTACTACTATAGATAAAGGGTTTTATATTAGGTCCCTGTAAATAGATGTATTAGTTGAAAAAATCTCTTACTTTTTTTTTGAACATTGTTCATTAATGCCAACAAGAATCGATCTCGGGGATTGAACTTGTGACCTTAGATCTCGCAACCTAAACTGCCCGTCACTGAGCCAACACTGTTGGAAAAAGAAAAAAACTCTTACTTTTAATATTGTGAATTCAGTCCCTTGGATATGCGAATAATAAAATTACGATACAAATTCATCACAATCAAAAATTAGTAACCTATTTACGAGTCCAGATCCATATCCTTCATATCAAGTGCAACAATGAAGATTATAACATATCAGGTGTTTTGCACTTTTTAAAATGCAAATTATAAGAAAGCCATAAAAATTGCACAAGCGAACATTATTTTGAACATAATATGTTTTATGTAATTTATTATATAAAACACATTATTGTTATAAGTTGATGATGCAAGTCATTTTAGTAAAAATAAATAAGTTTAAAAATCTTCTCATGGCTTGCATTATAAATAATGCAAGGCACAAAGAAAGCCACCAAAATTGCACTAGCAGACTTGAGTTAGAGAATTTGATAGCTTCTATATTTTATCTACATAAAACATGTGACTTGGTAAATAAATTCTACAAAATTCAGTGGCTTGCATTGTAAAAGTGCAAGGTACAATGAAAATAACCAGAACTGCACAAATGACAACTTTGAAGTTTTAATAATTTATATCATTTATCTTCATACAACACGTCAGTGTCATTACACAATGTAAGATATTTTTGCGAAAATAAATTCTAAATTTCACCTTGTTTGCATTTTGAACCGTGCAAGAAATAATGAAACCATCAAAATTGCAAAAAGTTACATGATTTTGAATAATTATTAATTTGTATCATTTATTTGCTATGACATGTGTCCATATTTGTAAAATGCAAGGTATAAGCAAAAATAAACAAATTAAAATTTTAAGATGGCTTTGGTACCTTGCACTGGTGAATGCAGGTCACCAGACTGTGCAGGTGACTTGTATTTTATACCATGTTGGCCATTTTTTTCAAGTTCTCATGCACAAAATGAACCAAATATCAATATAAACATTTATAGCAATCATATTTTAAATAAAAATCATTAGAGCACATATTTTTATATTTTTTCAGAGCATTTTATTGGACGCTTTTCTTGCACTATCCATATCTATAGTTTCAAGATAAACTGACAAATGGATTCCATCCAAAATAACAATAAAAATCATATACATAATAATACAATCACTCAACCAAGAAGAATCCAATCATTGCAACATACATCTTCTATTAATTCTCGAAAAAGAATCCTAGATTACTCGATCACTGAATTCTCATTTCATTTATCCTATTAGAATTATCGATAATTTCATTTAGCAAGAGCTTAACATTTAGCCAAGCAAATAAAGGAGGAGGAAAAGATTTTTGAAAGAAGAAAATCTTTTTTGTATGGGAGGAGGAAAAAAAATCCCAGTGAAGAAAAATAAGCGGGAGAATAAAGACGGAAAGACCAATTTTACAATAAAAAAACCCTTTTTACATTTTAATAAGTGGGAAGTCCTTTTGAGTAGGAAGAAAAATAAATAAAGACCAAAGCATAATAATTGCCACACAAAATTGATCACATTATAATCTTGCCATAAATGATTGTTTTTATTAATTACCTTAAAATCCTAATCGTTTTAATTTGATTTACCACTAACTCGTGAATTATCTTTCTTCATGAATCAAAACATTGTAAAATATAATAATTTGTTAGCAAACTTTGTAAATTATTTTGATTGTGTCTTATCTCTTCCTAGAGTAATTACCAGGCTAAATCTTATCTAGACCTATTTTAACTTTGACTAAAATTAGTGTGTGTATATATATATATATATATATATTTATACTTTAGTTTTCAGGATGACATGAAAGATGTGGGGATTGTTGTGCAAAATTTTAATTAATTTGCACTAACTCCAAAACCGCAGCGGAATACTAAGGCGTGGAAGCAACCAAAAGGAAGGATCTAGCTTGTCGATTAATTATCAACCGCCAATTCAATGAAAAATAATCACCAAACAAAGAAAAAACAGAAGAGTAGAGAACACAAAGATTTAACGTGTTCGGCCAAATTGTCTACGTCCACGGACCCAACAACTATTCTTTGTTTCACTGAAGAAAGAGAGTATAAGAGTGATATTACAAAATTATAGGCAGCAAAGTGGATAGACTAACATATAATTACAAATTGAAAAATCAATTTCTCCAAAGACTTATTTGTGCTCAAAACCTCTAATTTAATTTGAATGCAGAAATAAGGATTTACAAAAGAAGATGATAATTGAGGATGCTCTCTCTGACATGCCAATATGAAGATGAACTCCATTTAATAAATAGACTTCGAAATGAAGGAATTACTTGGAGATTAAGCAAATTAATTTTCCAATCATCGTGAAACTTTTCAAATATCATTGATTTGATTTCAATGCAAATAGAAAGTGAAGATCTGGGTTTTCATAAGTTTCTTCAATTGATTGAATCTCCATCAACAATCTTTTTTTGTTCATATTGCAAAATCAACGAATTTATAAATAGACTTCTTTTCTCATTTATAAATCGATTGAGTAATTAATTGAAATTCGATAATCAATTTGTTTCCTTTTAAAATATTCTCTTAAATCTTTCCACATATAGCCTAAGTGATTGATAAGATCAATTAGCTAAATACTTTACTTCTTTGATAAATATTTGAATCATCCAAATTTAACACTTTCCATACCAATACTAGATTAGTCTTAATATTTGGCACAACAGATTAGTGCAAATTTAACATTTTCCACATTTTAATATTCCACTGTAGTTTTGGAGTTAGTGCAAATTTAACATTTTCCACATTTTAATATTCCACTGTAGTTTTGGAGTTAGTGCAAATTAATTAAAATTTCGCACATCGGATTGGTATCATAGCCGATGGTTCAAGGGACCATTAGATGATGCGAGAGTGACCGAGCAAGACTCTTTGAGGCTTGGAGATATGTAAGCAGCCTGCCTCACTACATTGAGAACCGATGCTCCAAGACGGCTTGAGTACTTGCATTAAGGTGGAGATTTGGCAACACGGCCTCGTCAACTGCGTAAAGAAGTGAGAAAAAAGCAGCCTAATCCAATTGCAGAACTTCTTCAGTATGTTCCGAATGAAGGTTAGAGGAAATGCTCGTCAAAGTGAAGGATTGTTAGATGTGGTTCGCATTTGAGAGTGCATGGGTTAAACGATAAGTCGCACATTGTAAGAAATATAACGTATAACATGGTATATATATGTGGGATTGATGACACGTAACATTGAAAATTCCTTTTGCTAAAAACAAGTGTTGTCAAAACCATGTATGTACTCGTTTTGGAAGATGATGAAAGAGATGTTCAATCGGGACGCCGACATATCAGAAGCTTCATTAAGTGACGTCATTTTAGAAAAATGAAGCGCGCGTTTATAAGGACGCGTTCGAGTGCCGAAATACAATAGGATGAAATATAATACGAAAAAAATATTTATACATATTGTTGTGATGTGGGGATGAATAGAATGTGAAAATTTGAAAGAAAACTTATGCAACTTCGACGATGGTTGAAATAATGAATACTCATGAATCATATACAATCGGTTTCCTTTACTGATAGTAGAGATGTGTAGGGTTACTTGTATCATTTTAAATGGTTACGGTTAAAATAATGTGTTCTAATTATTAACAGTAGAGATGATGTTGTTTACTGCTACATCCAAACTTGATTGCATTATAACATAGCCATAGATAACTGGTCTTGTTAATCACCATAAATAACTAACTTTTTTAATTCGATTTAATACTAACTCGTGCAATATTATTGTCATGAATAAAATATTGTAAAATATAAGAAATTTCTTACGCAAGTTTCTAAATTGTTTTTATTGTGTTTAGATCAAATTGGTTATTGCGACATATTTGGGGCATAGATATGTGCTAATCCTATAAAAGATCTCTATGGTGAGTGTAGATTTCTCTATTGAAGGTGTTAGAACTGTTAAAGTTCACACGTACTTCATGTTAACAATACAAATCATTTATTTCTCTCCAATAAAGTGTTGTGTAACGGCGGTCGGACCAAGCTCCCCCATCTCCAACGCGTGACATACGCATATGAGTTGGCACACACTTTATTGTAACAAAAGAAATCCTCAATGTTATATGCCTATCAATCCATATTTATACAACACTTCTTTATGTTATTTAGCGATGTGAGACTATTCCAATTCCAAACCACCGTTCCTCCTTGAAACATGTGATACAACCCTAACATAAAGAATTTATTCAAATTTGGATGAAAAATGTGCAAACTGTAGGACCATTATGAAATTGCAGAGTGCATGTTGTGTAAATTGAAGATATGTGATCATAATTTATTTAATATCACAAGTTTTCTCTGGTTATTTTTTCTCGCATTACGTGCCAAAATACTTATTAACACAAAAAAGTTATTTAACTATTATTAGCTACAAGTTTAAAACCCGCAGGCTGCATTCTTGCTCAAAGAAGAAACTCATTTCTAGTTTCTTAATTTTAAAGAATGCTGCAAGTCAAATATTTTATAACTTATTGCACTTGAGATTGAGCACGCATCTGCAAGAGCAGCTCTATAGGTTCTTTCATTTGCATTATTGTTTTAACTTTACATATTACTCATGCTGTTTCATATTTGGATCATTAAAACTTAAGGTACCAATGGCCATTACATAGTAGTGAGATATGATAAATAAACAGTTTCAGTTTGCATTAGAATTTGGCTCAAGGGTGTGCAGATGTTTGTTGAGGAAAAAGTACAATAAGCCCACCTCTTATCATTATTCTCAATCATTGTATTAGCTACTTAGATATTTTTATTTCATATTAAATGTCAGTAATGGCATATTTTCACTAGGTCATTCCTTTTAACAACACAAACTATATGGCTACATTACGGCATTGTGTTTTTTTTTTTTGGAAGAAAATCCCTATGCATAAATTCATTATACGTCAAACTTAATTCAGGGAGGATATAAAGGTTTCTATGCAAAAAATACCATTCCCTTGGCTCCCAAAACTGTCAATGATATTCACAAACGTGGCGGTACTATACTTCAAACATCTAGAGGTGGTCATGATACCAACAAAATAGTTGATAGTATACAATTCCGTGGAATTAATCAGGTCAAACATCATTTTTTTCTCTCCTTCATATAAGCATCATAGTTTCGAAATAACAGTTGTATATAATAGAATCTCATATGTGTAGGTTTACATTATAGGAGGAGATGGCACTCAAAAAGGTGCAGCTGCCATTTACCAGGTAATGGTTCATTCTTTATTTACTTCTTAAGCATGTTTAACATTTTTTTGTTAACTCACCAACTAAACTTGCTTATTTCTACCTGTTGTCCTATGCTGTGCCCAGGAAGTACAAAAGCGCGGTCTTCGAGTGGCAGTTGCAGGAATTCCCAAGACAATTGATAATGACATTGTTGTGTGTTTCAAAATCCTGTGATTGCATTATTTTATGGTATCAGTGTGATGGATAGGTTACATTCTATATTGCTAAACCCTGCTTACACCTAACAGATCTTATAACAATAAAATTCAAACGATACACCTTTTGATTGTTTAATCACAAACTACGATGCCTTCAAAAATATTGGGATCATTCTGAAATTTTTAGCACTTTCAAAATGTAAGTCAATATAAGCTGTTAAAATAATTATTTTAAAAGTTGATTGAGATATGATTTTAAATGAGTCTCAATAACCCAAATGCGACAATTTATTGCGGGGACTTTCTTGAATGGTGTGAAAGCATACCATTTTTTCGCATTGTAGTAGGGATGTAGTAAATGAGATGTAGATCCTTAGTCAGAAAGATACTTAACATGCATATGATCTCTGGTCTACTTTCTGTTTGCATTAAACACCCAATAACCCAAATGTGACAATTTATTGCGGGGACTCTCTTGAATGGTGTGAAAGCATACCATTTTTTCGCATTGTAGTAGGGATGTAGTAAATGAGATGTAGATCCTTAGTCAGAAAGATACTTAACATGCATATGATCTCTGGCCTACTTTCTGTTTGCATTAAATGGCCATTAAGACGTTAACATTTCATCTTTCATGGAGTGTTGGTTGGATACCTAGTTCAAGTTACAATTATTTTCAGGTGATAGACAAATCTTTTGGTTTTGATACTGCTGTAGAAGAAGCACAGAGGGCTATAAATGCTGCACATGTTGAGGTTGAAAGTGTAGAGAATGGAGTTGGAATTGTGAAGCTCATGGGTCGCTATAGTGGTAGTGTATATCAATGGGCTTGTTTATGTTATGTTTATTCTCATTTAATTACTTCATATCTAATGCTATGAAGGTCTACAGGGTTCATTGCTATGTATGCTACATTGGCAAGTCGGGATGTGGTAATAATCACATCAAACTACCTCAAAAATTTGTACACACTTCCCTGCATTTTTGTACTTGATGATTTGGAAACAAGCATGGATATTTTGGATCTTACAAATGAGTATTAACATAAATTGTTTTATATATTAATTTTAGATGATTTTTTGACTTGAAAGTCTATGCTTATAACATTATTGCGAAACGATAAAAATATAATTTTTTTTTTGGATTTTCTGGCATATATTATATATCAGTAACGTTTCAATATTTTGTGATGCATATCAGAAAAACATATTTTTTAATGAATGCGCAGTATTTAAAAATGGCATGCACTGCACCGTTCACTGTGTTGTGCGCCAAAGCTATAAGTAGATTTTGCGCCTTAGTTCAGTGTAATTGACACTGATTAGAATTTTCTAGTTTCATTGCTTATAACAGTACCACAGAACATGAACACAATATTATTACACATGTCCTTTTGCACTCGGTTTTGCTATTCTGAGTTTATCTCCCATTATGTGATACCGTCCGTCTATAATTCACAATATCTCTCCTTTTCAGTATTCCAACTCAACACCAACTTGTGACTTCAAATTTTCTCACTGAACTTCCGTAAATACAACACACAAAATGCACTCTTCCAATTTATCACTTGCACATCCAGTCTTAATTTGTTATGCTTATTGAACATGGATATAAATTAGACGACTACTCTGAGTTATAACTTATAAATGAAGGAGCATGCTAATTTATCGAGTTGAGACTTATGAAATTGATAACAGGTACAAGTTACATAAAAATATTAGGATGTAGTTAAGATGTATAATCATTTTTAGTATTGCCTTCTTCATCACTATCCAAAGTGGGAAATGCTGAACCCTTTATATAACCCAGGCATATTAAATTAAAATTTGCTACAGGATTGCTGCTTAATTCCAGAGTCCCCATTTTATTTAGAAGGGAAAGGTGGTCTATACGAATTTATCGAACATCGCCTTAAAGAAAATGGTCATATGGTGATTGTGTTGGCTGAAGGGGCAGGACAAGATTATGTTGCTCAAAATGTGGGAGCAATTAATGAAAAGGACGAGTCAGGAAATCGTCTACTCCTTGATGTTGGGTTATGGCTATCTCAAAAAGTTAAGGTTTGTGTTATTTACAATTCTCTTTGTTCTAGATATTTTTAGCTGCATATCTTTTGAATATGGGATGTATTATCTTCAGTGGTTGTACAAAGTGGAAACATATTCTCAGTGTCGGGATTGTGCTACTTTATTTATAACGAAATTAACACCCAACCAGCTAATCAGTTAAAATGATGTCTAGTTTAACTTAATTAAACACACAAGGAGGTAGGAAACTGGACCACTAAACACTTTTTGAAATAATAACACCAAGGGGAAATTTAAACCTGAAAAGAATCTGTTCCGGGTGGAAAATGATGCTGAGGTTAAACATACCACATGCAAGAAGGAGGTTGTCAACTGGACTACTAAACACTTATTGGAAATAATAACACCAAGGAGAAATTTAAACCTGAAAATAATCTGTTCCGGGTGAAAAATGATGCTGAGATTTACAGCATTTGTAAACGTTGAAATATAACAATTCACAAACTCTTGAATCCTCTTAGCATTGGTTAAATCAAATATTACTTATGTGTTATGCTGTTATGGGTGGAGCGGAGAGGAGTGCTAAGCACTGAGAGTGTTGAAAAAGTTCAGGTGCCATTAAGCGACAATATAACAGATGAGGTGGAGTGCAATAACATTGTTAGATGCCTTGGTGCCTACTAAAAGTTATAATTTAGATGGAACCTAGTTGATCCTTAGGTAAAGTCTTTGACAACGTAGCTTATTTGACACATCTCTTTGCAATCACATGACAACACCAATGTTTAGGGAATGCTGAAACTTGAAAGTTGAAAGTGCCTCATGGTGTATTATGTAGTAGGGGGTAGAGGTTCTCTACTTTATATGCTTTGTACTCTGGTTCAGACAACGTACACTATCTAATCACCTTGGAGACTCTTCTGATGTTACAAGCACACTACAAGAAAATATTGATTTTGCAGCGACAGAATCCGTCGCTAAACCATTGCTAAAATGAATTTAGCGCCGGATGTTGTTGGCCGGTAAAATTCAAGTCAGTAATATAGTGTCAGTTTACCGACGGAATTTAGCGTGACTTTACCGACAATTTTCCATCATCCATCATATATAGAATAATAAAAAAAATTAAAAATTTTATCGCCGTTTTTCCAACGTCTACATATTTTTTTTAATAGTATATATCTGACGGTAAACTCTAGCTATATTGTGTGGGATTAGCGACGGAAAATTTTGATATATACGCTTTTAGTATTAAATATCTGTCGGTAATTCGTCAGTATTAGCAACGGTTTGATTTGAATATTCCGCTGGTATTATCTTTCTATTCCGTCGATATCTTTAGTTCATTTTCCATTTTTTATTTCATAGTTTTCCCTGTACATTAAACATTAATAGTCCACCAATCAACAATTTAATCATCTATATAAATATATAAATGCACATTTATATTAGATGAATAGCATAAACGAAAACGAAAATGTAGTTATAAACAACAAAACTATTCAACTAGTAATACAATACACAACTATGTAACTATGTAACTATTAACACAAAATAATACAACACAATGTAATACACACATGAATGCACATAATCCTTCCACTTAATGATTATTTGTATAAATCTTTATCTGATGCATCTGCCCAGATTCATGCTTCTCAATCTCCTCCTGCAACTTTATCATCTTTTCAATATCTGGAACTGAGCATGCCACTAATGATTCATCCCCTCCCTTTCAATGTGCAATATCTTTCTCCTATAAATTTTCAAATATTGATCATCAAATCTCTCCACTTCCTCATCTTGCAAATAACAAATTCTCTGCACTTAAGACTTCACTTACAAAATCCAAACACTAAGCAACATGTTATGGAGTCTAATATATATAAAAAACTTGTTAAGCAAAATGCAACAATAAAGGAAGCCTGTATTGAGTAACAGTATGCACCTTGGTGTTCTAGGATGAGTATGCCATCAAAGTATGTATCTCTAGTATGAACGATCATTCCTTAGATTCTCCTTTAGCTGCAGGAACATTTATTGCAGATGGTGAAGCGTTGCTTATCCTGGTATTAAAATGCATTAATAACTTAATGTCACAAGTTCATGTATTTCATACTCTAATTAATTTTATCTGAACACATTCTTCACAGTCCATATAATTTTTTAAAGTTAAGTGATAATGTATAAAAGAAGCTACTACGTAATACCTTCTAGCTCGCAACCTGCAAATGCCTGCAATATGGGTTGTATCTATAGTAGGGGCATGATATGCTTAAACATCCGCGAGTGTGTGACGTAGAGATGCAGTAGTGTATAAAAACTAAATGGCTGAATGGGTATCTAAAGATGGCTGAAATGACAAACACCGATGAATCATATATGGTTAATTCCACTTATTAATAGTAGAAATATATAAGCATAAGGTATAAACTAGCACACAAGGTTTTTTGTAATAATCCAATGAGGTTCAACTGGATTTCCAATCCAAAATATCATTCCAGCAAAAACATTTGTTTGATAACATTTTAAATTTAATTATAATTTTGAAAAATGAAACTTGGAGGAACATACCTTGTTGTTCTAATACTTCAACTTTGAACAAAAGTGAATACAAGTGATACCTTCAATCATGGTCCACGGCTGCAACAAGATCACTATCTGATGCAAGTATGACTTTATCATGATCCTCATCTTTATACTGCAATGAATCATATATGAAGTACCTGAGAAAAAATTTAATTAACCTTTGTTTATGTGTACTATGAAAGAAATAGCCAATGAAAGTAAAAGGATGGAGCATACAATAATTTGTGGTAAATTATTCCTCTCAATGTTATTTCAAATCCTTTGGAGTATGCAGGCAATGAGATCTGCCAAATGTTGGGTCTTTGAAAACAAAATCAGGGTAAATTCGGAATGAAATAATCTTAGACTATGTCCATACAGAAGTGCTATATATGAAAAGAGGTTCACCACAATGGAGCACGAATGACAAGGATCTCCTAACAAGCATACTCAAATTCCACCAAAACAAAGAACAATGAAGCATGAAATTTGTGGTAAATTATCTATATATTATTATTTATACATTATTATTATAATAAACAATCAAATTGGAAGACGTAACATATCAAATTAATAATTATTTATATATTTGTTCCTCATCAATTATTATTTACATATTAGTATTGATAAATTATTAATTATAATTTAGTAATTATAAATCATATATTATTAAATATAAATTATTATTTATAAATTATTAATTATGAACCATTAATTATATTAAATAATAAATTTTAAATTATTGATCATTAATTATTAATCAGTAATTATAATAAATTATTATATATTAAGTATATATATTATACTTTATACATTGTTGTTATAATTTATAGATTATTAATTATTAATTATAATAATGAATTAGCAACTATAATTTATAAATGATTTATTGATAATCATTAATTATAGCAAATTACAAAATATCAGTTATATAAGTTATCATTTATAAATTACTAATTATAAATTATCACTTAAAAATTATCAAGTATTAATTAATAGTTATTAATTATAAATTATTAATTTTTTGTTATAGTAAAATTTTGCTACAAATACAATAGACTGCTCGTTTGTTTTTAATGAAAATGATTTTCAACAAAAAGTCTTAATCAGATAACTTAGTAATATCAAATTTTCAATTTTTGATAAATTTTTGGAAATATCAACATTTACAACGATCCAAATTAATAAGCTGTTACATATCTCTATTACAACTGACTAAAATAAACAGCTGTTAAAAATACGTTTATTACAACTGTCGGAAAAAAAGAGTTGTTAAAAATATGTTTATTACAACTGTCAGGAATAACAGTTGTTAAAACCATTTATCATGTAACATCCCGCCTTTTTGGACGTTTTAAGCAGGCACACGTGCCGACTCAAACCATACAGAAGGGTGGATTGTTATTGGGGTGAATAAGAAAAAGCAAAGAAAGGAAAAAAACAAAACAGGATCTCGCAGCGGAATGACAAAATATAATAATCAAATAACAGTTCATGAAGCTATATACAAAACATTTGATTATACTTATACAATACAAAAATCAGAGTTACACATATCAGAGATAACAAATAATGCAGCGGAACAGTATGAATGCAGTGGAATAAATATAGTAAATAATAATACAATCTTCGTCTTCGTCCTCCATAAACAAGTCTTCGAATCCTGAAATGCTCAGGCTGACCCGAGCGAATTGAAAAGACAAAACACTCGAGTTAGAACTAAAAGATTTTATGTGAGTTAAATCAACGGTAAATAAATATGAGTGTAAACGGCGTCGGAGATGTTTATGGGGTTTGGCATCTCTTATCCAGTATCTAACGTGAGTGCAGTAACTGAAGAGATGTTCGGGATTCACATCTCCTGAGGATCCGTTAAACTATCTATTATGTAGTACAATACGTTATTATAATATGTCTACAGTAAGATAAACTATTAAAATAGCGTTAAAGCGTTACCCATTCCCCCTTAACACATTTTATAATGCCAATAGTCTATACAGTACCGTAACTTCCCGTAAACTGGGGCTGCCAGAGGATACCCCATAGGTACGACATAAAACAAACTCATAGTAGACGCGCTAGGGTAGGTGACACGGCACAACTAGGCAATGCCAGGGTAGATATACCAATTACACTTCCGGACTGGTGGTAACGCATAGCAGCTACTACCGCACTTAGCCCGTCAGTTTTAGCCAATGCCAGGGTGGCCACCAAATCAATCGTAAAGTCAGAATATAGTATCGAAGGAATGACCTCACTTAGCTCGTCAGTTTTAGCCACCTTAAGCTAACTCATGGGAGTCAGGTCCACGTATATACCTCATATAGGATCGTCGCCAACCATCCTACTTTATTATGGAATCTCCACCGCATACACAGTTGTCAAAGTAGTTTTCGGTATTGGCAGAGAGTATGACAATATCCGATCCCGGTCTCTTTAACAACTAATCGCTTATTACATACCGGATGGTTCTTTTACATTTCCAAAATCATTTCATAATTGATATCAAAATATCATATTCAATTCAAATCATATCACTTTCGAAATCATTACTTACTTTCGAAATCATATTCACCTTTGAAATCATATTCACCTTTGAAATCATAGTTCAAAATTATATTTTCTTTCAAAAGTTATATTTCCAAAATAGGCTAACTCTCGTTTCAAAATATCATATTAAACCAAATATGTTATTTAAATCCCAACTTAGGTTATAACATCATTAACCATATTCACTTAAAAATCGAGAATTTGAATATAAACCCATCCATTTTACTTAGTTTGGAATTTAGAAAAAAAAATAGTTTTAAATAGTTAATATAGATTTAAAATAGATTAAATATAATTAAAATAGATTAAGTAGCTTTAAAATAGATTAATTAGATTTAAAATAAGTTAAAACAGGTTAATTAGTTTAAATAAATTAAATGGTTTAAAATAGGTTAAAATGATTTAATATAATTAATACAGGTTAAAATAGTTTAATACTTTGAAAATCTTAATAATTAGAAATTTTGAAATAATATATTTTTAAACAGTTTATATTAAAGCATGAATTTGGAATTAATATCAAATTAAACTATTCATTTCATTTCAACACATTTGGACCATTTTCAATTTCCAAGTCAACAAACCAAATTCCAAACCTTTCAATTTAACATTTCAATAAACTATTGAATTTCATATCGTTTCAATCCATGTTCAAAAATCAATTCGGATTACTCCAATTTCAAAATATTTCAAAGTTAATTTCAAACAACTTCAATAACTTAATTTCGATAGAATTTCATTTATACTTCAAAGTTTAACTTTAAACTTCCAATTTAATTTCTTAAAGCAATTCCTTTTTAAACCAATTCACATTTCAACACAAAACTTGATTTTTCAATAATAATTCAATTCATATAAATCAAATTTTATTTCAAAATATCATTTAATTAAATTCGAAAATTAAGGATTTTAAAATCATTTAATTTAACCAATCCGGTCCGTATATAATTCTCTACCCTAGGATCAAGTGATACAGATATTTATCATTTCAATCCGCAATTTAAAATGTTACGGTTATATATCATTTCAAACCGCAATCCCGAATTAATAATAAAATCCATAAAATCACTCGAGTCTATCATTTCAACCCATAACGATTTTTTCTTAATCTATTGATCATTCGGGTATGTATCATTTCAACCCATAGTGAACTTGCAGTTTATAACGATATAAAATAGAACATCCAATATCAACAATCAAACATACATCACAAACATCATCCAAATCAATCAATAAATATCAATATAGAACTGATAATCAATAACAGGTATTTAACTGGCAATTTATATTCAATAGTAAATTAAATAACGATTTAATTCAAATAAATTCAAATTAACTGAGATGATGATTTAAAATATACCAAACAGTCATAAATAAATTTCTAATCACATCATAAATTTAATTTAACAAACATAAGAAATTTTAGAAATTGTGAGTGGGTTAAAACACTCACCTTTGAATTTAAATTGAATTTTAAATCCAATTTAAACCCAAAATTTGAACAGTCTCAGAATTCGTCCAAACCAGCGTCAAAATGTCCGGAATTTCGATAGGATCGCAGCGGAGAAAATCGCGCGTAAATCGGACCTCGTATGCAAAAGTTGTGAGCATTATAAGTTAAATAATTTTATATTTACAAACAAAAAATAGAATAAAATAAAAACAATCCCACCTATACGCGACGTCCACGTCACCATCTACCGGGCTATTCGAACCCTACCCGATACTGCCTTGCTCAACCAATATCGCACGCCGCCGCCACTACCTGAATGCCGCGCCACCACCACCCAAAAGCGCCGCCGTACACGCGAACCTCCCCCGTGCCTCGCGATGCATGCCGCTGGCCATCGGTGCCCAAAGATCTATCGGCAGCCGCCGTAGTTTCCAAACCCTAGCGAATTAAATCGCTTAATCTAGCCGTTGAATTGACGAACCAATTTCACCGATGAGTTGCGTGCAATGATCTCCACAGTCCAATATCCTTAAATCGACGATCGGTCGAAGTTGATCGACGATCAACGAACGACCGAGAATAGTTCACCCAGTTCCGGCTACATAGAGACCCAGATCGAAAAGCGAATCACATATTTGACTTGCGCTCGTCAAGAGCTTCAAATCGATATATAATTCGATATAGTTTGTGGAGTTTGATTTTCAATTTGATTTGGATTTGAAATTTGGAAATTAGGGTTTGCAGCCATTGGGAAGAGAGAGCGAATGGAATTGTACGTACTGAAATAAGAAATAAAAAATGACCTAGGGTTTATAATGAGCTATTTATAGACAGAGCTGAAAATATAAAAGAATGGATCAGATTGATTTACACGTTGAACGATCGATAAATGACCCGAAAAGCCCATTCTGTCTCCGGAACGAAATTGGGTCATCCCATATATCAAAATAGATGTTTTCAAATATTTTAAACTCAATGGAATAGGTTTCAAGTCCTAATTCCATCGTATGAAGAAGTTATGGTAAAATCAATTTATTATTATTATTTTTTTGCAAAGCAAAATCAATTTATTTCAAATTGATTTCAAGGCGTTTCGAGCCCGTACGATCAAACGACAGTTCCGATCGCTACGAAACTTGAAATCCTACAATAATTCACCGTTATGGATCCGATGAAACTGGTTTCGTCAAAATCCGAGTCAGTGGTCAAAATGGCTATTTTCAGGTAAATTAAATAAATTAATATTAAATTAATTAAATCAAAATTTTCAATTCAAATTCTATGATTAACAAATTTTACCATTTTTGATTTCTTAAACATTCACAATAATTTAAACAAGTTCAGATATCAATTTTAAAGTTAATCAATTTACCAATTACAGTGTTTAATTCCCACTGTAATTAAATCAAATTAATTATAATTAAATCCAAATAAATTGATTCAATTTGATTTTCAATCTTTATATTCAATCAATTATTATTCTACATTCATAATCACATTGTTTATATTTTATTACATTACTATTCTCTAATTTCCACCTTTTTATTTGAATTAGTTATTATATTTCCATTATATAGAATTTTTGTCAATTTCACACATTAATTATAATTAAAAGTCTCAATTAATTTATTCACCTTGGTTTCATTCTTTTAATAAATCAATTATTATCTTATGAATAAAATTAACATTTTCATTCTTTTTATTACATTTACAAGTTTCAGTCATTGTCTTAACTCACATTAATGTAACATTTAATTCCATTCAATTACAATTGATTTCAAATTAAATTTAACAGCCTAAATAAATAGGTAACTTTTAAAAATTGTTACCCTTAACTTTTATTTACACTATAAGTTTATTATTTACAACCCAATGTTACAATTGCTTTCCTACCCCTAATTTCATTCAATTACCATTAACAATATATTATTTCATTAGTTAATTAAATAATTACCTTTGCTTTCTTATACTCAATTTAGAACCAAGTATAACATTTACATTATTTCATTTATTGGAATTTCATTTCAATTGTTAATAATTAGCTTTAATTAACATTGTTACATTTCATTTTAGTATTCATTTCATTATAAAATTACAAATTTTTATTTCTTCCAATATTAAATCAAAAATCCTATTTAATTAACCATTTTAATTATCGAAAATTTACGGGTCGTTACATATCACAACTGTCGTTTTGCGAACGTTGTAAATAACTAGTTGTAATACGATCATTTTCTTGTAATGACTATAAATTATAATATATAAGTTATTAATTATTTTGAGAAAAAGAGTGATTCTCCAAGAAGGAGAGCACCCATTATTAATTAGAAATTATCATATATAAATTATTAACTATTAACTATTAGTTATTAATTATAAATTACTAATCACTGATTATTATAATATTTTAAATAATTGTAAACATGTATTCAAAACTTGTACATGTCAAAGAATATAGTTACAAAATAAAACTCATACATGCGCATGGCAGTAATAATTCGCAAGTTAATGTTTGTATTATTCGAATTTTGAAAATTTGTTAACATTTTGGAATTTTCTAAAATTTGAATATTTTACAAAATTTTAGGTAGTGTTTGGTTTGTTATTTTTAGTTTTGAGTTTTCGTCTATACAAAAATGCACACGACGCATTTATATTGTCGAAAACGACCAATTTAGAAAACGAAGCTAACATACAAAATACAAAACAACTTTTTTTTTATTTTCCGCGTTTTGCGAAATAACACAAGCACGTGAAATAATCCATGCTTCCATCGTCCCTCTATCTTCTTCGTCATCTCATCCGTTTTTCTTTCATCCCTTTCGTCGTCCATCCATTCTTCTCATATTTGAGATACATATTAAAAACCGAAAACACAAAATTCGTTGTTAAACCAAACACTACCTTAGATTTGAAATTTTATTTTTGAATTTTATGAAAATTTCAAATTTTATATTTAAACTTTATGAATATTTCAAAATTTATTACTAATTATCAATTATTTAGTAATAATTACTGGTTAATAAAAATTAATAATTAAATATTACTTCTTAATTATTAAATACGTTTATTACAAAATTCATTAGGATTAAATTGTAAGGGCCCCTCATACAAATTTTATACTTTAAGAATAACATAAAGCCCCTTGCAAATCCGCCGCAAAAAACTTTGAAATTCCGCCGTCAGTAATCTGCCTCAATTTGCAACGAAAATTAGCGTCAAAATTTATCCATCGGTAAGTTGATGCAAATTGCAACGGTTTAGTGACGGATATTCTAAGTCGATAGTAATAATATAAAAAAATTTAAAATAGAAAAAAACTTAAAAACAATCCCTTGTAAATTAGATGTTGACCTGTCGCAAATTTAGCAATGGAAATTCCCGTCGCTAAAATCTGTTGCTATTTTCAGCTTTTCTTGTAGTAGCATCTGACCTGTAATCTTCACTACAAGTTCTGAATGTACCAACTTCCTTGCTAATTGCATGTATATCGAGGAATTACATCTTTGATTGAATGTTTACTCGATTTTATACCAGTTGAATAAAGTAAAAATCCTCTCAATCTTCTTATTTTGCAGGATCATTTTACAAGAGACAAAAAGTTACCAGTATATCTCAAGTATATAGGTATTGGTAGCCTTAACCTACTTATTCGTATGCTGTGGATATATCTGAGTTGTTTACTTGTCGAAAAATGAAATAAGCTTAGTATTATATCTAGAATTTTGCTAAATTAACGGTTTTAGCTATCCACTTGCCCATATGTGGATGTAGTCATGTAGCTTAATAATATATACATACATACATATATTACACACACACATACACACACACATAATACGAGAAGGCTTTTGCTACACCCTTCTCTGCTACACCCCATTTATACCTTTATGATTTTTCAAGCTACACAATTCGAAAGTGAACAAAAATTTGCAGATATGTTCTTACATGTTTTAGAATCATCTCTACACATTTTGGTTAAGTGAATAATCCTATCACTTTCAAAATAATATTTGTCTCAAATTGATAGTTAAAATAATTTTTTTACATGTTGATATTTGACATAACATTTTGAACATACTACAAGTTTTATAACTATCTAATTTTCTGTATACATATTGTTTATAATGTAAATTGAATATCTCCAAAGTTTTATCTGATGTCAAATTGTGTAGTTATGGAAAACCGTAGGGGTGTAGTGGATGCCACACCCCCACACACACATATATACACGAGCGCCGCACGCGCACGCACATACATATACATGTATACATACATACACGCACAGTGTGTGTATCTATCTTTTTGCCAAATTAAGGGTTTGGAGCGATCCCTTTGCCTTCGTTCGGGACTGACTTTGTGTTGCATGTTAGTGAATGTAGGCTATATCTTAAATGCGATTGGTTGTATTATACAAGTCCTATACACATGTATGCATAAATCAATTAAAACGGGCACATTTATGATCAATTTTGAGAAGAAAATTGGTGCCACGTGGTTTGTACTCTTATTTACTTGTCACCTTTAGCTGACCATGAATTAAAATGCATGTTTTCTTATGTTTTTACTTATTTATGAATTTGTGTTAATATCATCACAACATTTATTGTATATATCTGCAACAAAAGCAAGAATTTTTCAACAGTTTGAATTATGATATCTTATATTTTTACTGTACAGCTTAAATTCAAAGTCACTTAAATAAAAAATGATTTGATTCTTTTGGAGATTATACATTGTTTTTTTCCCACTAGTACTGAAACTTGTAAATATAAAAGTAGTTTGTATATCAATTATTTAATATTATATAGAGTTATAGATTGAGGTTGAATAAAAAGGATTTGGATAACCTACCATAGTTTAATACCAAAAATGATTCACATATTGATCTGGGCATTTAAATCAAAGATGAAATGCTCAATATCTATTGGTGTATATTCATATTAAAATCATTCTAAGAAGTAGAAATGTACCAATTGATTTGGACTACTATAGTTTTGATCTACCACCTTAGATCTATAAGTGAACTTATGCTTTGTTTTTTAATAAGTGCTTGTGATCCACTTCCGAATGGAATGCCTTAAAGAAAGCAAATACAGTTTTACACAAACGACAGGGCGTAGTGTGTCATAAAATAACATTCAATGCTTTTTAAGCACATTGATAGAAGTAAAACTAGTTAAAGCTCAGTATTTCTTTTAGAAAGTTTTCATTTCTTCGTTTTTTTCCTTTTAATTAACGGTTGACATTAAAGGTGGGTATTTCATTATCTTGCCTCGTAATTTTACATATATTATAGTTAGTTTAACTTTGCAAGGTAACAAAGAGTACAAACATTTACAGTTATTATGTTATTAACTGTTCATCTATTTAGTTAAAAAAATTAAAAGGTTTTAGAAAGTCGAATGTTCTCTTCTTTGCAAGGTGAGATTTGCATTTGAAACTTGAACTAGAAAAGAGATGCTTTTTTTTTTCAACAATAGTTCAATACGGATTGGTCAAGGATTCTTGTAATGTAAATGAATGATGACCATATTATTTTTTAATCTAATATCTTCTTCTGAATCTAAATGTTACAAATCATGTTGTACCCTGTTGACCTTTCGATATTTTCCATCACCAACTCGAGGTAAAAAATCAATGCCGAGTTGAGTAGTTTTTTATTTCGATGGACAAGAATATTCTTCTGTTGATAATACTGAACATAAATTCAAATATATAAACATACTCATTGGCTTTCTTGAATTGACGATAATATTGAAAGTTAGGATTTTTTTTTATATTTATTTTTATCAATTTGTCTACTTCAGAAAACAAATAACAACCGTGGTCTACTTTAAAAAACAATCGTTAAACTTTGATCACTTTTTATCACGTAACTTCAAGTTAGCATTTTGTACTGGCACGATTTCGAATCATGTCTACATCGGTACAACGTAAAACCGCATCAGTGTATATATTTTAAAAATGAAATTACACCGGCGTGATTTCAGGTCACACCAGTATGGAGTGCTGATTTGATGCCAATGTGTTGAAAGATGACTCAAGTTTGTCATTGTTTTCGAAGTGGGATATACTTGTTATTTATTTCAAGGTTTTTAAAATGGGATTTAAATCGTAAATCATAAAGTTCAAACTTTAAACAGAAACATGATTCAAATCATAAATCGTACATTCAGATGATCCATACTTTAAGCTTTGTACACATTTTGAAATTGAATTTGATGTTTGAACTTCTACAACTAAACTTAAAACTCAATTTTCTCTCTTATTCCATTTTTATTTTATTTTGTGAACATTATAATTGGAATTGTGAATCTAAATAAGTATGTTAAATATATTGGTTTGCGTTGAATGTGTTTTTTTAATTGCGGTTTTGACTAGGTTTGGATCGAAATATAAATCGCGTAAAGGGTGAGGTCCGATCCGAATCGGGATTTAAACCGTAGGATTTTAAGATTTTTAACAACAATGTTTGTTTCATGAAGTGGACCCCACTGATAAAAAATCCTATTATTATATATGGAGAAGGGAAAAATGATTTTTGATCTAATCCCTTATCAGTTTAGATTAGGTAATAAAGCAGTAGTATTCCTTAACCTAATCATTAGTGCATTTAGTGATACTTCTATTGTTAATTTCATTGAAGCTTCCTAAGCAAACCTAGAATAAGTATATTTGACTGATAAGAAAGAATAACTAATGCGAATTGTTGGTTAAATAAGATTTGACAAGTTATGTCATTATTGTTTATCAACCTACGACAGATCCGACATATATGATACGTGCAATTCCGAGTAATGCATCAGATAATATATATTGTACGCTGCTTGCACAAAGTGCTGTTCATGGAGCTATGGCAGGGTTCACAGGTTTTACAGTTGGTCCTGTAAATGGGAAGCATGCCTATATCCCAATTTCTGTAAGTTGTTTTCTTCTACAAACTTTATAATTTTAGTCTATACATATTACAAATATATGAATATTACATGATGTTTGATTTGATAATATACAGAAAACATCCCAGTATTTCAGTCTGTTTTGTCCTCTCTTAAGGGGCACAGTTTTTATTGAGTAATATACCGTATATATTCGTCAATCATATACATATACATGGGAAAGATGTATATACAGGCCCGGGCCAAGGGGGAGTCGGGTGAGCCCGTCGACTAGGGCAACTGATTTCATAGGGCAACAGCTAAAAATTATTTATATATAAATAGTTTTCGGTGAATGCATTTTGAATTGATGTAGTAGTTGAGTGGTAAGTAGCATTGTATTTTCGGGCATTAATCTGGGTTTGATCCTGGAAGCTCACTATTTTTTTTAATAAACAATTTGCTGTTCAAAGTTGGGTAGGGCACACAAACTATAGGACCGGTCCTGTATATTTTCTTTTTAATAAACAATTTATTTCAAAGTTGGCTAAGGCGCACAAACTATAGGACCGGTCCTGTGTGTGTGTATTTCTCCTTTGTCTTTTTTTGTAAGAAGTTTATGGATCAAAGTGAATTTTTATAAACAATTTACTGTTTCAAAGTTGGCTAAGGTGCACAAAATCTTTAGGATCGGTCCTCTCTGTGTGTGTGTATGTATGTGTTTCTCCTTTGTCTTTTTTTGTAAGAAGTTTATGGATCAAAGTGAATTTTTATAGATATATTATGTTTATTAACATCATCATCTATGTGAAATTTGAAAACATTATGAGACTTCTAGCCTATTCAAATTAATATTTCAAATCGATGGTTAAGATAAATATTTTCGATGATCTATATTGATTTGCAATCTTGAAGAAGTTAAAAGCGTTGAAACAAAGCTTGATTTTGCATAGATGTCGATAACATATCCGCAAAGATCACTTTGATTCAGAATTTTGTACACGAAAGGACAAATGGGGGAATTTAAGGGATAAATAATAAGGGGTGTTTGTGTGTGTGTATACACAAAATGTAACATAATAGATTATGACCATTGGATCTCATTTTGTTCATATATGAGAATGAAATCAATAAGGAATGTAATGGTTGAGAGGCACCATTTTGCGTTCACACATTGGATCTCATTGTGTTCATATATGAGAATGAAATCATAGGAAATGTAATGGTTGAGAGTCACCATTTTGTGTTCACATACATACATACATAGATATATATGTGTATGTATGTATTTAACGTACATACGTACATATGTATGTATGTATGTATGTACAGACAGACACACATGCATCTTTTCTGTCATCTACAGTCTGTGATGATTAACATGTAAGCTTGTCTGCCACTATTATTTCAGCGAGTGACAGAGAGTACAAACGTTGTGAAAGTAACAGATCGGATGTGGGCCAGGCTTCTTGCATCCACAAACCAACCAAGCTTCTTTGATTGCAGCGATGAGGCCCAAAAGGTGGTTGATCAAGAAACTTTAGATTTCATCGACAGAATGAGGATCAATTCATTGTAGGGAATACAGCTACCTTGTAATATATGTGGACATATCTTGCTTTGGTAAATAAGATTCCCGTTTCAGTATATTTTTTGCCCTGAACCATGTTACTACTGTGTTTCTTTGACCGTCTTACTGTTTATTTGAAAATTTTATTAAATGCTACATTTCTTTAATAATATTCAGTTATGTAATTTATTAAATGCTACACTTTGTATCATGTTAGCTTTTACTTGCATTAATTATATTATAGCAAAATGAGCACGAAAGCATAGCATGTTGTATTTCAGAATTGATATGGCAGGACATTTGAATTTTCAATTATTATTTGATTGTTATTATCTATGATTCATAGATCATCGTATTGCCCTGTTTGTGAGAGATTTTTACTATCTGAATCGCCATAATCAATTGGAGGTATCCACATTAAAGGTGCTACTCTACCTCTCAAACCTCTTATTCAGGTTTATGTCAATTTTGGTACAAACACATCTCCTGCAAATCAATTATCAATATTAAAGTGTTACGACCCTACTGTACATAAACAGCAGCTGAAGTATATATTTCCAAGTGCAAGTGTTCGTGAGGAGGAGGATTCAAGTAGAGGAAGAAGCTGGGCTTAAATGAATTCAGTGAGCAACCTGTAGGCATAAAGGAAACTGAAGGAAATATAAATGAAGATGCAGTTTACTTTTCGTTTTGTATTTTGTTAGTTCTTGTTGTAATAATAGGGAACATAGTGCCACGTGTGAGGAAATGAGTGGAGAAACAATTATAAGGTTGTTATAAATCAGGGTAACCGAATCATTGTAAGAAAATATACATAATAGCATTGTTTTGTTTTCCTCTTCCTTCTTCTTCTCTGGTTAATTCCTCCCTCTTTCCTCAACTGCATTCTTCAGCTAGTTCTCACTTCCCTGCCATGGCGAGGTCCCATAAACGCACCACCGTGGGATCAACTGGAACCCACCAATTGGTATCGATTCAGGAATTATGATCGATGATGAAGCTGCAACAGATTTAAACAATTCTGATGGAGAAAATGTGGATCTGAACAATACAACAACATCTGAAGCGATCATAGATTCATGGAGAAGTCAGCAGCAAACAGTCATTACAAATCTAACAAATGAAGTAGCAGGTATGAAATCTGACATTTCACAAATCAATCAAACCTTACAACTACTAATGACCAAATTATCACACAACTCTCCTCAAACCAATCAATCGCACCATATTCCTTCATCCACAAATCTACAAAATCAACCACCACACTCAAACATCACATCCCTCACCTCACAAGGCATACTTCCTAATCCTAACCTACATCAATTCAACACTTCTATTCCAGATCCTAAACAAACCGTCAATTCTGAACACACCTCTCCTCATTTTCATAACTACCAAAATCACATCACCCAACCTTCAAACCATACCTTGACACCACAGCCACTTCAACCAAAACAGTCCCCAACCCAAAAATTACTACATAGCAAATCGTTGAAGTTGGAGTTCCCACGTTACAGTGGTGACAAAAACATCCTACCTTGGTTGAGACAAGCTGAACAAGTTTTAATCTATCATGATGTCCAAACATCCGATTGGGTCCAGATCTGTGCATTTCATCTAAGAGATGAAGCACTTCAATGGTTCAACTAGTATTCTACTAATGTTGATCATGCTTTTTTATGGCAAGTTTTCCCGGAAGAATGTATCACACGGTTTGGACCTCCTGAAATGGCCAGACCATTTGACTCTCTTGCAAATCTTAAACAAACATCTTCTGTTCGAGACTACTTAAATAAATTTGAACAGTTAGCAGGCTTACTGGACAAGTTGAACCCTGTTTACATTATGGACAAGTTCATCAGAGGATTAAAGGAAGAAATTCGTTATGAAGTATTGGCTGCTAGACCTAAATTCTTTAGAGAAGCAGTTATACTTGCAAAAACATATGAAGAAAAATTTCTGCATACTAGAAAAGTGCTAAGACCAAACCTCCCTTACCCAAACCAAACCACCACAAATCATTCGACATATCCTGACTCCACAAAACCAACTCCTTCACAACCATATAATCAATACTCCAAACTGTCACCAACTGATTTAGGAACCAGAAGAAACAAAGGTTTATGCTATACTTGTGATGAAAAGTGGACTCCCAGCCATAAATGTCCAAACAAAAAGGTATATATAATGGAAGGATTTTACATTAATGAAGATATAAACCAAGAAGTAATTCCAAGAGGGCAAGCACTTAATGATACCACTTATCCTACTACTACCATTGATACCACCTTAGCCATTTCCCTTCAAGCCTTATCTGGTATTCCTACAGCACACACAATTCGATTAAATGGAATTATACTGGGGCATCAAGTTCATATTTTAGTAGATTCTGGTTTAACCCATAGCTTCATTAATGATAAGCTAGCACAGAAATTAGGCCTTCCAATAACAACATCACATAATTTCAAAGTTTTGGTGGCAAGTGGAGAGCAACTATCAGGTTCAGGCATTTGCAAAGGAGTTACTCTGAAATGTCAAGGTTTGGAAATGCCCATTGACTTATTACTCCTACCACTTGAAGGCTGTCAAATTGTATTAGGAGTTCAGTGGCTAAGCCTCTTTGATGACATTGTCTTTAACTTTAAAAAGCTACAACTCAAATTTTCTTATAATGGAGCAAAAATAGTTTGGCAAGGCATCCACCCACCTACAAACAAATTTATTTCTGAAAGGCAAATGGATAAAACTCTAATAACAAACAACCTTTGCTTTCTGTTACACTCCACTCAACCAAACCTTACTACTTCTGCCATTGATTTATCCACTCACCCACAGCCAATTTCACCATCCATTCAACAAATCATTCAAGACTTTGAAATGGTCTTCCAAAAATCCACCACTTTACCACCTCAAAGACCTATTGATCACCAAATACACTTATCTCCACATTCCAAACCCGTGTGTCTTAAACCCTACCGCCATTCCTACCATCTTAAAAATGAAATAGAGAAAATTGTTGGAGAAATGCTTCAGACATGCATAATTAAACCCAGTAACAACCCCTATTCCTCACCTGTGGTCATGGTTAAGAAAAGTGATGGAAGTTGGAGAATGTGTGTTGATTACAGAGGGTTGAATAAATTAACAGAGAAGAACAAATTCCCAATACCCCTTATTGATGACCTCTTTGATGAATTACACGGTGCAGAATATTTCACTAAACTTGACTTAATGTCTGGCTATCACCAGATTAGAATGCACCCTGATGATACTCATAAAACAGCTTTCAAGACTCATGAGGGCCATTATGAATTCTTAGTTATGCCTTTTGGCTTAACAAATGCTCCTGCTACCTTCCAAGCTTTAATGAATGATATTTTCAAAGAATATCTCAGGAAGTTTATTCTGGTTTTCTTTGATGATATACTCATTTATAGCTCAAACTGGGAATAACATTTACATCACTTGGTTTTTTCATTGCAGGTCTTGAAAGAAAACAAGCTGGTGGCCAAACTCTTATGCTCATTTGCACAACAGCAAGTTGATTATCTGGGTCATGTTATCTCAAAGCATGGAGTGGCAGTCAATTATACAAAAGTTCAAGCTATAAGAGAGTGGCCTCCTCCACAAACAATCAAAGCACTTAGAGGGTTTCTTGGACTGTCTGGATACTATCGAAAGTTTGTTAAAGGATATGGAGCTATTGCAAAACCTTTGACTGACTTATTGAAGAAAAATTCTTTCTCTTGGAATAAGGAAGCACAGGAAGCTTTTGAACAACTGAAATTATGTCTTACCAGTCCACCAGTATTGGCTATGCCAGACTTCACTAAAGAATTTGTGTTAGAATGTGATGCCTCAGGAAATGGAGTGGGAGCAGTGTTACTTCAAGAAGGTCGACCAATAGCTTTTTTAAGCCAAGCTATTCAAGGAAAAAAATCTGCTATTATCTACATACGAAAAGGAATTATTAGCTTTGATCTTAGCAACAAAAAAATGGGCCCAATATTTGTTAGGGAGGAAGTTCATAATAAAGACAGACCATCAATCATTAAAATATCTCCTGGACCAAAGATTATCCAATACCACCCAACATAAATGGTTGAACAAGCTAATGGGATTCGATTATATGGTACAATATAAGCCAGGTAAAGAGAACACTGTTGCAGATTGTTTATCTAGAAATAGAGAAGAATCACAAACCCATTTTAACCTCCAACTCCAAGCAATATCAATAGTGCAGAGCCCGTGGCTTCAAGATATTGAGAAACTAACACAAACCGATCCTTATTATTTGACACTTGACAAGAAGTTGTCTACTACTGCTTCAAGCAACAATAAGTACAGCAAGCGAGGGCAATTATACTATTATAAAGGCATATTAATCATTAGCCCTACTGCCAGTGCTATCAAAAATAGGCTATTGGATGAATTTCATGCCTCCCCATTAGCTGGTCACTCAGGAATTAAAAGAACACTACATAGAATCAAACAAGTTTTTTATTGGAAAGGGTTGAAATCAGATGTCCATACTTTTGTAGCTGCCTGTGACACCTGTCAGAGAATTAAGACAGAAAATATCAACATTCCAGGACTATTACAACCACTTCCTACCCCTGAACAAATATAGGATGATGTAGCAATGGATTTCATAGTTCAACTTCCTAAATCTTTTTCATATTCAGTTATTCTAGTTGTGGTAGACAGGTTATCCAAATATGCTCATTTCATACCTCTCACTCATCCATACACTGCCCACCAAGTTGCTCAGTTGTTCTTTGATAATGTAGTCAAGCATCATGGTCTACCAAAATCAATAGTGAGTGATAGAGATCTTATATTCACTAGCACTTTTTGGCAAGAGATTTTTCGTTTACAGGGTTGTAAATTAGCACTAAGCAGTGCATACCACCCCCAATCGGACGACCAATCTGAAGTGACTAACAAAATCTTAGAATGTTATTTGAGGTGCTTTTGTCATCATAAACCCAAGGAGTGGACAAAATGGTTATCCCTGGCTGAGCTTTGGTATAACTCAACCTGGAAGAGTGCTACACAAATGACTCCTTTTGAAGCTGTATATGGCAGGAAACCCCCCACCTTACTAAGCTACATACCAAACACAGCCAAAATACCTAAAGTTGAAGATGCACTGTTTTCCAGGGACATCACTCTTCAACTTCTGAAAGATAACATCAATCATGCAAAGGAAAGAATGAAATTTGATGCTGGTAAGCATAGAACACACAGGGAATTTAGCATAAATGATTGGGTGTACTTGAGGCTACAACCTTACAAACAACTTTCAGTTAGCACAAAACATACACACAAACTTTCTCCAAAATACTATGGGCCATTCCAAATCCTTGAAAGAATTGGGCAAGTAGCATACAAATTGGCTCTACCCGCTCAAGCAAAGATTCACCCTGTTTTTCATGTTTCACAGCTTAAAAAGAAGACTGGTAATACTACTATCATTAACCAGTCCATTCCTTCTTATGAGGAGCTGGTTGTCAAGGAACCAGAGAAGATTCTCGCTCGTAGAATGGCAAAGGTTAACAACAGAAACACAACACAGGCCCTTATCAAATGGAAACAGATGAGTGACGAAGAGGCAACTTGGGAGAACTATTGGATGTTAGTGGCCAAATTTCCAACATTTTACCTTGAGACAAGGTCAAGCTTTGGGGGGGGAGGGTAGTTGTTACGACCCTACTGTACATAAACAGCAGCTGAAGTATATATTTCCAAGTGTAAGTGTTCGTGAGGAGAAGAGGATTCAAGTAGAGGAAGAAGCTGGGCTTAAATGAATTCAGTGAGCAACCTGTAGGCATAAAGGAAACTGAAGGAAATATAAATGAAGATGCAATTTACTTTTCGTTTTGTATTTTGTTAGTTCTTGTTGTAATAATAGGGAACATAGTGCCACGTGTGAGGAAATGAGTGGAGAAACAATTATAAGGTTGTTATAAATCAGGGTAACCAAATCATTGTAAGAAAATATACATAATAGCATTGTTTTGTTTTCCTCTTCCTTCTTCTTCTCTGGTTAATTCCTCCCTCTTTCCTCAACTGCATTCTTCAGCTCCTTCTCACTTCCCTGCCATGGCGAGGTCCCATAAACGCACCACCGTGGGATCAACTGGAACCCACCATAAAGTAGGTGAGTTGGTCTCAAGAGCAAAAGGTAAAAAAAGCAAAGAAAAAGTTGAAATACTTGGATGGACAAATAATCTGGGTAAGCTTCTTAAAAAAACTACTCGTCGCATTCTATAATGATTTCACATTCTATAATGATTGTATACTTGTTTTGGAAATATGCCATTTTTTAACATGTAATTTACCATATCTGTAGGATTTTATCAATTTGAAAGAAAAATATACCTACAAATGCACTTGTCTATCAAAAGCATGGTTGACAATTAGAATTAAGATCAGAAATCCAATTTGAAACCGAAAGATATAGTCGAAAAAAAGGATTTTTTAGAAATACGAGGATCACTTGGTATTATGATTTAAACCAAACATCGGATTCATATGTTTTGAATTACATAGTTTGGACTCAATAAATCCTAATTTGACATAAGGGATCTCGATTATTTGCAAATCACAGCCATAGAATGTAAATTGATCATTTAATGAAATCAATGAAATCCGTAAAATTTAATTGTAACGTGCAAATTAATTGAGGCATAACCGCATAAGTTAATTGAGAAACTACGTATACAATATGTGCATCAAGAATAGTCAGAAATAATGAATATGTAAAGTATGTAACATAAGATATAAAGTGATTTTCCATTCAAGAAAATGTCCTTGGACAAAAGTATATATTGTTAATTGTGGCATACAATCAATTTATATAAAATTCAAACTTTTTACAATACACCAATTAATTTATTTACAACCAGCGTAGACGTATAACAGGTAAACGATAATTCTAAAATATCTATCCACATCCTTGAATTGTGGCAATGCTCCATTCTAAATATCCAAGACTTTCATTAAATATTATCCTTTAGCATTAGCACGTTGGTCCAAAAGCATTCCAAATAATACCCATTCATGTAAAAAAAACCTTCAAAACATCTCTATTATACTCACATTGTTATAATGATATATAACAGAGCATAGTTGTTAGTGCTATTTTAGTACACTAACCATCAATTAGTAAGTGAAAGGATGCGATCAATGTCAAGATGAGCTGATCGAGATTTGTTGATCCAGTAGTTAAAGTAAAAGAGAGCATGTTCTTAGAAGTAAAACAACGCTACGCCCCCAGATTTTTTGATAGAGCAGTTAAAGTTAATATAACAAACTAAAAAGAAAAAATATCGAAACATAAAGACGCATAGAGTTTATACTCGTGGTTCAGAGTTAGACTCATATGTCCACTTTTTCATTTATTATATTTGTGGGGAGTTTTATGTAAATTATTACAGTATCTAATATCACCAATAATAAATCCTCTAAGCTATTATAGAGTTTCGAAGAAGTACAAATGATTATGAGCCCCAAAATCCTCTATGAGATTAGCCTATTTACAGTAGTAGGAGGATGACATGAATTGATGATGTAGCTCAAGTGCATTTGTTGAGTGCTTGGATGCTTGCTACATGAATGATCGAACAGATGTCCTGTATTGGATGCATGCCGATGACATTACACGTTTCTCGAAGCGAATGTGTAATGACCCATAATATTGAATATCTACTAATTAAAGTGACAATGTGATTTAGTTAAGAACGGTTTAATTCAATTTTGAATTAAATATGACAAAAAGTCAATTTTCAAAGGTGAACTAGTTAAGACTCGAGATCTCTCCCATTAAGTCTGAAATGCTGTTTAGATGAGTTTTGAGTATAAACATCGATTTTTTTGGGGTTACGGATTTTGAGTTAGATATCGGGGATCAATTTATAAATGACCTAAAAAGCTAACTTTTGTACAAGAAGGAATTAGAACTTGTAGCTTTTCCAATGTGTTTGTAATTCACTTAAATCACTAACCCGTTATTGCTATAAACCTTCTCAAATCCATCCAAACAAATTTTCTAAAATCAAATAAAAATCATCATAATTCCTCTCTAACCAGGTTCTTCAAACCCTTATCATTTTTGAGAGGTAGTAGAAGAAACATGTTTCAATCATAAACAGAAAATGACTTTAAAGTTGGGTTTGCTTGATTTGGAAGAGCTAATGTTATATTTTTGTGAATGAGATGATTCTCCTATTTATGATTTACATATAAACGCTTTAATTCATGTGTGTTGAATTATCTAAGTTATATAAGTGGTTAGGAGGCCAATTGGATTTGATACGGATTCATATGAATGAGTTGAATATGATTTTATCTTCTTGTTTTTTAATTTGAAAGCAAACTAATGGCATTCAAAATAGTTAGTTAAAAAATTAACTTGTACTTGCCCACCACTGTTGTCCCAATGCTTAAACGCTTCGGTTTTGATCTGAGGTCATTGATTTGAATTTTACATAGCTTGATTTAGACCATTAGATGTGTAGCAACCCAAATTTTAAGTAGTAATTAATTAAAGTTAATGGTAGTAAATTAACTAATTAAAATGGAATTTCTATATATCAAAAGAGAATACTTTTGTAACTGATTTAATAAATGGATTTATATTGTAATTATGGAAAATTTAAATTAAAGTAAGTTAAAAATATGGAAATAATATTTTACAAAAGTTATATAATTAGTGTATAATATTGGTTTGGGAAAGTGATTTTGAAAAAGAAATTTGTATTTATTCAAAATAAACAAAAAATAGTTTTATAACTAAAAGAAAAAAAGAATACCAATTTATGTAAGTCTAATTTTCTAAGCCCAACCAAAAAGTCCAAACCTTATTACCATCCCAAAATCCAACATGTAACGGCTCGGAATTTTCGATCGCGAAAATTCCAAATAGTTAGGAAAAGAAGAAAGAGATAGAAGAAGAAGAAACAGAAACACAACACCGATTCCCACAAAACGCAGCGGATCAAAATATAATATCAAATAATATCAGTTTACAAAGAATACTGTATCAGTCAAATACATTTATAATACATCAGAGTTACTCTCATACCCAAACACTGGACATATACAAATCAAATATGCCTCAGATAAACAGAAATAATAGACTCAGTGGAAACACTCCATACGTTCCTGCCATCCAGCTCGTCTCCTGAGCTCTAGAACGTCCTTACCTGAAAATCTGTAATACTCAGCCTGACCCGAGCATTACATCAAAGTAACACCCTGTCAGGCTGAGTATTACAGATTTTCAGGTAAGGACGTTCTGGAGCTCAGGAGACGAGCTGGATGGCAGGAACGTATGGAGTGTTTCCGCTGAGTCTATTATTTCTGTTTATCTGAGGCATATTTGATTTGTATATGTCCAGTGTTTGGGTATGAGAGTAACTCTGATGTATTATAAATGTATTTAACTGATATATGTAAACTAATATTATTTGATATTATATTTTGATCCGCTGCGTTTTGTGAGAATCAGTGTTGTGTTTCTGTTTCTTCATCTTCTATCTCCTTCTTCTTTTCCTAACTATCCAGAATTTTCACGATCGAAAATTCCGGGCCGTTATAGTTGGTATCAGAGCCCTGGTTAAGCGAGAACCTTGGCTCTGGTGGGTGTACTCATATGGATAGGGTCAATAGTACCCTAGAATGAGTTGAGTGTGTATGTGTGTGTGTGTATATGAGAGCGTACTTTTTATTTTCATATATAAAGATTTTAAATGATTTTATATAAGAATATATTTTGATATATATAAAGCAATATTCCTTAACCAATAAATGTTAAGGTAATTGGTTGTTAAATTATTGGAATTAAATTAATAGGTAATAGAAATACAACCAAATTGAAATTAAATAAAGGTAAGTTCAAAATGGATTCAAACTGAAATTAAATCTTGAATTTGGAGAAAATTTTCAGAATAAGATAATAATGAATTGGTTTCCAGATATGATAATCTTGGTATTATCATAAATGATTGTTGTGTTTAATAATAAGATGTGTATTAATGAGTAAGCAACATGAAATGTTTTAGATAAGTACGACTTATAAATTGGAACTGAAGATGATCTAGATTGTGAAGTTTTAAATCTAAGCCAGAAAATTTGGAATTTGTTTCAAAGTGCTAAAAGAAATAATAAATAAGTATTATTTGAATAAAAGGGACTTGTTGCAAACAAGGGTTGTTTGAAAATTTGTTTTGAATTAAAAACCAAAGGTGATTTAAAATTTAAGGATAACTTAGTGTGTAAAGGAAATAATATGTATATATAAGGAATATACATAATATCAAAAATGGTTTGAAATAAACTCTAAATGTTGAGTTTTAAATTTGAAATGAGATGTGATATCCAAGGTGATAAGTTTTTGAACTTATAAGATTATTAATGTGAAGTTTAAAATTTGAAATGGGAATTCAAATTGGGTAAGGTTGGATTAGGTAAATTGAATTTAACTTTGGGAAAGTTAAGTAAGTTAACAAGCAACCTGAATTGGAAATTTCAAAATAAAATTGGGATTTAACTGGAAGGTTAAATGGTTGATTTGAATGGGGAGTTTGTGAGATCTCAAAATGGGTTTGAGATCTGGTGTGACGACCCAACTTTCTATCACCAGAAAGTTGCATCATCTTTAAGAAAGAAAGGGATAGAAAAGAGAAAAGATAAAGAAGAAACAACATCAGAATCTCAATAGCAGAACGAATAAATTATATTAATCACATAAATATTACATAATATACAACATCAATCAGAGTTACACAGATAATACATCACAGACTAGACAGTTATAAACACCTGTCTAGTTAATACAACTCGATACAACTCAAATACAACACAGAGATACCAACACAGCGGAAAACTATATATCTATAATGCTGAAGCCTCCTGCTCCATTGCTCCTCCACAATTCGTCAAAGCTAACCTGAATCCCTTGGCTACTCGTAAAAATTTGAGTACCCGAGAGTTTAAGAAAAACAGAAATAAACTCTGGGTCAGACATGGGTCTGGTATGAGTAACAGGTTAAAGTTGCTTAACTTTGAAAATCCTTTGAAAACAAAAGGTATCACGTAAGACTTCCCACACATAAACATGGGTAAGTTTGTACCTTACGCTAACCAAACATTTGATAGGAAATTCAGTGATATTATAATAGGGTCTAGGGTTTTCAAAATAAAATACAGAAATAGCTGGAATGCTTACATCTCACGTTCCAACATAGTTGGGCACAACTAATACCTACGGCACTTATTGGAGATTGGATTCCATACAATGGCAGGGCTACTGGGGTACCGCTTGTCACAGTACGTGGCCTAGATCACCGTACCGAGGATCACTCCCGACCCACTACAACACAAAGCCGGAACCATCCCTTACTGGACAGTCCCGAACGAAACAACCCCAGCAGTTGGAGCTCACAACTGCCCACACAGCCGAATAAAAAGGGACATCTAGACAGGGGAAAATCTCGCTCTCAAGTGGGGGCTACCCACGAAGCCTTGCTGCACCTCCCCTGTTTTAGCCATTCCCGGTTGATGAGGCTTGAGGCTACGATTACCTCATCAGAACACATCACTTAGAATGCTCATCGTCCATCTTACGATGTTCTGAAAGCATTCAATCCATACAAGTTCGTTCTGGGTTTGAACGAAACCGAAGGCATTATCTCGTTACACTCATTTTGGAATCATCCTCAGAGTTAACGACAATAACCCTTGCACTCTGAATCTTCATCTTCACTTGAGATTCACGACCTATCGTTAATTTGGATCGATGTGGTTTTCGGATATCCAAACCTGGAAACCCGATCCCGGTCTCATCGAAATCCAAACCGTATCTTTTAAGGCCAAGTTGTTTTAAAGTTAAAACAATTCAATTCATTATCCATATACACACAGATAGATAATTCACAATATCACATATAGATAATTCACAATATTATCATAAATAGATAATTCATATTATCATCACACTTCAACCAAAACATTTATATCACACAGCATTATTTATCTCATAACTGAGATTCAAACTATTCAAGGAAATCAATATCATCCATCCATATATAAACAATGATTCATAAACACACTATTTATAATTAATTTAAAATGAATTAAATTAATTACCTTATCTCCAATTAATTTAAAGTAAATTAAATTAATTACTTCATCATTATAAATCTTGCTTACATAACCATTAATTAATTACAAATCAATTAATTAATCATTCTCTAATTCCCATCTTAGTTAATCATCCTTGATTAATTATCCTTTAATTAATTTCACCAATTAATTATCCTTAACCAAATACAGTAATTAACCTTTAATTACTCTATTAATTAATTAACTATAATTAATTACATTAATTAACTATAATTAATTACATTAATCCTTAATTAATTACATTAATTAATTACTCAAAATCACTTATTATTGATTAATTAGTCTTAATTAATCAACCCTTAATTACATCATTAATTATATACATTAATGATCCTTAATTACATTTTAATTAATTATTCTATTTGAATTAATTACATTAAATAATTAATCTTTAATTAATCCATAATTATTAATCACTCTTGATTAATCCTATTCAGTAATTAACTACCCTTAATTACTTCATTAAATTAATTACTCCTTAATTAATTATCTCAATTAATCCCTTGATTAATTTCACAAAGTGATTTAATCCAAATTACTTCCATTATTAAATCATCTTCAATTAGTTACATATAGTGATTACCATTAATTACTTCATTAAGTAATTACACTTCATTAATTACATTTAAGTAATTATACTTATCAAATCATCCAATGATTAATTTAAATTAATTAAACTTAATTAATTAACTTAAACAAATTAAATTAAACTCAATTAATTATATTAAGTAATTAATTCCTTAATTACTTCCATTATGTAACGACCCGTATTTTTACGGATCAAAAGATTGTAAAAACAGTTGACATTAGGTCATAGTGTTGTTAAGTCGACTAGAGCTTAAGTCGTGTAGAAGTTAAGTCGTCTAGAAGTTAAGCCGTGTTGTAGCTTAGGTCGTCTGGGAGTTAGGTCGTGTAGTAGCTTAGGTCGTACAGTAGTTTGGGACGACTTAAGAGAGTGGAGCGACCTATAGAATTTGACCGACTTAAGGGTTTAGACGACCTAAGGGGTTAAGTCGTGTTATAGTTTAGGTCGGTCGAGCGACCTAAGGAAGTTAGTGGTAGTAGTTGGCGACTTAAGGAATTGACCGACCTAAGAAGGTTAACGACCTAAGGAATGGAGCGACTTAAGAAGTTGGCGACTTAAGGAGAGTGGCGGCTTAAGGGTTAGCGGCATAAGAGTAGCGACTTAGGAAACTGGGCGAGTTAACGACCTAAGAAAGTTAGGTCGTGGACGACTTAAGGAAGCTAGGTCGTTCGAGCGACTTAAGGATTGTGGGATAGGTCGTAGACGACTTATGTTAGGTCGCGTGGGTGCTTAAGTAGTTAGGTCGGCATCTCAGTTAGGTCATGTAGCGTTAAGTCGCTAAGCCGCATATAGGTGTTAAGTCGTTAGGTCGCGTGTGTGTTAGGTCGTGACTTCTGTTAAGTCGTTAGGTCGGCATCTTTGTTAGGTCGCGCGTATATGATAAGTCGCGCAAGTGTTAGGTCGGGGATCTGCTAGGTCGTAGGTCATGAGGATTATTAGGTCGTAGGTCGTGGACGACCTAAGGGGGCGGACGACTTAAGGAACTGCCTATAAATACGTGGGTTTTTCTCACTTTTTGGGATCCAGATTTTGAAGCGACGAAGTGCTGCCATTTTGAGAGCTCGAGTTCTACACTTCTTCACTTCTTTTCTCCACTCTAATCTTGTGATTCCTTCCATCCAAATTGAAGATCAAGATCGAAGATCCAAGAGCTTAGATTGAAGATCTTCATCCATCGAAGAGAGATTTCATCGTTTGATGCGGAATTTTGGCGGATCAAGCTAGATCCTTCGCTGTCCAGATCTGAAGTGTGTTGCTTTTGAAGTGTTTAGGAGATTCGGTGAGTGGTGGTTATCTCTCACACGGATCCAAAGGAGTATATCGGATTGATGGCTTGATTTGGTGTTAAAATAGTGATTTCCATGCATTTCCGTAAACTTAAGTATAGATCATTTGATTATGATGATTTGACATCCATTTTACTACATGTTAATCTATGCAAGTTCATTCATCAAGTGTAGAGATATTGCTCATGTTTCATGCTAGTTAGATTTGGACTCTTTATTTACAAAATTTGCCATTTTAGTTATAATTGCCTTTAGATCTTGTTTGAATGATTGATTACTTGGATTAATGATTGATTTGATTGATTGTTATAAATTAGTTGATTGGTTGTTGGATTTAGAGAAGATGGTCAAAGATGATTCAAAAGCTAAAGGAAAGGCTCTTGAATTGGGAAAAGCTGCTCGTGGCATATGTGGCGGATGATGAAGCTCATATGGATAGATTTGATGATGATGTTAAGATGAGGCTTTGCTATGATGAGATGAAGCGAGGCATGATGTGATGTAGCCTTGGTTTAATCCAGACGGGATCATTCCAAGCATGTTGGTAACTCGGTGAAATGGTTCGAGTGTGAGGATAATGGTTGGCTCGAGAGGCGCTTGAGGTAGTATGAGAATAGTCATCGAGGAGGATGACTAGGAGGCTAAGATTTCATCGTTGTTGAAGGTTCTAGCAGGCTCAAAGCAAGAGTACGCTGGGCAGATTCGATAGTCCCAAAAGACTACAGTTGGTGGTCGAGTACTCTGGGCAGATTCGATAGTCCTAGGCACGGGCTGCGACGACGTGCGGAGTTCTGTCTAGAACCGGGGTTACCATTGGCCCTTGACGGACGGCTGAAAGAATGTGCCGGTCATTCAATTAATGGTGGTATCAAAGCAATGATAACAGTGATAGCCAGAGTCATGGATGTTTGGTTGTATCGTCATTCGGTCTCAAGAGCGATATTTTCTGGGTGCTTATCTGATCTTGGTTTAGGCCTTGGGGGTTTGTGCTTGGAAAACATCGACCTTGACTCGAGTGATAATTGCTTTACTTTAAATGCCTGCTTTGCTATGTTTATTTCTGCTAGTGTGTCTGGGGGCTATCACTGTAGAAAGAGGTGGAGTGGGAGGGTTGGATTCCTATTCCTTTTACCTTTATGCTTTTTTGGTATGTTGTTAGTTAATTTACCGCTCACTAAGACTGTTGTCTGACTCAAGGTTTTATGTTCAACTCTTATTACCTTGGGCTGTTCATCCATTTTGGGATGGGCAGACTAGGTAGCAGGTGACAGGTGCTGTTCTTAGTTTCCGACGATGCTGATGACGAAGACGAGCTGGAGGCTTGCATATTATTTTCTTACTATATGTACTGGATGTTCCGCTGCTTGTATAATTCTCTGAGTGATATGTAGTGAGGCTTGATGTATTGACTATTCAGATGTTTGTATTCAACTATTATGAAGCTTAATTGATGAGATTCCATTTTGTGAAGCTTCACTATATATATATATATATTCTCTATTGTATTTTTATCCATGCGCTGTGAGAAATACGATAGATTCTGCTGTTTTAACTTACCTTGGCGATCGTCCATGGCTGCCTGGCACACCTTACAACGCGCTATCTCTATGTTTAGTGCAGGGGTCATGGGCGGTCGTCACATTTGGTATCAGAGCTTTGGTTAATCGATTTTACCCAACGCTCGTTGACGTAACTACGTATGAAAGACGTAATTGTATTTTGATGGATGATTACTATATATAATATAGTAGCTTAGAAGGATTTGAACCCCTTATGCAGTTGTTCTCAAGGTGTATTAATCATTCCTTTTTATAGATATTAAGAATGAGTGGAAGAGGGAGACCAGCTGCTAGGGAAGGCCGTGCTACTTAGGGGGCTACTGATTATGCTGCTATTTTCGAGGCTATGATGACTTCGATCATGAGAAGGATGCCAGCTCCGGGGCCAGCAGTAGATGTTGGAGTTCAAGTCCAAGCTCCAAAACCGGTGGATTTTGCTAAGCTGTGTAAAGACTATACTGCTCTTGGAGGGAAGGTTTTCTTGGGAACAGATTCAACCATTGAAGTCCAGAGGTGGATAGATGCTTGTAGAAGGATCTTTGGTGACTTGGGAATCGAGGATGCAACCAAAAGGAAGCTCGCATCAAGACAGCTTCAAGGAAGAGCTTCCGATTGGTGGAACTCTATCACCATTGATACTCCGGAGGAAGAAATTACTTAGGTGCAATTCCAAACCAGATTTGAAGCTAAGTTTATTTCTACAGCTCAGAAATCTATTCTGTTCAAGAAGTTTGTAGAGCTCAAGCAAGGTGGAAGACTAGTTCTTGAGTATGTTTCTGAGTTTGAAGCTTTGTCCAAGTATGCCCGGTCGTATATTGAATCTCCTTATCAGAAGAACGAGAAGTTTGTAACAGGCTTGGACAGTTATCTTGGGAGGCAGTTGGTGGATCATTTGGACGATCCATTTGAGAAGCTTGTGGAGAAAGCTCTCAGGCACGAGAATCTATTTCCTAAAGAAGGATCTGTTGTTGCTGTGACTAAGGAAGAGTCTAAACCACATCAAGGTGGAAACAAGAAGAGGAAGCAGCAGCAGCAAAAGGGTAAGGATGGTCAGAAGAAGCCGAAGGGCGAAGTGACCTGCTACAACTGTCAGCAGAAGGGCCATTTCTCCAGAGATTGCAAGAATCCAAAGGTGCCGGTGAAGTGCCACAACTATGACAAGCCGGGGCATATTAAGAAGAATTGTCCAGAACCGCGGAAGGACAAGCAGATTGTGCAAGCTTATGCTTTGGGGGTTGTTCCATCATCTTCAAAAGCTCCTACCGCTAAAGAGAAAGGAAAGAGTGTGGTGGTTCAAGGTCTCTTTCCATATGTGGTGTTCCAGTTAGAGTGTTATTCGATACTGGGGCGTCGCATTCTTTTGTTTGTAATGAACTTGTAGGCCGGTTGGGTTTAGAACCGGATATTGTTGATAGGCCATTGGTTGTGACTAATCCAGTTGGGGGTTCGTCCTGTTTGTGTATGTTATGCCGTGGTTTGGTCGTATCGAGTCATGATTGCTCTTTTGTTTGTGATTGTTTTGTTCTGAACTTTGCGGGGTTCGGAATTATTTTGGGTATGGACTGGCTTAGGAAGTATGCAGCAAAGGTTGATTGTGAAAGGTTGGAGGTGACAGTCGAGAATGTAGAGGGGCGAAAGGTTGTGATACGATGTAAGCATGAGGAAGGTGTCTTCATGAGCTTCATGTATTCGCTAGTTGTTCCACGGGATGGACTGTCATCAGTGCCAATCGCTAATGGATTTGAGGATGTCTTTGATGAGGTCAAAGGGTTACCGCCGCATAGAGAGATCGAGTTTCGTATCGATCTAGTTGAGGGAGCCAGACCTGTTGTGATGCCTCTTAGGCGGATGGCGCCTAGAGAACAGCAAGAGTTGAAGGTGCAAGTTGATGATCTTTTGCAGAAAGGATTCATTCGGCGTAGTGTGTCCGAATGGGGTGCACCAGTTGTGTTTGTAACCAAAGCGGATGGATCATTGAGGTTGTGTGTGGATTATCGTGAGCTGAATAAAGTGACTAAGAAGAACAAGTATCCATTGCCGAGAATAGATGACTTGTTTGATCAGCTTCACGAAGCCAAGGTGTTTTCTCAGATGGATTTGGCAACGGGATTTCACCAGTTAAGAGTGGCAAAGGATAGTGTGCAGAAGACTGCTTTCAGGACACCATCCGGTTTCTTTGAGTGGCTGGTAATGCCGTTTGGTTTGACCAATGCGCCAGCATATTTTGTGGATCTTATGAATAGAGTATTCAGTGATCAGTTGAATAAGTTCGTACTAGTGTTCGTAGATGATATTTTGATTTATTCCAGAACTGAAGAAGAGCACAAGACGCACTTGCGTATTCTTTTGGAAATCTTACGGAAACATCAGCTGAAGGCTAAGTTTTCAAAGTGTCACTTCTGGAAGAGCGAAGTGAGGTTCGTAGGCCATATTATCTCTGGAAGCGGAATAGCAGTTGATCCCGCCAAGATAGCAGCAATCCAGGATTGGGGTAGACCTAAGAATGCATCTGATGTGAGAATTTTTCTTGGATTAGCAGGATACTATCGTCGATTTATCAAAGACTTTTCCAAGGTAGCTGGACCATTAACAGGATTGACGAAAAAGAACCAAGTATTCAGATGGGATGCTAAGTGTGAGCAAGCTTTCGGAATCCTGAAAAAGCGACTGACAAGTGCTCCTGTTTTGACTATTCCAAGTGGAAATGATGAGATGGTGGTTTACACCGACGCATGTGGTACTGGACTTGGAGCAGTGCTGATGCAGAAGGGTAAAGTTGTTGCGTATGCAAGTCGACAACTGAAGCCACACGAAAGGAATTATCCGACTCATGATTTGGAGTTGGCGGCGATTGTATTTGCTCTGAAGATGTGGAGACATTACCTATTGGGAGTTCGATTCGAGTTGTTTACAGATCATAAGTCGTTGAAGTATCTTTTCTCCCAAAAGGATTTGAATCTTCGACAGCAACGATGGCTAGAGTTTTTGGCATCATATGATTTTAGTATAGCCTATACTCCGGGAAAGGGTAACGCAGTGGCAGATGCGTTAAGTCGAAGACATGCAGGATTAGGAGCCATGTTTTTAGAATGGAAGAGTCTCGAGTATTTAGCTGGATTTGACTTTAGGCCCAGATGTGAATTGGAACCTGAGATGTTGGCAAACTTATCGATAAGACCTACTCTTGTGGAAAGGATTGGCGAGAGCCAAAAGCGAGACGATAAGCTTGTCAAGATTATCCGTGATTTGGAATCTGGATTGGATCCGGAAAATGATAAAGGATTCGAGGTCGATCGAGAGGGTTGGCTTCGGAAGCGGGGACGACTAGTTGTTCCCGATATAGATGAATTGAGAAATGAAGTTCTGAAGGAAAGTCATCACTCGAATCTGACAATTCATCCAGGTGGAAATAAGATGTATCGGGATATGAAGAGAACCTAATACTGGGAAGGTATGAAGAAGGATGTTGGAAATTTTATTTCCAAGTGTATGAACTGCCAGATGGTAAAAGCTGAGCAAAAGAAGCCCAGTGGATTGCTTCAGCCAGTAGAAGTTCCTACATGGAAGTGGGAGCAAATATCGATGGATTTTATCGATGGGTTACCTAGAACAAGAACGGGAAATGAAGGGATTTGGGTCATCGTAGATCGTTTGACTAAGAGTGCAAGATTCATTCCTGTTCGATCAACCAGGACTGCATCAAAGTTGGCTGAGCTGTATGTTAAGTGGATAGTTCGATTCCATGGTATTCCGAAGAGTATAGTGAGTGATCGAGACCCACTGTTCACTAGTGGATTTTGGAAGAGCTTTCAGGAAGTTTTGGGAACTGAACTGTGTTTGAGTATAGCTTATCACCCCCAAACAGATGGTCAGACCGAGAGAGTCAACCGAGTTTTGGAAGATCTCCTCAGGGCATGTGTTTTAGATTTCGGAGGATCATGGGAAGATCACCTTCATTTGGTGGAATTTTCATATAATAATAGTTACAGGTCAAGTATTGGTATGGCACCGTATGAAGCATTGTATGGAAGACCGTGTAACTCTCCGACATGTTGGTTAGAAACAGGGGAAAAGTTGATACTTGGGCCAGAAATGATTCGACAGACTTCAGATTGCATAGAGATCATTCAGCAACGAATGAAGGCAGCCCAAGACCGTTAGAAAAGTTATGCCGATAAGCGTCGTAAGGATTTGGAATTCGACGTAGGTGATATGGTTTTTGTGAAGATTTATCCACTAAAGAATGTTATTCGATTCGGGAAGAAAGGAAAATTGACTCCGAGATTTGTTGGACCATTCCCGATCATCGAGCGAATTGGAAAGCTCGCCTATAAATTGGAGTTACCAGAAAAGATGTCGGGTGTGCACAACATTTTTCATGTACCGTATCTATGGAAGTATATGCACGACTCGAGTACTGTAGTTTCTGCTGATAGCTGTGAAGATTTTGAGATTGATCCAGTCGATAAGAGACCTCGTAAGCCGCTTCGTGTTGTGGAAACTGACACGAAACAGCTTAGGAGGAAGGTAGTTAAGTTGCTCAAGATACAATGGAGTGATGATGTTAACGACTGTACATGGGAGGTGGAAGAGAGGATGAAGGCAGCTCATCCTGAACTCTTCAAGGTATGGCCATAAGGTGTCATGTCATCTCACGACATTGTAACTTGTTCTAGTTTTAGAATTCTGCATGTTAGGCTAGAATTGGACGCATGGTTTGTTGATTGCTATGGATGGTAGGCATGCAGAATAGTTTTGATTGCTCTTGTTTGTTTGGAATTTCGGGGGCGAAATTCCTAAGGGGGAGAGAATGTAACGACCCGTATTTTTACGGATCAAAAGATTGTAAAAACAGTTGACATTAGGTCATAGTGTTGTTAAGTCGACTAGAGCTTAAGTCGTGTAGAAGTTAAGTCGTCTAGAAGTTAAGCCGTGTTGTAGCTTAGGTCGTCTGGGAGTTAGGTCGTGTAGTAGCTTAGGTCGTACAGTAGTTTGGGACGACTTAAGAGAGTGGAGCGACCTATAGAATTTGACCGACTTAAGGGTTTAGACGACCTAAGGGGTTAAGTCGTGTTATAGTTTAGGTCGGTCGAGCGACCTAAGGAAGTTAGTGGTAGCAGTTGGCGACTTAAGGAATTGACCGACCTAAGAAGGTTAACGACCTAAGGAATGGAGCGACTTAAGAAGTTGGCGACTTAAGGAGAGTGGCGGCTTAAGGGTTAGCGGCATAGTAGTAGCGACTTAGGAAACTGGGCGAGTTAACGACCTAAGAAAGTTAGGTCGTGGACGACTTAAGGAAGCTAGGTCGTTCGAGCGACTTAAGGATTGTGGGATAGGTCGTAGACGACTTATGTTAGGTCGTGTGGGTGCTTAAGTAGTTAGGTCGGCATCTCAGTTAGGTCGTGTAGCGTTAAGTCGCTAAGCCGCATATAGGTGTTAAGTCGTTAGGTCGCGTGTGTGTTAGGTCGTGACTTCTGTTAAGTCGTTAGGTCGGCATCTTTGTTAGGTCGCGCGTATATGATAAGTTGCGCAAGTGTTAGGTCGGGGATCTGCTAGGTCGTAGGTCGTGATGATTGTTAGGTCGTAGGTCATGAGAGTTAGGTCGTGGACGACCTAAGGGGGCGGACGACCTAAGGAACTGCCTATAAATACGCGGGTTTTTCTCACTTTTTGGGATCCGGATTTTGAAGCGACGAAGTGCTGCCATTTTGAGAGCTCGAGTTCTACACTTCTTCACTTCTTTTCTCCACTCTAATCTTGTGCTTCCTTCCATCCAAATCGAAGATCAAGATCGAAGATCCAAGAGCTTAGATTGAAGATCTTCATCCATCGAAGAGAGATTTCATCGTTTGAAGCGGAATTTTGGCGGATCAAGCTAGATCCTTCGCTGTCCAGATCTGAAGTGTGTTGCTTTTGAAGTGTTTAGGAGATTCGATGAGTGGTGGTTATCTCTCACACGGATCCAAAGGAGTATATCGGATTGATGGCTTGATTTGGTGTTAAAATAGTGATTTCCATGCATTTCCGTAAACTTAAGTATAGATCATTTGATTATGATGATTTGACATCCATTTTACTACATGTTAATCTATGCAAGTTCATTCATCAAGTTGTAGAGATATTGCTCATGTTTCATGCTTGTTAGATTTGGACTCTTTATTTATAAAATTTGCCATTTTAGTTATAATTGCCTTTAGATCTTGTTTGAATGATTGATTACTTGGATTAATGATTGATTTGATTGATTGCTATAAATTAGTTGATTGGTTGTTGGATTTAGAGAAAATGGTCAAAGATGATTCAAAAGCTAAAGGAAAGGCTCTTGAATTGGGAAAAGTTGCTCGTGGCATATGTGGCGAATGATGAAGCTCATATGGATAGATTTGATGATGATGTTAAGATGAGGCTTTGCTATGATGAGATGAAGCGAGGCATGATGTGATGTAGCCTTGGTTTAAACCAGACGGGATCATTCCAAGCATGTTGGTAACTCGGTGAAATGGTTCGAGTGTGAGGATAATTGTTGGCTCGAGAGGCGCTTGAGCTAGTATGAGAATAGTCATCGAGGAGGATGACTAGGAGGCTAAGATTTCATCGTTGTTGAAGGTTCTAGCAGGCTCAAAGCAAGAGTATGCTGGGAAGATTCGATAGTCCCAAAAGACTACAGTTGGTGGTCGAGTACTCTGGGCAGATTCGATAGTCCTAGGCACGGCTGCGACGACGTGTGGAGTTCTGTCTAGAACCGGGGTTACCATTGGCCCTTGACGGACGGCTGAAAGAATGTGCCGGTCATTCAATTAACGGTGGTATCAAAGCAATGATAACAGTGATAGCCAGTGTCATGGATGTTTGGTTGTATCGTCATTCGGTCTCAAGAGCGATATTTTCTGGGTGCTTATCTGATCTTGGTTTAGGCCTTGGGGGTTTGTGCTTGGAAAACATCGACCTTGACTCGAGTGATAATTGCTTTACTTTAAATGCCTGCTTTGCTATGTTTATTTCTGCTAGTGTGTCTGGGGGCTATCACTGTAGAAAGAGGTGGAGTGGGAGGGTTGGATTCCTATTCCTTTTACCTTTATGCTCTTTTGGTACGTTGTTAGTTAATTTACCGCTCACTAAGACTGTTGTCTGACTCAAGGTTTTATGTTCAACTCTTATTACCTTGGGTTGTTCATCCATTTTGGGATGGGCAGACTAGGTAGCAGGTGACAGGTGCTGTTCTTAGTTTCCGACGATGCTGATGACGAAGACGAGCTGGAGGCTTGCATATTATTTTCTTACTATATGTACTGGATGTTCCGCTGCTTGTATAATTCTCTGAGTGATATGTAGTGAGGCTTGATGTATTGACTATTCAGATGTTTGTATTCAACTATTATGAAGCTTAATTGATGAGATTCCATTTTGTGAAGCTTCACTATATATATTCTCTATTGTATTTTTATCCATGCGCTGTGAGTAATACGATAGATTCTGCTGTTTTAACTTACCTTGGCGATCGTCCATGGCTGCCTGGCACACCTTACAGCGCACTATCTCTATGTTTAGTGCAGGGGTCATGGGAGGTCGTCACACATTAAGTAATTTCACTTAACATTTTCACAAATGATTATCTTTAACGACCCGCCACTCATTCCACAGAATGACGCATCATCAATAAGAAAGAAAGGGATAGAAAAGAGAAAAGAAGAGAAGAGAGAAAGAACAATAACAGAATCTCAACAGCGGAACGAATAAATTATATTAATAACAAAAGTATTACATCATATACAATGACTATCAGAGTTATACAGATTATACAACACATTCTTAAGCTTGTTCCAGAGAAAACATCTTCGGGAACATCCATAGTCACTGTATCTCATTACACAGCTACTTCTTCCAGAAGTTACCAAGATATCATTACTCGCTTCTGCTCATCCAATTTCAAAGATAAACTCCGAACTTTAACAGTTTCCTTCGGAGATCGATGAAATCCTTCACCACAGCAAAGCTCACTCGAATTAATTATTAAAATTTATCACATTTATTAATTATTAAATAATCTTAAGTTAATGACCTTCATCATCTATTAACAAATTCTTAATTTCTTTCCTTAAGAAATTAAACTTAGATTAATAAATATTAATTATATATTAATTATTCCTTAATAACCAATTAATTAACCACTAATTATTTAATTAATTTAAGTTTTAACTGTAACTTAATTAATCTTTAATTACTTGATTAATTAATCTTTAATCATTAATTTAAAATCTAGTCTTATCAAATTAATGATTCTTAATTACAAATTAATTATTCCTAATTAATTAACTTAAACCATATTTAATTAATTTAGTTTAAAATTCATAATTACAAATTTAATCACCCATATCATTAATTAATTAAATTAAATTAATTATCCAATTTTAATTATCCTATTAATTTAATGAATTACAAATCATTAAATTCTAATTAATTTTAAGATAAAACTTTACTCTTATTAATGGTTAAATTATCATTATCAAAACATTCAAAACAATTTACTTTCCAATTTTATTTCAAATTTCATTTTAAATTTAGATTTAAAAATGAATACAAATTTAACCTTACCCAAGTTTAAACAAATTCAAAAGCCTTTTTAAATCTCATGTTAAAGAAAGACTTACCTTATAAAAGAAGTTTAAAAGAATTTGAAACCCAATTCATCTTTAAATCCTAACTATTTAGATTATGCTTTAACATTCAAGTTGTTTAAAACATTTTATTTATTTTAAAAACTTATTTATTTAAAACTAGGAGACAAAAGTTAATTCGAATCCATATCAAAATTTTGTTTTAAACTTGGTTTAAAACCCTGTTTTCAAATTTTAAATCAATTTTTAAATTTAAAAACAAACAGGTTTTAAGAACCTGTAACACTCGATCTACCCGAGCCCTACTCAAAAATGCTTCGAGAACCCCTTCGAGTCTCCAACCCATAATCACGAGCTCCTCTTCGAGACGATCCAAACTCAAGAATTCTGACACAAAAATCATGGCTGTGCACATGCACCAACAACGCAACCAATCCGATCATCAACGACGATCCTTACACGTCGACGATCAACCTCTCACAATATCCCGACCATCACAACTTCGATTTCAACTCGAAATCGAAATCGAGTGCTCAACTCCAAACCTGGAACAGCCTGGCACCTCCCATCCCAACCTGAAACGCCTCGTTCCCACGTTCCCGACCACTAGAGGTTCTACAATCCCGGCCATACCTTCGTCAACGTCCACGCTTCCATCACCCACAAACCCGTTGCACTCGATCAACTCGAGAGGGTGTGAAGATCAAAATACTTTGCCTTGTAAAAACTAGGTTTACAAACTGGAAACCATCACCGCCGCTTCCACGATCATCTGACCACCGCCTCAATATTTTTCCCTAAATCTACGATCATCACCGCATCACTCCAGAGAATCCTCACCCTCCAGAACATCTACATCGCCAAAATTCCCCAAATGTCCAATTTCTAGTAAAACCAGAAATACACATCCATCCCTTAACAATAAATTATAATTTCAATTTTAAAAATCATGTTTTGGTTCAAGGATTCAATTGATGTTCCTGAATTTATGAATTTAGAAGTTCGAATTTTAAACATATCTTAAACATGCACTGTTATTTTAGTTTCCAGAGAAATCTCCAAATTTTCTAACTTAAACAAGAATTTAAACTTTAATCAGTGATAAACAAGCAAATATTATTCAAATACTAAATCCTAATAATGACTAGATCAAAAGATTTAGCATTTTAAATCAAATCCTGAGTTTTGAAACTGGGAACAGAGGTATTCAAGCATACATCCATCATTCATCTAAATATTCACATAAATTCACTACCACACATACACACAACATATTTAGCTTCAGATATTTATCATGCAACCTTATATACTTATTTTTTTAAAGTGATGTTACTCGCCGATTCCAGAAATGACAGAGCATCATCTTATGTTGAACAGCCTGCTATTTGAAACCTGCTTTGAATTTGCTAACTGAAGCTTCTCTTGATCTCTGTTTTGTTGGATTGCTTGTTGATGTTGAATGTTTGTTTAAGTTTTTGAGATAATGGTTACTTCAGATTTCTCAGCTTAAAATAAACGAAACTGAGGTAATAGATATATATATATATATATATAGGAATTGAGGTTACAAGAATATTAATCTTTGTACAATTTAGTTCAGAGAGTTTTTCCTTGGTGGCTGATACAAATTTCCTTTGGTGGCTGATAATACATATTTATGTACTAAAATGATATTGCTTTTGCTAGCATTAAATGCCATTGTACAATTCTACTTACTTATTCTTTTTGTTTACTCATACACCACTGTTTCCTTATGCAAGCTTACTTAGTTATTATATTTTCTTATGCAAGCCTACATACTTATCTTATGTTTTATTTCGTATGTACCTGAATATCTTTGTATATATGTATTTTTTATACCCTTTCAAGTGTAGATACTCAATTTCCTTTACAACATGAAGATATGTTTCCTTATGTCTTTCAGCCTTGCTTTAGTCTTATTCTTTGTAATATAAGTAGGTTTCTATATTTAACAAGATGTTTAGAATTTACCTACTTTATTTTTATGTTCCATTTCTAACTTAAATACTTATTGTCTTTTATTTATATATATATATATTTATTGTTTATATTTATGAATTACTTTTTAGAGAAAATAAAATAAAGCTATATACATATATATACACACATAACAACTTATACAAATATCTTTAAAATCCAAACATTTTAAATATTTACTCTTTTAAATTTCAAGGCTTTTAAATTCAAACAAATTCTAAAATCTAATTTTAAAATCAAGTTATATATATACATATATAACAACATATTTAATTTGAAAATAACACTTCTATTTTAAAATCTATTTATATTTATATATAAAATAATACATTAATAATGTTATTTGAAAATAATAATTTGTCAAATTTAAATAATTTATAAAAGAGATTATAAATCCCTATCATCATTAAATGAATTAATATCTCATATTTATTAAACCACACTTTAAAACAAAACTTTTTAATTAATCTTAAACTTAAGCTAAGATATAATTTAAATAAATTAACATTTATCTTAAACATTTTAAAACTATTTATTTTAAATTAAATCATAATTCACAAATTACCAAAATATATTAGAATTTGAAAACAAGATTCATTTATTTATTAGATTCAAACCAAAGATTTCTATTTATAATATATACAAATGTATATACATTATAAATAGAAAACAATTTATTAGCTTTTAAAAGATAAATTATCAGTTAAATATTTATTTAAAAGAAGATTATTAAATCAATTCAAATCTTATTAACAAATATTATCAAATCAGTTTATTTTTAATGCAGATTATTAAATTGATTTTGCCAAAAATTCCGGGATGTCACATCTGGAAATTGAAAATGGATGTTTTAAAATAATTTGGATAATATTATCCTATTGTTATTAATAATCTTTAGATTGTGAATTGGATTTGTTTAAATGAATGAAGAAATGGATTGTGGTGATATATCCATTATTTAGATAAAAAGGGAAATTAAAATTTGAAATTAAGGAGATAAAATCACTTTGAATTTAAGATTTAAATGTTCAAAAAGAACTTGGAAATTTAAATTGTTAAGCATTGGTTTCAAATTGAAATTGGGGAATAAATTGGATATATCTATTATTTTGAAGAAAATTTTAAATGGAGTTTTGAAATTTGGGCTCAAAATTTAATTGTTTAAAGATTTAGATTGTTGGTTTAAAAATAAGGGTTAATTTGATTTAAGGGATTAAATCAACATTTAAAAATTTAACTCGAATTTATATAATTCAAGATGGTTTAAAATTGAGATTTAAATTGAATTAGTTCCGACTGAATTTGATTTGAATTAATGGGAATTGTGATTTAAGATGGATAAGTTTAAAATTCAAATTGGAAATTTGAATTGGATTAATTTGAAATAAAATTGAAGATTGAATGAGTTCAAATTCAAATGGGAATTGGGATTAATTCATATAGAAATTGAAATGATTTGAAGTTGAAGTGGATTCAATTTGAAATTAGTCTAATTTAATTTGAATAATTTGAAATTGTAATTGAAGTGAATATGTTTAAAATCAAATGGAATTTGATCTGAATTTGGAAAGAAATTGAGGTTCATTCAACTTGAATTGGGGATAAATCAAGTTCATGGGAAATTGAAGTTATTCAAATTAGAAGTGAGTCAATTTAAATGGAAGTGGAAATTTAAATTGAATTGATGGGGAATTGAACAGTTTGACTCTGGACTATTTTCAAAATAAATTGTTTTAATATAAATATATTTTTCCAAACTATTTACTATACAACTTTCCTTTTTAAACCTAAAACTATCTTAAACTTGTTTTACAATTATTTTTGGAACTATTTCACAATTTTACAACTGTTTTATAAACTAATTACTATTTCTCAACTATTTTACAAATTAATTACTATTTTACAACTATTTTGCAATTATTTAAAATTTCTATAACTATTTAACTATTTTATAACTATTTTATCAATACATAACTATTTTACAGCTATTTTACAAACTAATAATTATTTTTCAACTACTTATCTATTTTTAAAATTTTCAAGCTATTTTCTAAATATAAACTGGTCGGAGTTCAAACTGATATTGATTAAATACCCAACCGAGATAAGAATTGAAGTGCTAATCCAAATGGGGATTAAGGCAAATGTGAATAAGTGAATAAAATCAAAATAAGGATGAATAGAAAGGAAATTGATTTAACTGATAATCAATGAAGATAAATACGTAGGATGTACGTATATTATTCTATTCGCATAGTGATTTGATCCAGATTCGAGCACAGAATTTCGAGATAGTATTATCGATCCGATTTGGGATTTTTCACTCGATTTTCGACGGCGAACCTGGATATGGATTTTTGATTGGTTCTGGATATTCTCTATCATAGTTGTGACTATGCAAGGAGAATGACGGTTTCTGATCAAGAAACTAGATCTGAGTCCGCACTAGGAAGTCGGGTGGACAATACTAGTTCGGAAGTGAAATTGTGTGATCGAGTGAGAGATCAGATTGATATTGCGTACGGATGATATGTGGACATCGTACGGGTTTGAATGAAATTGGCATTGAAAATTTATGGATAAGAACTGTAAATGGTCTTTGAAATGAAAAGTATATTTTGTGGAATATATGATGAGGTAAAATGGAAATTGGAAATTTCTATGATTTAAGATTCACTTTATGAAGAAAGGTAATGTGGTTAATAACTTTATAAAAGAATAATCAAATTTGAATATTTGATTTGGAATAAACAAAGTTATATATCTTTGTTATATATGGTAAACTCCCCTTGTTGAATCTATTGCCAGAAGAAAAGGGTTTTGAATGTATTTGAAGTATAAAAGTGAATTTATACAAGTATGAAGTGATTCAAAAATTTCCCAAGGTTATTATATATATATATATAAAGGATTTTGTGAAAATGATTTTGAGGAAAAGTTTTGGGAACCTTTGAATTTGGAAAGGCTTTGATTTTTGAGGAAAATCAAATTTGGAACTTGGAAAGCCTAGTTTGTGAATTATCGATTTTGTGATAATCGATTTTGAGAAAGGGGATTTATATGAGATTCATACTTAGTGTATGATTTGGAAATACTATATATATATATAGTATAAAGTGTTTTGAAAGTTGCTCTGGGGAAAAAGGCGCTCCCTTGAATGAACTTCTCAGGAGTGCCACATGGTGGTACTGCCTTGAGCCCTAAGGGGGGGTTTTAAAGTTGATCCTGTGAGGAGTCCGGACAAACTAGTTCCTGAGGATTGTTGGGTAGCAAAAGTCGAGGGCGCTGATGCCTACAGGGGCATTTGGGTTATGCTGTGACGATAGTGTAACTCGATGTCGCTGCGATCTACTGTATGGACCATAGCGAAAATCGTGTGGAGGATGAGTGCCAACAGTCTACACTTGATTTTGCCGGGATGGCAACGTAACATCGGTAGACTGCGATCTATGGTCGAGTGGAGGAGTTTCATTCTTTTGGCAGCGAAATTTGAGGGCGCTGATGCCTACAGTTATATGGGTTTATGCTGTGATAGCAACGTAAAGCCCGGGTATAACTGCGATCTGTAGCGGGTTCCATGGTGTAATCGAGGGGTGCGGAGGCCTACAGTTATCTATGGATTTTGCCGGGATGGCAACGTAACCATCGGGTTAACTGCGACCATGGATGGGGGTGATGATTTCCAGAGCATTCTCACCAAACATATTTCCTCTACTTTCAAAAATGTTTTTGATATTTTCAATAAAATTATCTTTCAAGTATTTTCACTAGGTGTTGAAATGGGTATGCTAAGTACTTATAGATTTTCAGTCCTACGTCTGATCAACGTATGACCGAATTTCTATGAGAACAAGGATGGACTTGTCGAAACATCGAGTTATAAAAGTATTTTTATAAAAACTACTTTGAAATATTAGTATATAGATATTAAAAAGTGTTTTAAAAATGATCAAAGAATATTTATCTGATTTTAAGCATTTTCATAAATTTGTTTCGTTCCTTTTCGAGGACGAAAAGTTCTAAAGGGGGAAGGAATGCGACGACCCAGATTTTTAATGGTTGTTAATTGGTGATTAATTGAATTAAATCATTGGAATATTACTTTAGATAAGTCGAACAAATAAAATTATGATAATTAAAATATCTTAATATATATATATTGAATTAAAAACTATTTAGAGATTTCATTTTTAGTATCTCTGGATAAGACAAATCGCATAGATTAGATTAAAGATAAACGTTCAAATAAATTTATATATATATAGATACAAACTCCACCATTTAAAATTAGGATAAAACATCCAAAGGAATATATATAAATTACACAAACCTTATGATATTTGATAACATATATAAGTATATAAAGGTGCATGTATGTACATATGCCCATATGAAATAAAATATAGGAAAGTTGTAAAAGTGTGGATATATGTATATATATATATAATATCAAAAATACACATAAGTAGGACATATGAAGAATATTGTGTAAAATGTATAAATATATATATGACAAATAAGAATATACAAGCTTATGAGGTTTAAATTTATGAACAAGTATATAAGAAATATATATGTATATAGCTACCATATGGACTAATGTACATGGAAATTGTAAAAAGGAAATTAAGTATAGTATATGCATACATGTTCATATTAAATAAGGTACGTATGGATAAGCATGGAAAAAAATAAATAAGTATAAACATATTGATGTCATATATATGAGCATATATGAATGGATATGCATGTAAACAAAAGAGGAGACAAGCATTTAAAGCCAATACATGTTATCACATCAGCACATAATATATCAAATCTAATAAAAAAAAAAGAGATATATGAAAACCTGTACAATTCCTTAGCCTAGCTTCTACCACACACTTCCTACGTATATACAAATACATACCACTACCCTGTGTTCTCAGGATAAACATCTTCTCAAGCAAATAACTCAAACATGATATATAAAGGCTCTGCCTTGTTCATGCTTTTGCATTCAAACTAGATAACTAGGAAAAAAATAAAATAAACAAGCTGCCACTACAACTTCTAGGAGAATCAAAACAACTCTAGTCTTGGAAGATTAAAGACCCGAGCCAATAGTTATTTTCATAAATCAATTCTCTGTTCAAAGGATTCACGGTGAGTAAACTACATCCTTTAATGTTTGATCTGATGCATAGTCTTTTGGGTGATGTGTGAATATAGGTTTGTATGCATAAATTCATATGTTAATGAATATTAAGTGAAAGGATATGTGCATATCTGTTTATATATAAACACATATGCCTCTGTTATACAGAAGTTTTCAAGCTCTGTTCAAACATATTATAACAGTGAGTAAACCAACCCAGTTTCTTCTTTCTTTTATACCAGTGAGTAATTTTTTTTTTAAAAAGCTTAAGTATATGAATCTGGTTGCATGTTGATAAGTATGTATTGTGTGTGTATATATATATAGGTGCAATCTGATGTATATATATATATATGAATGTATAGGGGTACATGTTGTTGTATCTGTTCTCTGTTCTTTATATTCAAGCTCAGTTTTTGATTTAAATCCTCTATCTCTTGATCTAGTCATTGTTAGGATTTAAGTTACAAATAAAACTTGTTTGTTTGATCATATAGTAGAGTTTTAAATTTTATTTAAGTTAAAATAAAATGGGAATTGATCTAGAAATAAAAATGAACAGGAAAGTTTGGGTTTTGTATAAAATTCAAACATGTTAATTTAGCAATCCAGGATTATAAACTGAATCCCTAAACTAAATCATGATTTTTAAGAGTGAAATCATGATTTTTAGAAGTAGGATGAGGGAGCAGTTTGAGGTTGATCAGATTTTGTGTTTGGGGTTGTCTTTGGCGATCTAAGCGATCGGAATTGTCATGGTCACCTCTGGTGGTAGCGGAGTGATCAGGGAGTTTGGGAAAATTATTAGGATGGAAATCAAGGGACTGTGGTGGCGGCGTCGATCATATTAAGTTTGTAACCCTAGTTTTTAGTAGGTCGGGTATTTTGATTTGCACGACTTCCCTGGATGATCGAGTTCAACATAAATTTGGGAAATGGTAGCGTGGAAGGTCAGCAAGGTGTGGCCGGAGTTGTAGGAGTGATGATGGTCGTTACATGGCCTGAGGCGTCGGAGCGTGATGTTTTTCTGGTGATCTTGTTTGTTCCTGTAGGTAGTCAATGGCTCGATTTTGAGCTCATTGTTAATTCACCGATCTAGATGATTGGAGATTTAGTTGGGATGATCGGTGGCTTGCCAGCGATGGTGGCGATGGTCGGAGGTCGATCTGGTGGCGGTGCACGTACACCAGGTGTCAGTGCACAGTGTTGATTTGGGTTTTGAGAACGTGGATTCTTGTCTCGAGTGATAACTCAGGGTAGGGAAGGGAATTGCTCGGAGATGGATGCGAAGTGTTGTAATATAATAGTTTTTAAATTTATCTAAGTTTTAAAAAAAAACTGAAGCTCGGGAAAAGTTGATGAAACTCGGGTATCTGCTCGAGTAAATTATGGGTTTGTCTCGGGTTTTGTGACGATATTGAGTTTTGGATAAGAAATAACAAGTTTTTAAGATTTAAACTTAATCAAGTTTTAAACAACTATTTAACCACTTCTTTTAAAAATAATTAATGTGTATTTAAGTTGAAATTTATTAAAGGTTTAGAAGAAAAATTATTTTGAGTTTTAAAGTATTTTAATATACATAACCTTTACTTTTAAAAAGTTTATTTAATATAAACTTAATAAGAAAATTTAGGAGTGGATTAAGAAGATAAATGTTTTGAAGATTAATTAATTTAAAAGTTTAAAGTTAATTGGTTGATGATAATTAATTACCAAGGCTACTAATGAGATTCTAAATGATGATTAGAGTAATTATTTAAGATAAATGATTTATCCTTTAATTGATTAAATTTTTAAGTGATTAAAGATTTATTAATTAATTAAAGGTTAATTAAATGATTTCTTAGTGGAAGTGTTTAAAGGTTAATTACTATGTGAAATTAATTGAGGATAATTAAGGTGATGAATTATAGGTAAATAAATTAAAGGATAGTTAATTAATGAATATGATTAATTAAAGATTACTTGTTAAATGTAATTAATTAAAAGAGTAGTTAATGAAAATAATTAGAGGGTCATTAATTAATGAGAGTGATTAAAGGTTAGTTATTGTAAATAGTTAAGGCAAATTAATTCATGTAATTAATTAAGGGCTAACTACTTAATGTAATTAAAGGATAATTAATCAAGGATGATTAATTAAGATGGGTAATTAAAGAATCATAAATTAATTGGGTTGTAATTAATTAATGTTAAGTAAGCAGGATCTAAAGGTGATTAAAGTAATTAATTTAATTAAATTAAATTAAGGACAAATTTTCAAAAAAGGCTGGTTTTTCAAACTATTGGCGCAAATAGGCTAGTTTGAAAACTATTTGCAAGTTTAGGCTAGTTTTGGCCAGCTCAGCAAGGAGCTAGCCATTATTTTTTTTAAAATAATACGGGGCGCATCTGTGAAATGCGCCCCTTATAAATTACACCGGCACATCTGCCAAATGCGCCAGTGTAATTTTTTCACTTCAGCTAGAAAATAAATTGCAAACAACAATCATTTGTTTCAAAACAAATTCGAGCTAGAAAACCCAATTTTCTAACGTTCTTTTATTCACCTCAAAATTCATCAAAATCTCAAAGTATACAAGGATTACTGTCGAATTACTTCCATCAACTATTTGACATCAATTTGAATGTATAAATCTAGTTTAAGCTCAAAGCCTCAAACCCTAGCTTAATTTTTAGGTATTTTCATATTCTACTTTTCACAAATCCAGTCTCTTATTTATATGCTTTATTATGTTATTGGTATTTGTTTAGCAATTGATTGTTATAAAATTAATTATGTTTTTCTTTTTAGAAGTATGTCGGATTTCATTCCAATTATTTGCTACTTTGATGGAAAATTGACTATGAAAGAAAACAATACACCGATGTATGTTGGTGGTAAACAAAATGGTTCAAAGGTTAAAATTTTTTGCTCCTATCATGACCTAAAAGAAACAGTATATATATAGGGTTACAAAAATTGATTCACAAGAGTTTGTTATCATTCAGTGGAACGATAGACATAACTGTATCGTACACCAACAATTTCCTACCATTCCTATTTCGAGATACATGACTTGGTATTGGTCGATTACTCGAAGGTTCATTGTTGCAGATCAGACTTCTCACGAACGAGCATACACCGCTCATGCACCCTTGAGCGAGATGTGGTAAATCTTCATATTATCATGATATTTTTAGTTCGTTGGCTTGAATTGTTCATATTTTCATATTCTAGCTTAATTTCTAGGTATTTTCATATTCTAACTTAATTTCTAGGTATTTTCTAGGTATTTTCATATTCTATAAGACGATCCAACTTAACTATGAATATTACTATTTTTAGTTTAATATTTGTTTGCTTTTGTAATCGAACTAAAACTTCTACTTTAATGCGAATGTAATCGAATTCTAACTATGTTATGGTTGAAATTGTTTAATGGTAGTTTTATTTGTCGGCTTTTATGTGGGTAAACGTTTGTTATTATTTAAGATTGTGCATTTGGATTTGGATTTTATACATTTGGATTTGGATTGGTTGGTGAAGGTCCAGATTTGGACTTCAGAATTACACTGGCGCATTTGGCAAATGAGCCAGTGTAATTTATAAGGGGCGCATTTCACAGATGCGCCCCGTACTATTTTTTTAAAATAATGGCCAGCTCATCGCTGAGTTGGCCAAAACTAGCCTAAACTTGCAAATAGTTTTCAAACTAGCATATTTACGCCAATAGTTTGAAAAACCAGCCTCTTTTGAAAATTTGTCCTTAAATTAATTAGAAATGGTTTGACTAATAATTCTTGCTTATGAATAATTGAATGATATTGAATACCTTAGATTATGTGATATCCCCAATATGTGATATGAGCTACTTTGTGATATGAGATGAATTGTTGTATTGTTAAACTTAAACTTTTGGTTTAATGAATAACATTGGATTTGAAGAGACCGGGGTCGGGTATTAGTAAATACCCGAAACCACTTCAATTTGTAATCAACAATAATTCTTTATAGATTGATATGTGAAATCAATAGGGTGGAATGGAATAATTTAAGTAAACTGGACCATTGACATTATGTAGTGGTACTTAAAGGATCGTTTGTGAAATAAGTCTGGGCTATAACATGTTAGAACTCGTAGTAAGGTACGAGTTACCCAGGTTTAGTTATGTTTAAACTTGATATTTCAAATTATATGGGTTTACTCACGCTGGTTTCCAGCCTGACCTGAGTGTTACTTTGATGTAATGCTCGGGTCAGGCTGAGTATTACCGATTTTCAGGTAAGGACGTTCTGGTGCTCAGGAGACGAGCTGGATGGCAGGAACGTATGGAGTGTTTCCGCTGAGTCTATTATTTCTGTTTATCTGAGGCATATTTGATTTGTATATGTCTAGTGTTTGGGTATGAGAGTAACTCTGATGTATTATAAATGTATTTGACTGATACAATATTCTTTGTAAACTGATATTATTTGATATTATATTTTGATCCACTGCGTTTTGTGAGAATCAGTGCTGTGTTTCTTCTTCTTCTATCTCTTTCTTCTTTTCCTAACTATCTAGAATTTTCACGATCGAAAATTCCGGGCCGTTACACAACATCTCCATTTCGAGAGTTTTCTCCTCTTCAGTAAACGATCACGCATACCTCTCTCTATCATCATTTCCTCCTTCCTGAAGTAAATACTATGAAATCCTCTTTCTATAATATTTAAAATAAAATTCAATAAATTATCGTAAATCACCAAGTTTGGATATGTACATCATGACATCAGTATATATCCATAGCAATAAAGAAATTGAAGTTATGGTTATGGATTTGGTTTTGCTGAGTGTGCGAACATAGGAGAGGAAGAAGATGAAGTGCACAAGTGAGTATTTTATGATCACATATCTATGTCATACTCACAAATGTGATGACCCGCCTTTTACGATCCTCAAAAGTCGACAATGACCCATCCACGGTATACACGTGTCGAACATCCAAGTGCCGGAAAGACATATTGTTGGGGTGAAAGAAAAAATGACAGGATGGAATCTCACATCGTGACGAGTAATATATAATATCCAAACGATTTTTACAAAAGAAAACTTTTATTATTCATACAATAATTAGAGTCAACCTGACATAAGCCTGGATAGTTATAACAGCATGTCCTTTCAAATGCTGATAAATACAAATAAGAAATACAGAGGAAAATAAAATACGTCGGCTCTTGGAGCCACCCAGCTCTTCTCCTGAAGCTCTAAAGCGTCCAAAGCTAACTCTAAAAAAATACTCGAGCCTGACACGAGTATTATAGGAAAATAACACCCGGATCAGTCTGGTAAAACATCGTGATAAATTCAAATTAAATAGGTTGTTATATCATACGAAACCTTTCAAAAATAAAGGTATCTCACAAGACCATACCGCACATAAATACAAATGAGTTTTTACCTTACGATAATCAAACTGTTTCAAATAGAAAGTCCAATGACATTATAATAATGTCTAGGGTTTAAAATAAATCTACAACATAATTGAAATGCTTGCATCTCAGGTTCTAGCATATTTGGTATACAACTAAGTCTGTAAAGCACGTATTGGAAAATGGATTCCATACAATGACAAGGCACTGAGGTACCACCTGTCACGGTACACCTCTAGAAAATGTACCGATGACCTCGCTTGGAGCCCCTGCCAACACAGAACTGTCCTACCCCTTCCTGAATAGTACTGAATATGTCATTACCTCGGTTGCTTTGAAACCTTTTTCTTGAGAGCTCTCATGCACATACCAAATCCATAAATAGTGATTTAGAAGGGTGATGACCATACCCTAATGGTTGCGACCCGCATAGCCCTGTTGCATCTCCCCCGATTTTAGTCATTCCTATATGTGAGGCTCGTGAGGCAATGATTACCTTTTTCTTTTAGCAAATCCCACTTGGAATTCTAACACTACCCTCCAAGCAACAATGCAATGCCATCATCCATCCATACAAGTTGTTTAGGAGATGAACAAACTGAAGGCACTACTTCTACTGCATCCTTTCTGGAATCACCCTCAGGACTAGTAGCAAGTAGCCCTTGCACTTCCAATAACTCCATCTTCGATTCCATCATCTTTAGGATGTCTCCCATTAGAACGCTTATGCCAGTTCGAAGTGGTTTTTGGATAACTCATGCTTATCTTATCTAGGTCTCTCCAAACCAATAATCGATAGTTTTCAGTTGACTCAATCTCGGTTCTCTCAGAAGTAAGCGGACGATATAAGAGTCCCAAAGGGATCTCGAATATCCGTCCTTAAAGCAAGAGATGTTTCATCGGAATTAGTTCTCCCAAGGGAATCTCAAACCGTATGAACATGTGAAGCTTTCATTTACTTCCTAAGTTAAAAATGGCCAAGTTATCGATAGTGGATAAACCGCTATTTGGGTGCAAGTATAATTTGCATATGAAAAATCAAATATCTTATACTTATGACCACTTCTCCAATTTCAAACGGTACTATCCCTCAATTAACAATGAAATCAGACAAGTTAGAGAAACTATCCTTGCCTCGACATACATTCTAAATTCTTAAGATAGAGACGAGTTTCCATATCTTGGAATTTGGTATCAATTATAAGATGAAGTACCTTCCATATACTTAATTAATCATGACCCACATATATAAATTAACCCTCTTATACTTATCACCTTTCCGATATTTCGACTTCTCTATCCCTCGTCCAGAATCGAAGTCTGGTAAATCAGGTAAATGGATTGCACCTAGCCTTACCTTAGTTGAAGCAATTTGATTCTTGATCTCACAGATAGACAAAAGTCTACTCATCCGCTTTTAGTGCTAAATACAAGATGACTTACTTTCCATAAACGTGTTAATATTTTAGCACTACTTATCATATCTGTTTTGCTACTTAATGGTACTAATAAAGAAATCTCTTGCATAAAACAAATCTTTTTAAAACCTAATCCGAAAACCAACACTGCAAACTTATTTCCAGTATTTGATTTCAAACAAGTACTATTTATCGGTTAGAAATGAAACAGTTAAAGTTGGGGCATTATTTCCTCTCAAACCTTGATTCAACGTTCACTTCTAACTTTCAAAATAGAAACAAGTTTTCATACCTCAAAGTCTGGAAAATAAGATCCAAGAGTTCCGTATATTTGTTATTAAAACATTTTTCGAAACCACTTATTTAAACCAAAATTCGATTTATAAAGCAACCTCCTTCCTTTATTAAAGCAAACCACTTATTCAATAATAACAAAATGTTACAAACCAAACTTCCTTTTAAACTTCTTGAAACCATTTACAATAACAAATTTTTTTTATAGTCTACGATCTCTTTCTCCTTCTCGATAATATTTATTACAACAATAGTGTTGTAATTCATGCTTCGTTCTCTTTTAAAATTACTTTTAGAACTCTTTAAAACAAGTTTGAAACTTGTATTTAAATATCTCTTATAAAAACGGTCGCTTTTAAACAAAACTCGACATTTTAAACAAAACCGTAAAATTTAAACTTTTGTTTAAATAACCTAATAAACTCTTAAAAATATATTTAAGACTTCAAACTCCATTTTTAATACTTAAATAACCTTTATAAACATATTTTGAAAGTGAATTTACAAAATATCTAAAGTATATAATCTTTCTATTTTACTAAAAAACATAGATTTTCAAATTGCATCCATAGCGACTATCGCTATATAGACCATAACTTTTAAAACTTGTTTTTTTAAAACAAATAACTTCTTTTCCCTTTTAAATACTTATAAACACATTTTAAAAGACCTTTCAAAATTTTTAAGACATATAACTTTTTTTATTTCACAAAAAAAATAAAAAATTTCCAAACTGCATCCATAGCGACTATCGCTATATGGACCATAATTTTTAAAACTTGTTTTTTTTAAAACAAATAACTTTTTTCCTTTTTAAATATTTATAAACACATTTGAAAAGACCTTTCAAAATATTTAAGATAGACAACTTTTTTTTATTTTACAACAAAAATAAAAAATTTCCAAATCTGCATTTATAGTGACTATTACTATATGGACCATAACTTTTAAAACTTGTTTTTATAAAACAAAAAAATTGTAAACTCTATTCCTTTTTATAATTTAAACCATTTTATTACCTTTATAAAGGCTTTAGAAACAAAAGTCGAGTTCGGAAACTATTTCAAAACACTTTTGAAAATAAAGTGGTAAACGCTTAAAATTAAGCACAGGATTTCAACGTCGCAATAAAACCAATAACAAGTAAGTTAACTATAACCAAGCAACATTCACTTTCACATACACAAGCATTTAAATAACCAATAATATATGTAAAATAAAAATCACATGGCGAGGAATCCTTTAGGATCCCTTTACAAACATTTCCATTATTCGAAGTGCTTTAATAGCGACCTATTCGATATGGAACACTTCGTTGCTTTTGTCCCCTGCAACAAAATGGTTATTTATGTCATCTGCTTTCAAGCGGGAATCAAACAATACCAAACATTATATGCACATTACAATACATACATACAACCTTATAAGCAAGCACTAAATTATTACGACAATTTGTCAATTTTAAAACTATTTTAAAGTGAGATATCTCACTTTAATCCAACCCAAACACAAGCCACCACCTTCCTTACTTTGACCTTACCTCACCTCCTCTAACACCCTACTAGTGCTCGGCCACAACCCCCCCAAAATCCATGCATCACAACACAAGAGCAATAACATATAAATTATTTCAACATTTATAAATAAAAGTATAATTAACTTAAAGGTAAGTTTTCTCACTGGTTTTTGACAAGATTCCCCTGTGAATTTGATAAAGTGACCAGCATAAACGTTCTTCCTTACTCAATTATTTTTGGTTTCAGAAAAAGAATCACTCGATTTGGAGTTGGTTTTTGGAAGTTATGACTGAATGAAGAGGAGGTGTTTTGTAAAAACTAGGACAAAAGTGACATTGATAAAAATGAGATTTTGACCTGTTTACTCTAAAAACTTGAAAAAGTGATCAATATGAAAGTTCTTCATCATTCAATTCTCTTTGGTTTTAAGAAAAGAATCACTCGATTTTGAGTTTCTTGTGGAAGTTATGGCCGAATGAAGAGGAGGAAGGAAGAATATAGGAAAACTAGAGTAAAAATAGAAATGAAAGTGTGAAGTAAAGTGGTGCTTTCTTTGTTTGAACTTGTTTTTAATGGAGGAGATGAAGAAGATAAGAGAAAACGAAAGTAAGGAAGAATATGAAAATGGAAATGAAAGTAAAAATCTAAAGTGTGTGTTCTTTTATAAAAATTAAAAAGTGGCAAAGTACCAAGTTAACCCAAGCTAATACCCTCCTTTAGAAACTTGACAACACACCACCCTTAAGCTAAATTACACAAATACCCCAAAACCCTTCCATGTCATGTAAACAAGTGTACTTGCCATCAAATCACAGAAAGAAACACTTAAATCAATGTACTTTTGCACTTAAAATAAGAAAGGAAATTTTTTCTCTTTTACTAATCCTTACTTACTTTATTTAATTATACTTTGAATTTTCAAATGCAAATTAAATTTAATAAATCTCTTTATTAGCAAATAGGAAATATTATTAAATGTGTACATATGTGTGCAACAACATTGCGATTGTTCGTTAAAATGTTGTAAATCCGTAATAAAGGATATTAAGAACTAAATACCGATATAATGAAACTCCGTATTACTTGTTAATCCGTATTAAATGTGTACATATGGGTAAGAGGTGTGTTTGGATGAAAATCGGTATTTAAAATGTGTACATAAATGAAGTTTCTAGGTTTACAACCTTTTTTTTAAATGGCACTTTATATGCAACAAATCACTGTGTCAACATATTACATGTTAATAAATGTTCGAATCACGCTACACAAGTTTCGAACTTGTGACCTCTCACAACAAAGCCAAATCACTTAACCACTGGGATAATGATGCTTGTCAGGTTTACAACCTTCTCATCACAAAGGTTTACAACCTTCTCATCACACATGGATGATAAATAATCTACCGAGTATACCTTATGCTCAACAGCCATTGGTTATTACTCAATCGATTATTCACACTACCTTATGATAAATTGAAGAGTCATTTATCTAACACCTCATAAATACTAAAACATTAAATGAAAATATATTTAATCCCGTACGATGTATGTAGATCATCCATACGCAATATCTGATCGATAACTTACTTGAATACATATGCTTCTCTTACGAACTAGTATCGCTCGCCCGAATTCCCTAGAGCGGACTCCGATCAGGATTCTTGATTAGGAACCTTCGTTCTCCTTGCATAGACATATACTATAGTACAAAACCTTAATACCATATCAAAAACCATCACCAAGGGTTCAACGTCAAAAAGCGAGTGATAAATCCTTATTCGTACCAGTGTGAACCACCTTAAAGTCATGTACTCGAATCTTAGATCAAGAACCATATGAAGCAATGATCTATGCACAATTTATGTACTTATTCTTATTGGTTCTTACTTATACCAATTTCTTTTACTTCTAAAATTATTTATGAAAACATTTCACAAAAACATAACTTCGGTTTTGAACTTGTATAATACCCTATTACTGATAGTATATATAACTATTTGATTTATTATTTTATTTTATTTTTTTCCTTAAATTCAAATGCAGACCCAAAATAAATTTCGGTCTTAAAACCAAGTCGACCTCTTTAACCACTTTACCCATTCGGTTTGGCAAGTAGCTAAGAAGAGTAGGATGCTAGTATCCGAACTCAATCCTAGAGTCTACTTTTCTTTAGACACCTCTAAGGTAAAGATGTTTATTAGCCGGTCCAATAACATCAAATAGTTTTCATAAAGATGTTAAAATGAAAGATACGGTTTTAATAAAACAAAGTTTATTAAAACCTTCTTATTAAATTTAACCCATTTAAAAACTTCATTTATCAACACATTCCTTTATCAAAATACATTTCTATTTTGATTCTATTATTTTTAAAGAATATTAAGAACTAAATACCCGATTTTTATTTCAAAACCTTTTTGAAATATATTGTGTATTTTAATCTATAGAAAATATACATATAGACCAAATAACACAAAAATGATACCGAGGAACTAGATTATACCAAATACTATCATACATCCCCTTACCAAGAAGGGTAATGCTTAACAGAAGTGCTTATCATCCAAACACACCTCTTACCCATTTTTAGTCATTTTAGAACCACTCGAACTAGCTGAAATAAAATACTTCTTTTTTTTCGAATCCCATTTCGACACAGTACTGTATATATTTCTCATATATATATAGCTTTAGCACTTACCCAAACTGGTCTTAGCTTTGTTCGGATTCGAAATCGTTTCAATCTTACAATGACAAAAGAAATAATTAACTAAGTGTACTACAACGTTTGCTTAAGCAAACATTCGATGGTCACTTAGAAGAGTATTCAGATTGCCATAAAACAAATCATGGCTCATTCCCCGAACTATCCAAAGAAAATATACCTTACTTAAATTCTCTTTGAAATATTTCTACTTATAAATACTTTCAAGTAATACTATTATTACTTTTCCAAAAATCATTTGAAATATTTTCCAAATACACGGGAATTTAAATTCTCAAAAATCCTCTTTATTTTATAAGATGCATCTTATAAACCAAAATTATATAAAATTATCTTTATATAATTACTTCCTTTATTATAGTAACCCTTTTAACAAAGTAAATTTGTTAAATCTACATTATCAACGAACGCCTTATAGTCAAATCGTGAAACTTAATTCATATGGTGTTTGTACTTAATTTAACCAGACAACAAATGCTCATAAACCGACTGACCATAGATAATCAATTTATAAATTATGATGAATAAACATCATCCTTTCCTAACAAATAATCACAACAAAATTAACTATATCAATTTGAAAATTATTCATTTATATTAAAAATATAAAATCTAGGTAAAATTATTTAAATTACCAGTTTGAAAACAATTAAAATATTTTTATAGCATTAACAAATATGCGCTCTCAAATATAATACACTCAAACTCATTCTAGGGTGTCATTTACCCTATCTCTAATGAGTTTATCCCACCAAGGCTAACGTTCTCGCTTAACCTTTGACTCTGATACCACTATGAGGACCCATTTTTTTCGACCCTCAAAAGCCGACACTAATACATCTACGGTATTCACAAGCATCCAAGTGTAGGGAATGCAAATTGTTGGGGGTAAAAGAAAAGAAAAAACAGGATGGAATCTCACATTGTGACGAGTAATATATAATATTCAAATGATCTTTACAAAATAAAACTTTTATTATTCATACAACAATCAGAGTGTACTAACCTATCATCAGTCTGGACAGTTATAATAGCCTGTATTTACAAATGCCAATAAATACAAACAAGACATCAGAAAATAAAATACATCGGGTCTTGGAGGCATCTAGCTCGTTTCCTGAAGCTCCAAAGCATCCAAAGTTAAATCTGGAAAAACACTCAGATCTGACTCGAGTATTATAACAAAATAACACCTGGATCAGTCTAGTAAACCAGCATGAGAAATTCAAATCAAATGGGTTGTTGTGTCTTATAAAACCTTTCAAAAATAATGGTATCTTGTAAGACCACGACGCACATAAATACGAACGAGGTTTTATCTTATGATAACCTAACCATTTCAAATATAAAATCCAGTGATATTGTAATAAGTTTAGGGTTTAAAATAAATATATAACATAGCTGAAATTATTGCATCTTACGTTCCAGCATATTTGATATACAACTAAATACGTAAAACACGTATTGGAAAATGGATTCAATATAACGACAAGGCACCGTGGTACCACCTGTCGTAGTACACCTCTAGAAAATGCATCGAGGGCCTCTCTTGGATCCCCGCCAACACAAAATCGGCTTACCCCTTCCTGGATAGTATCAAATATGTTATCACCCCGGTTTCTATGCAACCTTTTTCTTGAAAGCTCCCTTGCACATATCAAATCCATAAATAGTGATCTAGAAGGGTGATGACCATACCGTAATGGGTGTGACCCACATAGCTCTGTTGCATCTCCCCTAATTTTAGTCATTCCTAAATGTGAGGCTCGTGAGGCAATGATTACCTTTTTCTTTTAGTAAATCCCACTTGGAATTCTAACACTTCCCTTAAGGCAACAATGTAATGCCAGCATTCATCTTTATAAGTTGTTCAGGATATGAACAAACTGAAGGCACTACTTCTACTACATCCTTTTGGAATCACCCTCAGGATTAGTAGCAAGTAGCCTTTGCATTTCCAAGAACTTTGTCTTCGAGTACATCATCTTTAGGATGTCTTCCATTCAAACGCTTATGCCAGTTCGAAGTTGTTTTCGGATAACTCATGCTTATCCGATCTTGGTCTCTCCAAACCAACAATTAATAGTTCTCGGTTAACTCAATTCTGATTCTCTCAAAAGTAAGCAGACGATATAAAAGTCCTAAAGGGATCTCAAATATCCGCCCTTAAAGCGAGAGACGTTCACCGGAATAAGTTCTCCCAAAGGAATCTCAAACTATATGAACACTTAAAGCTTTCATATACTTCCTAAGTTAAAAATGGCCGTTATCGATAGTGGACAAGGTATAAGTATAGTTTGTATTTGAAAAATCAGACATCTTATACTTATCACCGATTTTCAATTTCAAATAATACTATCCCTTGATTAATAATGAAATTGGTCAAGTTAGAGAAACTATCCTTGCCTTGACATATATTCTTAATTTCTAAGGTAGAGACGATTTTTCATACCTCAGAATTTGGTGTCGAATATGATATGAAGTACCTTCCATATACTTAATTAATCATGACCCATTTATAGAAATCAACCCTCTTATACTTATCATGTTTCTGACATTTCGACTTCTTCATCCCTTGCGCAGAATCAAAGTCGGGTTAGTCGGGTAAATGGATTGCACCTGGCCTTATCTTAGTTGAAGCACTTTGATTCTAGATCTCACAGATAAAAGAAAGTCTACTCATCAGCTTTTAGTTCTAAATACAAGACGACTTACTTTCCATATACGTATCAACATTTTAGCACTATTTATCATATTTATTTTGCTACTTAATGGCACTGACAAAGAAATCCCTTACATAAAACAAATCTTTTTAAAAACAAATCTGTAAACCAACTTCGCAAACTTATTTTCAGTCTTCGATTTCAAACTAGTACTATTCATCAGTTAGAAATGAAACTGTTCAAGTTGGGGTATTATTTTCTCTCAAACCTTGACTCGACATTTACTTCTATCTTTCAATATAGATACAAGTTTCCATACCTTGAAGTTTAGAAAATAGGATCCAAGAGTTCCATATATTTGTTATTAAAACATTTTCAAAAATCACTTATTTAAACCAAAATTCGAAGGCAACCACCTTCCTTTATAAAAGTAAACCACTTATTCAATATAACAAAATGTTATAAACCAAACTTCCTTTTTTAACTCCCCGAAACCATTTACTATAAAAAAAATTATAGTCCACGATCTCTTTCTCCTTCTCGACAACATTTATTACAGCAATAGTGTTGTAATCCATGCTTCATTCTGTTTTAAAATTAATTTTAAAACTCATTAAAAAAAGTTTGAAACTTGTATTTAAACATCCTTTATAAAAATGGCCGCTTTCAAACAAAACTCGACTTTTTAAACAAAGTTGTAAAATTGAAACCTTTTGTTTAAATAACCAAATAAATTCTTAATAATATATTTAAAACTTCAAAATCCCTTTTTAATACTTAAACAACCTTTATAAACATATTTTGAAAGTGAATTTACAATATATCTAGAGTAGATAACCTTTCTATTTTAATTAAAAACATAAATTTCCAAACTACATCCATAGCGACTATCGCTATATGGACCGTAACTTTTAAAACTTGTTTTGTAAAACAAATGTAACGACCCAGAATTTTGAACAAATTAAATTGAGAATATTTAATTAATTTTAAATATTTGAACGATGATTTAATTTGAATTCCGAATATAACTTTGAAATTTGTGATTAAACTTTAAAATTTAATCTATTGAATGCTGAATAAAAATTTGAATCTTCAATTTTAAAGTTGAAGAAAGATATTTCGAAAGCTTTCAAAATTTATATTGATGATACTAAAGGTAATAGAACTTTCAGAATTGAATGTGAAACTGTTTTGTTCAGTTTTGAAAATCATATCGTTTGAATCGATATTTAAAAATAGTCGTCTGAGGCACAGTCTCGGAATTCGACGAAACCAGTTCCATTGGATCCGTAATATTGTATTATTGTCGGATTTCAAATATCGTATTTTTCGGTGTTTATATGTGAGCACACGACGTGTAAACGCATCGAAATTTATTCGAATTTAAATTTAAATTTAAATTTGTCACATATCAGCCAAGTTCTTCCCTTTAATCACGCCTGAAAACGTGCCCCGTTGTTTCAGCCGAGCATCACGGGAAGAAATCGCGATAACCATGCCGTCTTCAATTTCAATATCACGTCCTTCCTCAGTTCAAAATTTCGTTTAAAACAATGGCCGAAATTCTCGTTCAAATCTAATTGCCGAGACCTCCTTTCTCCCTCTAATTAAAATCAAAAATCGCAGGCGTGTTCTATGTTTCCCCCAAATCAAAATTTCCATCCCTTTCCCTCTAAAAAAAATTTGCGAAGTCGAGCTGTAGGGGAGGTCGCGTTCAAGATTTAGGTGGCGCGTAAGCTAAGGGCAGTGGCAGCGCGTTCGTACGCGTGAGGATGGCGGCGTCGATTCTGGGTTCAGGCAGCCTCCGCGTGTTCGAAGTCAAGGCGGAGCAAGCGAAGTGGAGTCGTTCGAGAGGGCTGCTCTAGAACGCGATCGACCTATGCAGTGAAGTGGGCTCGCAGCCTCGAGAAAGCGGTGGGTTTAGACTCGCGATTCTCCACTGTCGTTCGTATCGCGACGAGCTGTAGCGAGTTTCAGGAGGAAGGTTGGGGGTAGGGTCGAGGGTTTGTGACGTGAAGTGGGAGGATACTTCGGCAGTTCTGGTAGTCGTGGCCAGAGGCAGACGCGAGCACGAGTTCGCGAGTGCATCTTCACGATGGCGAGGCATCAGAGTGGCTGTGGATCGAGATGTCGTTTCGAAGGGGCAGCGGTCGAGCTCGGCGATTTTGGGGACTGGGATGTCTCACGGTGACGAATTCGAACGGCGTCAGGCGAAATCGAGCTTGGGTTCGTTTGGTTCTGTGAGGTATTTTAATTTAATCTGTTAATTCGATATATTGGTTACTAAAAATAAACGAATCGATAAATATAAAGAAGAGTTTAAATTTTCAAAAAAAATTAGACTGTCTAGTTTCGATTTGCAAAAATTTAGCTCTATGTATCTGTATATGAATTTATACAGTTAAACAGGATATTTTATAAATATATGTACTTACAGGAATTCAGAAAAGAAGTTTTTTAAATGTAAATATATATATTAGGAAATGATGTTTCCAGTAAGAAGTCGGAATTTTATTTAATATGTATATGTAGTTTCAATAAAATTTATTTTTAAAGGAAAATTTAGTTTTAAAATTTAGATGGTAGAAATAAAATTTTAAGAGAAGAAATTAATTGTAAGTTAAATGTGAAAGATATATGTAAATGAGACTTTAGTTAAAGAAACAGGAAAGTTAGTAGAAATTGAAATGTTAGTCAAATAAATTTATTTAAAAGGAATCATTGGATAATTAAAATTACTAAGCGAAAAATTTATTTATTTGATTTGTTCAAATAGTAATAAGATTATGTAATTGTTATACAAGGTTAAAATAATCGAAGAAACAGTCTGGATTGGAAAATGGGATGGCAAAATAAAATCTAAGGTGAGATCTTCTCACTCAAAAAAAAAATAATTGAAAAGTGGAATTTTCAGTTATTGATTTGATTGCTATTGGATGTGATATTAGATATAGTAGGATATATCTATATATATAGCAATATATACATATTGGCATATGTATATATTGGATTGATTGATTTCCCGCCTCGTATAGCGGATGAGACCCTATTGCGCCGTTAGTAAGCGGATATTTTATAAAACCCATATACCGCGATATTCCACCTCGAAGTGGAATTGGTATTGTGCTAACATCTGTGGATGCAGGGAAACAGGTTGGAGGGATCCAACTAGATTCCTCACCAGTATTTATTTATTTACAGATATTGATGTATATTCTGTTATCATATGTTGATATATGATGTTTGATGTTGTGATTGACTAATTGGTGCTGTTGCATCATCGGATTCAAGTTTTGAAGTTTTAAAAAAAAATAACGACTTTTACTTTAAAAGGATTTTTAAAGTGATTTTTGAAAATATACGTTTTATGGAATTTTTGAATTAATTTATAAACGTTAAGATTTTAAAGTTTTAAAAGTTAAGATTTGTGAATTATAACCAAAAGGTAATTTCTTTTGAAATAAATAGTTAAGAAATTTATAAAATGGTTTTAATTGAAAATTTTGAATTATTAAAACGATGTATGTAAAAGATGTACAAGATTGATATCTATAACTTTAAAATGTTGGAATTATAAAACGAGTTTTTTATAAGCGTTAAAATGAATTTTTAAGAATTTATAAATAAATGAAATTTATAAATTGTGAACTTATAAATGGAAATTATTTTTGTAAAATAAAGGAATTATAAGTATTTAACTTATAATATGGATTGTTGGTATAAAGTTTAAGTTATGAATCAAATTGTTAATAAAGGAGATTTATTAAATTGAAGTTGTTAGAAAATAAACATAGAATTTATAAACGTTGTTTTATAAATTCAAAATCAATTGAATTTGATAAATTAAATATAGAAGGTTATCAAAGAAGATATATTCGCGTTTTTGGATAGCGAATTTTTATTGAAATAAAATGTGTAGAAATGATTGAAATTGGGTTAAGTGAATTATATTCACGATTTTGGACAGTGAATATATTTTTGAATAAAATGGATTCATTTTTGAAGAAGTGACATTAAAAATGAAGTAAACATTTTAAAGATGTTTTTAAAATGTGGGAAATATCGAAACCATAGATTTCAACATTTTATTGTTGAAATAGACATTTTCGAGAAATAAGGAAATGATGGACTATAACACTGTTGTTATAGTAAATGATTTTCGAAAGAAAATGTTTTATGTAGTATTGGGATTTACATATATCTATCTTAAAATCCAAATCCCTATACTAGTGATTTCGAGTCGTCGTAACGATGTTTTACGTAACATTCGTTTTGACTCAAATAAATGTTGTCAAAGTAAATGATTTCCTTAAAGAATGAAATATATACTTAATTTTGATTTAAGTATATAGAATATTTTCCAAGTGTTGAAAATAAATGTTTTGGGAAATACTTATTATTAAATAAGTAGGGAAATGCATTTCCAAAATGAAATGAAACGTTTTGAGATTTTATCTTCTTAAAGATAAATTGAAAATGAATATTGGAATCGATTTGAAAATCGTATATCAGTAGATATTTTTGAAATATAAATTCACTATGGAATTTATAAAAGAAAGGGAAGTTGTTTAAAAATAAATATTGATTTATTTTTAAAGTGTGGAAATTTTATATCTAGTAAAGATATTTTGGAAGATAAATAATTTGGAAAATTATTTGGAATCTGATGATGTTGCGCATCTTTATTGATAGTTAAATAACCGACTATCAATAATTACCTTGAATAGGTATTTGTTGTGAATTGGATGAATTTGAATGCCACACTTATTTTTGAATAAGCGCTCACTATTCGGGTTAGCCGGGAAAGGACCATGGGGTCGTATAACCCATTCCGAATATGTGATACGTCGTTATGAATTGCATTCGAAGACCGGTGTTGAAGACCGAATATTTTTGAAAACGGAAGGATTACCGTCGAGTTACTCTACATCGGCTGATCTCCGGTTTAGAGGTTTTATCACCCTTAGTGACGGGAAGTCCAGACCTGATTAGAAATTTATCCGGATATGCAAGGGCTTCGTGAGAAGTGTCTTCGGTTCTGTTCGATCCCGGAACAGACTTGTATGGATTGTATGTCTGACGTTACACATTGAGATATAAAGCCGATTTCTTTCAAATACATTTCTGTTGGTGGCGGAGAATTTATTCTCTTAGCTTAACACCCTTCTCTGAGACGTACGAGCTCAGAGGTTATGTAGTTGAAATTTATCAGCGATATATCCCAATTTGGTAACGTGGCATACTGAGTGTTGTTGTGAAATGATCAGTGTTTGATCATTTGCGATATGATCATTTGTTTGATCTTATATCTTTGTGATCATAGGTTGATCATTTTGTTTGACCCGAAGCATGGCTTTGTAGAAAGCGTAGCTTTGTGGACGAGACTTCATCGAGCCTCACACCCCGGAAATGGTCGAAACAGGAAGGATGCAGCAAGGTTTTAGGGAGTAGCGCCCCTTAGTGTATGTCATTCCTTCTGGATAAAGGTGGTATCATGGTATGGAGCCCAGATACTTAACCTCTGTGGTTGCTGCAAATTTATTACTTTGTGGTTGTTGCGAATCGGGGATCCTCGGGAAGATCGGTGACGATCGGGGGATGGCATACGCGTGTCAGTAGTTACCTATTTTTGCAGAGGTAACCCGGCCTTGTGTTGGCAGAGATCTAACCGTAACGTTAGGTTCTCGGGTCGTCTATTCCAGGGACGTACCCATCGTGGAAAAGGAAGTTCCTTAGCCCGACCATTTGTTGGAAATCCAAAGAAACAATACGAGCCTTGTACGGTTTTAGTTGTAGAACCTGCCATTTAATATGGTAGCTATAGCAAGCATACTATAATGGTACCTATGCTGGCTAAGATTTATATTCTACTTTTCGAAATGTTTTCTACACTATGCACTAATAATAATATCCAAAAAGATTTGATTTTGCGTAATAAGCATCTTTGACTAACATAAGAAGAAATCTCCTCCAAGTCTGCGTTTGCATTGTGTGTGTGGTGGGAGGTCTTATGGTAGTTTCATTTTCCAAAAGCATTGTGAATTGACTTTAAAATTCTCTGCTATTTATTTTAAAGATAAACTGTTTTACGATCTCACACCAGTCACCATGACTGACTCGGAGTTTATTGTTTCCCTTCTAAACTCTGGATGCCCACAAATTTCCACACGGGCAGCTTAGAGTTATGTGTATATTTCCATCTAGGCACGATTGGACATGCTAGATAAGAATGTTACTTACCTTGTTTTTGTTGCAAAATAACATAAAGCAATTTTGAAGTTCATAACATGAACTGTAAATTAACAAATAAAAAACTGGATGAGAAAGAATCCCCAAAATTGTAGATTATATTTTTAGACGTCATTTATACAACCTTTAATTTTTAAGACGTTGTAAGCTCATAATTGATCCAAAATAATTTGCCGGCATTTCTAAAATGATTAAATGGCCGGTCCACTACGACCAGTCGATTGGTTAAGGTCTAGGAAATTTCAAAGAATAATAAATTCATTTTGGCCTCATTCGATCGATTGAATAAAAAGATCAATCGAGTGGTTCATGGTTCAATCAATTGATCATTGTTTGAAAATAATCGTTTCTTTCCAGACAGTCATGGATCTGCCTCTTAGTCATTTGATACCGAAAAATTTTGAATCTTTTTCAACCCTCTTCCTCCCCCATGGTTTCTTAAAATATACAAAAAATGTGTATTTGTAGTACTATTCATTGTGTAAAGTTTGTCGTAACTAAGTGCATCCTTCGTTAGTTAAGCGGCACGATGAAATATATGATTTTGCTGCAGGCATACTCTGTCATCCACTATTGTGCCAGAATCAACAAATACCACCAGAAACTTTGTAGTTGAGGGATTACATGAACTGATTCAAACACGATACAACAAACAAAGTGAAGCACCTTAAGAAAATATATGAAGTACTCTCGCAAGCAATTGAAAGCACCATAATTTTTTTTAATACCAATACCTGAGTTTGCCAATATGAGTGGAGGCTAGAATCTTATAAATATTCCAATAATTTTTGCAGTTAAATAGGTTCAAAATTAAGCCCAGAGCATTTGTTACCGTCCACATTACCTGTAGTTATTCCTTAGTGCATAGCTTTTCTGTAGAAGCACAACTATACGAAGAAGCCTACGCCAAGAAGTTAAACTTAAATGCGCAAGAAATAAACGTTCTCTTGGATAATATTCAAAACATTGACCGAGCGGTTGAGCTTGTTTTTGTGTTGAAGAAGATGTTGTTTGGAGTCAAGTCGCGAAGGCTCATTTAAGAGAAGGGCTAGTGAGTGATGCAATTGAATCGTTTATCCGAGCAAATGACACAACCCATTTCTTGGAAGTTATTCATGCTACCGAGAATGTTGATGTATATCATGATTTAGTGAGGTACTTGCTTATGGTGAGGCAAAAGACTAAAGAACCAAAGGTGGACAGTGAGCTCATATATGCATATGCAAAGATTGATCGATTGAGTGAGATTGACGAATTCATTCTTATGCCAAATGTTGCCAACCTCCCAAATGTTGGGGACTGTCTTTATGGTGAAGCTTTATATGAAGCTGCAAAGATTATATTTGCTTTCATTTCAAACTGGGGTAAACTGTCTTGTACTCTAGTTAAACTTCGGCAGTTCCAGGGTGCAGTTGATGCTGCAAGAAAAGCAAATAGCTCTAAGACATGAAAAGCAATTGTTTTGCAAGAAAAACGAATGAAAAACTAGGTGAGAAAGAAATAAATAGAAATGGTAGTTATTCCATAATGCATAACTTTTGTAATCATTATAATTACTATTACTAATGATGCATGATATTTACATGCAATATAGCCTTACCATATTAACTTAAACCAACTTCATGCTATACAATCTCCTATACCGTCATAGTAAAATGTAACTCAGATCTGAGCCAACCAACCATGCTAGGATTCGCCCCTTCCATAACTGACCCACCAACATCTACAAAATCAATATTCGCAGCTAACTACACCTCTGCAGTTATTTCCTAAACATCCCCTTCCTCCATTGCTTTTTTTACCTCTTCTCAAAAAGAAAAAAATCATCCCATTAGGAATAACTAACACCATATAATAGCTAACTTATCATCAATCAAATAAGCACACTTCAGCGCCCAAATCCCCCACTTCCTCACCAACATCAAAATCCTCCCTTTGAACAACATTGTCATTAACTTCCCTAACATTTTCCTAAAACAATTACATAACCCATTCAACAAAAAATGTAAGGTCCGAGACTAGTGATTTCTCAAACAGCCAGTCAGTCTGATCCTTCATGACCAAAAATGACATATCATTGCCAATGCCAATATCAGGAATAGAAGTTGTTTCTTTTCCATCTATAATCCTCTCATCCTCCAAACAATCTTTCGCAAACACTATTTCCTCGGCCAAACTACTGTTAAGGTCCCTATGTGTCAGTAATGGCTGCACCAATGTTGTTGTAGTCTTTGACCTGCAGGCAATAAAAAATGTATTAAGACAGTAAATGGTGTAGTAGTAATATGTATAACCCATATGTATCAAGACAGTATTAAGACATTGACCAACAGGCAATAAAAAATATGGAATTGTTACTAAAGAAATGGTAATAGTCTTTAACCTGCATGAAAAACGTTTATAACTGGAACTGTTACTATTTTTTATTGTCTTGCAGGTAATAAAAAATCTTACAGACTTTGACCTGCATGAAAAACGTTTATAACTGAAATTTTAAAATAGTTTAAAAAGGTAGTTCTCAATATTAAGACATGGTAATAGTCTTTGACTTGTAGGCAATAAAAAATGGTATTGACCACTCATATCTGGAATTGTTACTAAAGAAATGGTAATAGTCTTTGACCTGCAGGCAATAAAAAATCTTACAGTCTTTGACTTGCAGGCAATAAAAAATCTTACAGTCATTGACATACTGGAAGTTTTGAGAATAAAATCTTATAGTTTATAACTCATGAAAAATATGAAAATAAATATGATAATGCATGAAAAACTATTACCATTAATACATTTTGAAATTTTTTTAATGCCTGTAAAATTATTAATTAAAACAATAAATGAAAATAATCATCAAATCAAGGTGTGCATATTTAAACAATAATAATTTTAAATAAAATAATCACATACGCAGAATGTTTAAAGCAGTATCCTAATTTATCTCCGTTGATAGAGAATTCGAAAGAGAAATGGTTAGTTTTGTTATAGTTAGGGAGGGCACCAAATCTACTAATTGAAAAAATATAAAATCTATCATAAATACAAAAGAAATTTAAATGTTAACCTTTTTACATGTTAGGTTGCATGTCTTGTCTTAAATCTGAAACATACAGTTACAGTGAACCAACAAAAAAAAGCACTAAAGGTTAAATGAATAATATATCAGTTTAAAGTTGAGGCAAATGACCGAGCATCTGAATTGTGATTTTACTGATGAAACAAAACCATAATAAACTTTATAGAAAGTTTATACACACGTAGATAATTTATATAAGAGTTCTAAAAATTTCTCCCAGGATATCCTAGGTAGATTGTGTATAAATTCGCCAAGTATATACAATATAGTAAAAGCCCGCAGCAAGATGGTTGCTGGTCAGGATTTAATGTGTGTGTGGAAAAGAATGTGGTGTAACCAAGTTCAACATGATAAATTATGAGTGGCAGAAGAATTAACATATGATAGTTCAATGATCAAATACGCAGCTATCATCAACAAAAAAAATATGGGAAGGTATTCACAAAACAATATGACCAAACTATACCCAACCTGGGATAATATTGGTATGGTAGGTCCAGGAAGCATAGCTTTGAATACAAAGCACAATGTTATGAAAACCTGTAAATTTCATTTAAAGATATCTATAATAGCAATGTACAACATTAAAGTCCTTCCCAAATTACCTCGTGTAGACATCCCAAAGCAAAACCAATGGCCGCTAGAAGACCAATAGCCATGAAGCGTGACTTCAGAACTACCACATTTCTTTAGTAACAATTTCAGCACGATTTCTTATATATAGAATTGAAAAATATACTGACACATACCTGCAAAGAAATAATGATATAAACAAACCTCACACTATGGATAAAATAATACAAAATAAATATATTACAAAAATGCTTTGCACCATGGAATTGCATCAAACAAAGAACATAAAGATATGCTTACTAAATGTAACGACCCAGAATTTTGAACAAATTAAATTGAGAATATTTAATTAATTTTAAATATTTGAACGGTAATTTAATTTGTATCCCGGATATAACTTTGAAACTGACGATTAAATTATAAAATTTAATCTATTGTAAATTGAATAAAAATTTGAATCTTCAATTTTAAGTTGAAGAAAAATATTTCGAAAGCTTTTAAAATTTATATTGATAACACTAAAGATAACAGAAGCTTCAGAATTGAGTTTGAAAACGATTTGTTCAGCTTTGAAAATTATATCGTTCAACCGATATTTAAAAATAGCGTTCCGGGGCACAGTCTCGGGATTCGACGAAAGCAGTTCCACTGGATCCGTAATATTGAATTATTATCGGATTTCAATCCTCATAAAAATCGGAGTTGTCGTTTGACCCTGGCAGCTCAAAACGCTTCGAATTGTTTGAATCGATTTAATTCGAAATTGATCGTTTTCTTCAGTAACTCGCGTATACGATCAAATTAGCCTCCGAAACACGTTCCATCGTGTTCGGAATGCAGGTAAAACCCTGTAAACGTCTGTTGGAATGTCTGGTTTGGGGTTCGGGATTTCGCATTATGCATCGAGACGGTTTGAAGTGTTATAATATAATTTAAAATTTATAGTACAATAGTCAGAGATATTTTTCCCAACGCGTACTCGTGAAGCTTCCCAGCCGATATGTTATCTCGTTCTTGTCCCTCTCTTTCCTGGAATCAGAACAAGTCGAACCTCCTCTTCCCTTTTGTTTCCAAAAAAATCGAAATCGTTCAAGTGTTAATGGCCGCATTCTTTTCTCGAAATCAACAAGCTCCTCCCTCTCCTCATCTTTCAGTGGGAAATCGAATTCACGAGAAAGAAAAAATAAAAATAAAAATCAACGCCTTCTAATTTATCGTCACTGCATACTCGGCTATTCCATCAGCCATCGCGGCTCATCCTTGCCTCCTACGCGATATTTCTGCTGCCGATTTGAGGTCCTGCTACAGTCTCTTTATACTTGATGGGAGGCTCGCGTACGTGAGTCGAGTCGTCGATCGAAGGAAGCACACGCGGTCGCGAAAAGGCTGGGGCTTTGTGATGGATTCGTGGGGTTCTCGACGCTGGAAGGGTAGTAGGCATCGCGGGTTGAAGCGTGGTTCTGGCAGTGGAGCTCTCGACTAGGGCAACGGCGAGAGGCAGTCAGGTGGTTCAATCGATGTGGAGTAGGGGCGCGGCAACTAGGGTTTCGCGCGTAAGGCGGCGCGTGAACGACGACGTGACCTCGTCGACGCTGGTGGCGCAAGCGCGCAAGGCGGAGCGACGATGATGGTGGGTGATGGCATGCGTGAACGAGGTGACGTCGAGACTGCGTTGCAATCGCGTTCGAGCATCGGCAGAAGTTTCGATCTGGGTTCATCGTTCCAGTAAGGTATTTCTTTTTTTCTTTTTTCTTGTTTATAAATAGATATATACATATAAAGTTGGGAAAAAGAAATATACAGAAAGAAAAAATGGGAAAAGGAAATGAGAATGATAAAATGAATTTTTATAAAATTAAATCTGCAGTGAGATGTTTTAAAATGATTTTTGAAAATGCATATGTACAAAAGATTTACAGTTGAACAAAATAAATATAGGTTAGAAATAATAACCGTAAAATAAATTTCATTTTTTGCAGTTTACAGTAAGAAAATTTGTTTAAAGCTAAATTTTTAGTTGAATTAAAAATTTAGTTTCAAATGAAAAATATTTATTTAAAAGGAGATTTGTTAGAAATTTAATTTATTGGAAAAAAAAAATTCCAAACGAAAATTGGTTATTCGATTATCTCGAATATTAACAAATTGTATAATTGTTTATACAAGGTTAAAACTGTGAAATCAAGTCGGAAATGGAAATTGGATGGCAAATTAAAAAGCTAAGGTGAGATCTTCTCACTCAAATGAAAGTGGATTTTCTTTTACAGTTATTGATTGATTGATTAATTGCTATTGGATGTGATAGTAGATATAGTAGGATATATATCTATATATAGCAATATATACATATTGGCATATGTATATATTGGATTGATTGATTTCCCGCCTTGTATAGCGGATGAGACCCTATTGCGCCGTTAGTAAGCGGATTATTTTTATAAAACCCATATACCGCGATAATTCCGTACTGGAGCGGAATTGGTATTGTGCTAACATCTTTGGATGCAGGGAAACAGGTTGGAGGGATCCAACTGGATTCCTCAACTGTATTTACTTATTTACAGATATTGATATATATTCTGTTATCATATTGATATATGATATTGACTGTTGTGATGGACTAATTGGTGTTGTTGCATCATCGGATTCAAAATTTTGAAGTTTAAAAATAACGACTTTTACTTTAAAAGGATTTTTAAAGTGATTTTTGAAAATATACGTTTTATGGAAACTTTGAATTGATTTATTCTAAATAAGTAAACGTTAAAACTTTAAAGTTATAAAAGTTAAGATTTTGTGAATTTTAACCAAAGAGTAAATTCTTTTGAAATAAAGAGTTGAGTAATTTAAAAAAATGGTTTTAATGGGAATTTTTGAATTATTAAAACGATGTATATAAAAGATGTACAAAATTGATATTTATAACTTTAAAAGATTGGGATTATAAAACGAGTTTTTATAAGTGTTAAAATGAATTTTAGAAAGAACTTATAAGTGAATGAAATTTATAAATTGTGAACTTATAAATGGAAAATGATTTTGTAGAATAAATGAAATTATAAGTATTTAACTTATAATATGGATTGTGGTATAAAAAAAAATTGAATTGTGAATTGAATAGGTCATTAAAGAAGATTTATAAATCGAATTGTTAATAAAGGAGATTTATTAAATTGAAGTTGTTAGAAAATAGAAATAGAATTTATAAACGTTGTTTTATAAATTCGAGATCAATTGAATTTGATAAATTAAATAAAGAAGGTTGTTAAAGGAGATATATTCGCGATTTTGGATAGCGAATTATTATTGAAATAAAACATGTAGAAAATAGTGAAATGTAATTAGTGAAGTATATTCACGATTTTGGACAGTGAATATATTGTTAAGTAAAATGGATATGGTTTTGGAAAAGTGATATTTGAAATGAAGTTAATTGTTTTAAAAGATGTTTTAAAACGTGTGAACTATCGAAATCATAGATTTCAACATTTATTGTTGAAATAGACGTTTTCGAGAAATATAAGGAAATGGTGGACTATAACACTGTTGTTATAGTAAATGATTTCCGAAAGGAAATGTTTTATGTAGTATTGGGATTTATATATCTATCTAAAATCCGAATCCCTATACTAGTGATTTTGAGTCGTCGTAACGATGTTTTACGCAACATTCGTTTTGACTCAAATAAATGTTGTTATAGTAAATGATTTCCTTAAAAGAATGAAATGTATACTTAATATTGATTTAAGTATATTGAATATTTTCAAATGTTGAAAATAAATAGATTTGTGAAATACTTATTTTTAAATAAGTATGGAAATGTTTTTCCAATATGAAATGAACTATTTTGAGATTTTATCTTCAAAGATAAAATGAAATGTGGAAATTGATTTGAAATTGTTTTCAAATGGTTAAGTGTGGAAATTTTATATCTAGTAAAAGATATTTTGGAAGATGAAATAATTTGGAAAATTATTTGGAATCTGATGATGTTGCGCATCTTTATTGATAGTTAAATAACCGACTATCAATAATTACCTTGAATGGTATTTGTTGTGAATTGGATGAATTTGAATGCCACACTTATTTTTTGAATAAACGCTCACTATTCGGGTTAGCCGGGAAAGGACCATGGGGTCGTATAACCCATTCCGAATATGTGATACATCGTTATGAATTGCATTCGAAGACCGGTGTTGAAGACCGGATATTTTTGAAAACGGAAGGATTACCGTCGAGTTACTCTACATCGGCTGATCTCCGATTTAGAGGTTTTATCACCCTTAGTGACGGGAAGTCCGGACGTGATTAGAAAATTATCCGGATATGCAAGGGCTTCGTGAGAAGTGCCTTCGGTTCTGTTCGATCCCGGAACAGACTTGTATGGATTATGTGTCTGACGTTACAATTTGAGATATAAAGCTGATTTCTTTCAAATACATATCTGTTGGTGGCGGAGAATTTATTCTCTTAGCTTAACACCCTTCTCTGAGACGTACGAGCTCAGAGGTTATGTAGTTGAAATTTATCAGCGATATATCCCAATTTGGTAACGTGGCATACTGAGTGTTGCTGTGAAATGATCAGTGTTTGATCATTTGCGATATGATCATTTGTTTGATCTTATATCTTTGTGATCATAGGTTGATCATTTTTGTTTGACCCGAAGCAGGGCTTTGTAGAAAGCGTAGCTTTGTGGACGAGACTTCATCGAGCCTCACACCCCGGAAATGGTCGAAACAGGAAGGATGCAGCAAGGTTCTAGGGAGTAGCGCCCCTTAGTGTATGTCATTCCTTCTGGATAAAGGTGGTATCATGGTATGGAGCCCAGATACTTAACCTCTGTGGTTGCTGCAAATTTATTACTTTGTGGTTGTTGCGAATCGGGGATCCTCGGGAAGATCGGTGACGATCGGGGGATGACATACGCGTGTCAGTAGTTACCTATTTTTGCAGAGGTAACCCGGCCTTGTGTTGGCAGAGATCTAACCGTAACGTTAGGTTCTCGGGTCGTCTATTCCAGGGACGTACCCATCGTGGCATAGGAAGTTCCTTGGCCTGACCATTTATTGGAAATCCAAAGAAACAATACGAGCCTTGTACGGTATTAGTTGTAGAACCTATCATTCACTTATGGTGGCGCCCCACTGTTTGGATGGTAGCTATAGTAGGCATAGTTCGAAATGTCTATGCTGGCTAAGATTAATATTATACTTTCGAAATGATTTCTACACTATGCACTAATAATAATATAAAAAAGAATTTGATTTTTTGCGTAGTAAGCATCTTTGACTATCATAAGAAGAAATCTCCTCCAATTCTGCGTTTGCATTGTGTGTGTGGTGGGAGGTCTTATGGTAGTTTCATTTTCCAAAAGCATTGCGAATTGACATTAAAGTTTTCCTGTTGTTTATTTTAAAGATAAACTGTTTTACGATCTCACACCAGTCACCATGACTGACTCGGAGTTTATTGTTTCCCTTCTAAACTCTGGGTGCCCACCAATTTCCACACGGGCAGTCTAGAGTTAGATTATCAGGATACTCTGGATATTCTAGAGCTTTGGAGATAAGCTGGAGGGCGAGACGTAGTATTTGTATCTGATATATTTATTCCGCTGTGTATTCTGTATGAGAACAAGTTATATAACTGTCCATTGTTGTATATGACTCTGATTGATGTATGTATAAACTGATATAGTTCTTTGTTTTAAAAGACTAGTGTTTATTTATTATATATTGTTCCGCTGCGATATGTGAGATTCTGTTATTGTTTTCTGTTTCTGTTGTTGTTCTGTTGTTCTTCTTCTTTCTCCTTCTGCTTTCTTCTTCTTCTACCTTTTTCTTCTTTTTAAATCCCTCACTATTGGAGTTTCCGGCACTCGATTGCTCGGCAGTCGATAAAGTGAGTATCGATGTCGAATTTTCGAAAGTCGAAAATTTCGGTATGTGACACTAAATATCATATGACATTTGACAACAGTACATGATATTGTAACCAAAAAATATGCTTTCTAAATGATGAAGATCAATGCCATCATGATTACCCAAATGTCGTAACCTTGACCAAAAGGAAAGGGTAATTCTTTAATGGAATAAGCGCAAGCTTTTAAAGTACCCGATTTGCAACCGTTAAAACGACAGTAACAGTAGAAGCAATCAAAATTCTCCCCTCGATTCTAAACTTGGTTTCTCCCGTTCCTTTGCAATCATGTTTGTCTGGTAATTAAATATTAAATTATTATGTTAATAATATCTACAGCCAATTGATTGTCCTCTAAATTGAAAAATTCATCTCAATTTCAAAAGTTAACAGTACATACCATATTTGTTACGATTAGTGTCAAAAGAATGTAGTAAGCAAAATTTCACATTTTTATGAATTTACCTAAAAACAGTGAAATCTTTAGTCCCATCTGATCGTCTTCCTTTACCGGACACCGCTCATTCCTCTGCATTTCATGAAATACCTAATATGATGGCAGGTCCAAGAAACATAGCTATGAATACAAAGCACAATGTTATGAAAATCTGTAAGTTACTTTAAAAATATCTATAATAGCAATGTACAACATTAAAGTCCTTCCCAAATCACCTCGTGCAGACATCCCCAAAGCAACACCAATGGCCGCTAGAAGACCTATAACCACGAAGCGTGACTTCAGAACTGCCAGCATTTCTTTAGTAATAATCCCAGCATGATTTCTTGTATATAAAATTGAAAAATATACTTCCACATACCTGCAAAGAAATCATGACATAAACAAACCTCGCACTATGGATAAAACCATTCTGAGCACCAACCTAGAGAACAAAACAACCACTTTCAATGCAAAAAGCAACATAATTTCTTTCTAAAAATGCAAATAAAATTATGTAATATTAGTTGGTATTCATCAAGAATTGAAAAAATCTTAAATATTGAAAATCAAGCTGTATGAGGAATTATATCAAACACTACATGTAAATTTTCTAACCCGGTTCTTCTTGTGCAAACTCCAACAATGTCTAAATTGGATCAAGAATTTTTTTTGGGTCTTTATCTCGGTCATAGTTCATTCAGCAAATCCTCTATCTGAACTCTGAAGCAACTTTCATCATTGTTGAAAACTGCAAGCTCAACTTCTAAACCATAACACTATTTACAACTATAGCTTAGCTTCTTCGTCTCCAAATATCTCCATGGCGCTCTTAGCGAAGATGGGAAAATTTGCACAATGATAATGGAAATTTGCTTAATAAAATCCCAAATCAAAAATTGAAATCTTAGAACCATCATGGGTATCTGTAATAACAGAGCTTGTCAAAAAAATGAGTGAAAACAACCAACCTAATAAAGTATAGAGATTTGCATACAACCTAAGAATAACTTTCACATTAGCCGCCTAAGACGTTTACGCCACCTCCATCGGTTTGAGTAGTTCTTTCTTGATGCTTTAGGTGGGTCGTCAAAGACCAACGGTGGTCGAGAGGGCCATCTGCTACGACCGGAGATAACTTTACTCGTTTTTTAATTTTTTATTGAATTGTTTATTTTCATACAGAATATGGAAGATGGCGATAATTGGATTGTTGGAAAGAGAAAAACTAAGAAGTTTGAATCTGTGATGGAGATACTGCTAAGAACGTGGCAGGGGAATGTGCAGAATGGGTAAGAGGAAATAGCCGTTGCGTGTAATAATTTTCCGTTGAATAGTATCCCGCCTCTGCAAATTAGTTAATAAAATAACTAAAATAACCCTACGTAGATAAGTTACAACTATATTAGCAAGGGCATTTTAGGCCTTTCAAAAAAGGCTTCACTTTGACTCTTTGACTAAAGTATTTGCTTTATATATAAGATATATATATATATATATGTTTATCTGCTGTTCTGTTATGTGATGTACATTTAGTTGTTGTATTTTGTTCTGATAGATCCATTAGCCACCTGTAGTTTTGTATTAAGCATTTATTGAATATGTCGATCCACTTGAGATGGAAAGATTTTTTAGAGCATTAATCGACTTATTTAATAGATGTTTAAGACAAAGCTATAGATGGTCGCTCCTAACCAGCCCTATTCTCCACATTAGCAGACAATATTACCCGGTAATACTCTTTGTTAATGTGGGTCTCGGTATGTAACGATACGGATTTTCGCGTTCGAAAATCGACATCCATACTTTACATCGTACTCGAATGTCATAGATTCGACCGTTCAAATCCGATTCGCCGGAGCTTATAACACAGTTAAGTAAATAACACAGCGGAAGAAAAGAATAATACATTGATATACAATATCTGATACAACAGAGTGATACAATGAATATCAATATACATCAGAGATATGATACAACAAATAGCAGCGGAAAAGAAAATGATAACATCAGCAGCGGATAATCTCCATCTCCAAAGCAGCAATCCAGATATAGCTTGAACTCCCAATAACGATGCACAAAGATAAGCAAGTGCAGTCTGATCCAAAGACTGAACTAGCTCCAGAAAATCTACTAATCTGACTATCTGAAAAACCCAACTCTAGACTGCTCGTGTAGAAAATTTTTGAGCACCCAGAGTTTAGGAAAGAAACAATAAACTCCGGATCAGTCATGGGACTGGTGTGAGCAACAAAAACAGTTTATCTTTAAGACAAATAGCAGAGAATTTTAAAGTCAATTCGCAATGCTTTTTGAAAATGAAACTACCATAAGACCTCCCACCACACACACAATGCAAACGCAGAATTGGAGGAGATTTCTTCTTATGATAGTCAAAGATGCTTACTACGCAAAAATCAAATCATTTTTGATATTATTATTAGTGCATAGTGTATAAAAATCATTTCGAAAGTATAATATTAATCTTAGCCAACATACGACCAGTATCGTATGCCTACTATAGCTACCATCTAAACAGTGGTGACCACCGTACGTAAATGGCAGGTTCTACAACTAATACCGTACAAAGTTCGTATTGGAGTTTGGATTTCCAACAAATGGTCAGGCTAAGGAACTTCCTATCCACGATGGGTACGTCCCTGGAATAGACGACCCGAGAACCTAACCGGATCTCTGCCAACACAAGGCCGGGTTACCTCTGCAAAAATAGGTAACTACTGACACGCGTATGCCATCCCCCGATCGTCACCGATCTTCCCGAGGATCCCCGATTTCCAACAAACCACATAGAAAAATAATGCAGTAACCACAGAGGTTAAGTATCTGGGCTCCATACCATGATACCACCTTTATCCAGAAGGAATGACATACACTAAGGGGCGCTACTCCCTAGAACCTTGCTGCATCCTTCCTGTTTTGACCATTTCCGGGGTGTGAGGCTCGACGAAGTCTCGTCCACAAAGCTACGCTTTGTTCACAAAGCCATGCTTCGGGTCAAACAAATGATCAACCTATGATCACAAAGATATAAGATCAAACAAATGATCATATCGCAAATGATCAAACACTGATCATCACACAGCAACACTCAGCATGCCACATTACCAAATTGGGATATATCGCTGATAAGTTCCAACTACATAACCTCTGAGCTCATACGTCTCAGAGAAGGGTGTTAAGCTAAGAGAATAAATTCTCCGCCACCAACAGAAATGTATTTGAAAGAAATCGGCTTTATATCTCAAAGTGTAATGTCAGACATGTATCCATACAAGTCTGTTCCGGGTTCGAACAGAACCGAAGGCACTTCTTACGAAGCCCTTGCATTTCCGGGTATTCACAATCCCGTCCGGACTTCCCATCACAAAGGGTGATAAAATCTCTATACCGGGGACCAGTCGGTGCAGAGACATTCGACGAGTTGTCCTTTCGTTTTCGTAAATATCCGGTCTTCAACACCGGTCTTCAAATGCTATCCATATACGACGTATCATTATTCGGAATGGGTTATATGACACAAATGTCTTTTCCCGGCTAACCCGAATAACGAGCGCAATATTTAAAAACATATGGATATGTGATTTCAATTAAGTCACAACTTAAACCCAAACTTTCTTTACAAATGGTTCATCAAATTACCATTTTAATCTTTTTAAACAAAAAGATTCAATTCACAAAGTTCACTTAATTTCACAAAGATTCCTTCACAGATTTTCCAAATCGATTTCCATTTCAGTTTAATTAATTCGTTAAATCTTTAAATCAAAGATTTAACTAATAGCTTTCAAAACAATTTCATTTCGAATGGGTTAAACAAATCATCATTTTAAATCTGTTAAAAATAGACAGATTTAATTCATAACTTTCAAAACAATTCATTCATAACTTGGAAAATCCATTTTTCAATTCAATCTTGAAATTCCTTTAATTTAAACTGGAATTTCTTTTCTTATCTAAAATCTTTTATCATTTGAAATCAACAGTTTTCAATTTGGAAATCTGATTCATTCATACGAGTTGAAATCCTTGGTTTAAATTCAAATTCCCAAATTAATACTTTTAAAATGGTTTAATTCATACAAACACATTTATATCATCTTTTATCCCTAGTTTCCAAATCATAGATTAAATTTCAACTTGAATTCAAATTTAAATCCAATTATTTAAATTTTCAAAACTCAATTAAGTTATTCAAAATAACTTTTATCTTTGAAATCTCATTTCAAAAGCTTTTCACTTTAAACCCAAATTTCCAGTTTCAAAATCAATTGAAATTAAAATTTCAAATTCAAAAATATTAATTTTAAATTATCTGTGACTTAACCCATTTCCACGTGAAATCCATATTGGTGTGTGTATGGTGTAGTCCAGGGGTTTAACACAATAGTGCAACACAATGAATCATCACAGATATATCATAAGCGGTATAATCGATAACGCTTATCTTCATTCACAGATTTATAGATAAAATAAATTTATCAGTCACAAAGATTCACAATTACAATTCGATGTGGGTTTCGGATAACCAATTGAAATCCGACTCCCTGTCGCATCGAAATTCAAGTGCCGTTTTACGGCCCAAGGGTTTCATATTCACATAGTAATATATCACAGAAATAGAAATCACGGCTCAGCACAACATAAAACAGGATGTATCACAAAGCATCACAAATCAGATAGGACAATCAATTCAAGGCATCTCATATAATATCATCATTCATAAGTGAAGTCAAGTATTCAATAGT